>JAWWLV010000001.1:67080278-67098891 GCA_035041135.1 Platyrinchus mystaceus | reverse complement strand
AGAGTGACCTTCTCTTAGATGGATGGCCTTAGGGGCTGACGAGCTCCATCTGCCCGGGGGACCGGGATTAGAACCTGCAGCCTTGGCGCTGAGAGACCAGTGTCTTAACCGCTAGGCCACCAGGGGTCCCCAGATGGCAGTATGTAAAGCAGAGAAAACGCTTATCTGATGTTGGCTGAGGGGATGATGGCATTTGTCTGTCTTATTATGTCCTCTAGGTCACCCCAAATTTATTTAATACTAGATGCCAGTGGGAGAATACCTTGTCACTGTGAATCTCAGAAGGGAAAACAAAATCTGCTGTTTCTTTTTCTTAGTGTGGTTGCATGTACCCAAAAAAAATGCCCAGGATAATATCACAAGAAAGGTTCTGTGCAGGTGTGTCACTCTTGATTCCAATCTGTTTCTGTTTCTCTGATATGGAAGTAGATTCTGGACTAATCTGATCAGTTTAAAAATGTTATTTGAACTTTAGTAGTAATACAACAAAGAAATCATCAACTGGTATCAAACCTTCTTTGCTCTTGCTATACTCACACACCATTTTTACAAACTGCCATTTGAGGTAAAGCTTTCCATTTGAACTTTCTTAAAACTATTTGAACTTTCTTCTCACTCATGAATCAGTGTGTTCTGCTTTAATTTTTTTTTTACATCGAAAGCATGTGACATCTCTTTCAGTAGTTATCAGATAATCAGACACCACTGTATTTTATTTAAACTTACTCTGCTGCTCCCATGACATACTACAAACCTCAGTTCTCCCATCAGTAAAGTTATGCTCTTTGTGTTATGGAATCTATTTCTGTCAGAAAGGCAGACTCTCACATCTCTAGGGTGACATTAATGATCGGTGCTCTCATTCACATGGACTCCAACCACCTGACCTGTGTAGGTGAATTCCTGCCCGCTCCGGTGATGTGCATCCCGTGGCTCACAGCCTTAAGCAGTGAGATCAAATTTCCTGAATCTGTCTGGGAGCTCTGAGGTTCAGCCTCCAAATCCTAAGGACAAAAAGATGTAGCGTCCCATCAGCATAACCTAGCTTTTGGAAAGCTGGGCTTTTGCGTTGAATACATGCGAAGACTGATGGGTGTTGTTTAATTTTGAGGGAACATTAATATTAACCAACAATGGAATCCCATCGGAAATGTGTGGCTGCTGTTTGAATACCAAATCACTTTTAGGAAAGATGTTGTGCATTAAAATACAAAATAAAGCTGCTTACAACCTAGTGAATGTATTAGACTGAAAACATGATAAATGTAAAAAATTATTGCTTTGAGTACGTCTGAGACTAACACAGTGAAGAAATATTCTTGAAATGAATATGAGGGTTAAAATAGTTACATATAATCATAATATACCCCATTACAAATGTGGTTCAGTGAAGGATCTTGCAGTACAAGAAAGTTAAGTCTTGTCACTTATTTAATTGAAGTATTTCATTCTCAAATTCAGTATAGCATCATAATAACAAGTCATGAATGTTTCTTACATTATTTTACATTCAGTGGTCTCTTCCTTTTATACCTATTTATATTAATTCCTTTTTAATGCCTCTGCAATACAGAAATTAAGAGTACACCTATCTCCTTGTTAGATGGACTACTTAATCCTGTTAGCCTTGCCAAATTATAAAGTACAAAGTAAAATGCATAACAGTGTGAAATGATTGGATATCATAGCTGAGAAAATAGCAAAAAATACTTCATATGAATAGTAATTAAATTAGGATACAAACATAATCAACACCATTTTAAGAAAGCTTACTGTGTTAATTTAATGCTCAGAATTTACTATTAAGAACACTCTCAAAAGGTGTATTCTTAACTGAAATTCTTGGATTGTCTGTGGAATTGAATTTTGATTACAGCTTGATTGTACAAGATGTGCTTTACAATTTGCATTGGCCTGCATAATATGAATTGCAAATACTACAAACCACTACGATACAAATCTGCCCTTTTAGAGAGACTGAATTCACCCAAAGGATTGTCTATTTTCAGCTCACTAGCTAGTTCACACAGTCTTCCCATGGACACCCCATGTCAGCTGGCTAACACTACTGCAAAGAAGTAAGATATTTCTGCTCCAGTGTATTCTAGTCCATGCTCTTTTTTTAATGTGATGTCACTTTTACGTTGGTCCAAACCATGGCATCTTTACTTTCACTAGTGCAATCCACACAGGGCAAGAAAGTTTTACACATTCATAACTTCTTTAGCAATAATCATTCTCATTTATTCGTGTTTCAGGAATTGCATTTCCCTGTTGTGCTCTGTGCGGAGTTATGGTAGAAGTGTTATTTAGTGCATAGTGGAAAGAAATATCCAAGCTCTGCTACTTTACTCATTCTCCTATTTGCTAAGTAAGCTTGATGAAAGGAATGGTATACATAGGAAGGGATAAAGAGATAAAAGGAAATTGACAGAGACGATAGAGCTTTAGAGACAGCATAACTTTTCCAGGCTGGGTCATAACCTAGGACTTGTAGCTTTAGACATGAGAAACTGATTTCAATAGCCAACTCTCAACTGGAATTTTTTCATACTGAGTCATCTTCAGTTTTCTCCCTTGCTCCCATATTTTGTTTCCAAAACTGGTTGCTGAAAAGTACATGGAATAGGGTCTAGAAATGCAAAACTACCACAACACAACTCCTACTTTTTACATTGTTGCTCTCTGTTCGAGACTGAAGCAAGGTCTCATTTACAGTGTTCATTTACAGATAACTTTTTACTCCTCTGATGAAAGAAGAAGAACATTTTCATTTTGGGGCTTCCTGCTGGAAACTTCCTATGCCCTATGCCTTCCAGTTATGACCTAAAGGGGACACTTTATTGCTAAGTAAGAGGATAAGGCAGCCATTTCAAGCAACAGGCCTGAGATTGTCCACAGCTTGTGCTCTTGTTTTCTGCCACTCAATTTAGCTTTCCCTAAGACAAATGTGCTTAAGGAGGGCAGGTGCAATGATGCAAATGGTCTTGGTCTCTGGTCTTCTTGTATTGATTAGTAAATATATGGCCAATTCTGCTTTCCCAGTAGATCAGACTTCTACATGGCATTATTGTGTAATCAATACCAGTGTGTTCATTCATGGTACTTTTTAGCAAGATCTTGTATCGTAATCTTAACTCAATTGTTTTGACTCTTCCTCTAGTTGGTGTGTTTGCATGATGACTGCCTCATTCACAAAAAACAACAGACTGACTGTGGAGTCATCATCTGTTGTTTCATGTCTGATTACAAGTTTTTCTTCCCCAAGTCCCAAATGCAAAATAAAATATGTTCACAGTAACAACAAGCTTCTTATGCCTCACTCTACTGCACTGGAACATATGCAAAATATTTCCTCTCACTGTCTATTGAGTAAAAAATGTCAAAAGCTGGTATTCAAAGGCTCAGGAGTCCAAAAAAAAAATTGACAAGTAATTTTGAATGACAATAAACCTGAGGCTTGTTATGAAATCTAGTCTCCAACACCAAGAATAAAAGGGGAACCATTTCAACCAAATTTTTTCCCCTGTGAATCACTCACTCAACTTTTCCTGTATAATTATTCAGTAATATTTCATTTTGAAAATATAACTTCCTCATTCCTTTTTAAAAAGGAGCAGGAAAGTACTCTCCAAGATGCTTGTGTGGAATCATATCACATATAAATGTCCAAAGAACAAGTGAAAACACTTAAAATATTCTAAATTGAAGCAATGGGAGTTCTTAAGAAAATATACCACAAAATTGTTTATAAATGCTTCATTTATGTTATGTACAGTAATCTGAAGGCACATTTATTTTTGCAACAGACTATGCATCACACGATTCTAATCTCTCTGTGTTCTTTCTTTAATTTCTCCATATGCTACTTACTTTTTGATCTAGTTAGAAGACCACTGTCTACATTGCAACATAACTTGGACCCAATGTAGACCTATGCAAAGGTGACATTACTAAGACTACTGGATCAGGCTTGCCAGTATTTCTGGTCTTAGTCACAGGAAAGTAAGCAGGCAAGTCTTCAGGATCTGCCACCTAATCCCATTCAGCTTCTGTTAAATCTATTACATTTTGCTCCTTAATCATCTCACTGTCAGCTTCTACTTTTTCAATAGCATTGTCTTTTAAGCCTGAATCTTCCCTTCCTTACTCACAAAACCTCCAAGTCTCTGTTGAGGACTCTTAAAGAGTGTCTTGTTCGTGCTTCCTACAAACTACTAGGGTGTAATAAGCGCCTTCTGACACTAGACTGTTTTGTTCCAGTTTCATTCTCTCTAAATCATATCTCCTGAAAAAAGATCCTAAAATTGTGTTACTTAATTGATCTCTGAAAATACGTAACCACTGAAGCTAACTCAGCCTAACGCTGCTTTTCCTGATGTCCATGCTTATCATAAGGACTTTTGCCTATTTGCATTGCAGTGACATATATGGGATGTCACTGACATGTGATATCCCAATTGCAAATGTTCTCCTCACATGAGAGTGGGAGAAAGCAATACCTCTGCCCAGACTTTTCTGACAGGAGCGCTACATCACCTTGGGATATTTTAAATTCGTATTACACTGCTCTTGGCTCATCCTCATGTGAAACTGAACCCATCTTCTTGTTAATGGTGATAAAAGGGCAAAACCTGCATCAGCTTGAAGTAATGATTTTGTCCCAGCCTTGCTAAGACCCTGCTTATTGAAACCTTTTAAACAGATTAGTTGAAAAGATATTTCTTTTTCTTTTTTTTTTTTTTTGAGATCCTTCACGAAATCTTTGTTAAAGCTAGCAGTCAAACTGATGATATTTAAGTCACAGTTTAGTGGATATGTCTGCTTTTGTTAATTTCTCATGAAACTCTGTTATAAGGCAGTGGAACTTTCCCAACAGGACAAAAAATCATTCTCAGCATGGAGCCATGTAAAATCAAAGAATTGTAAAGGCTGGAAAAGACCTCCAAGATCATCAAATCCAACCAAAATAGCTGATACGAAACTTTGAGGAATGGCCTATGAACTCTGAAGGAAATAATCAGCCTTCACTCACTGTGCTAAATATTTAAATATTTAATTGTTTCCTTGATTTAAAACTCAAGATGTTTCCAAAAGGAATCACAGAATGTATAGATCAAGTAATTCATTTATGCTTAGGGAAGGACTAACCTTGGAATTTGGAGACTTAATTCAGATCCCTATTTTTCTCATTTTGTTTGGACTCAGAGTTTAAAGACTGTTTCCTGGTGTCCCAGATCAATGTCCTAACCTTGGTCTAAGGGTGCTATTGGATGGGATTATCTTTAGCTCCTTCTGTTCAATGTTTCAGTTACATAAATATTTATACTAAACTTGGTACAGGAATTAGACCGTGACACCCCAGATAAGAGTCCTACAAAGCTGCACACAACCTTCCTTCCCTTTTCCTCAGTAAAGAATCAGTGCTTTTTAGTCAGACTTTGAGAAACTTGTTAAAGATGAAGTGTGAACCTAGATGCAATGTTGCTGAGCTAGGCGGTTTTGTAAATGTCCACCAGCACCAGACAGGGACATTCCCTGTGAGACAGTATTTTAGTGCTAGTTTGGAAGACCTCCATAGTGTTTGAGTTTGGGACTTGGGCACTCAAAGGGAAGCTGAGCACCTAATTTAGCCCACTGTTAATACAGAAGGAGTGGTTATCATCACCTGGTCTAGCTCCTCAGCTTAGTTCTGGGACTCAAGCTTTCACCCTGGAACCTCAGATGTTTGCCCCTAGGCCAATGCCAAGCATCACTGAGTTTCACTGATAGCTCATGAATACCCTTGGGCCTTCCTTGTTTACAGTTGAGAATTAAGCAGAAGGAAAAATACTATGAAACCCTAGGAAATTAATGTCTTTAAATGTTTAATGAATACAAAAGATTCAAATACATGGATATTTGAAAATCGCACTCTAATTCCATATTATCAGTGAAAGCGTTTCACATCTTACTGATATACAAAGGACCTGAGGAGTACAGGCTGCCTGCTGCTTTGTCTCCAGCTAAATCTTCTGACTATTAAACAGAATCTGAGACCATGTCTTCATAAAAAAAGGTTCCTAATGCTTTGAACACCTCAATTTTTTTTTTGTTTGACCTTCCAGGACTTAGGCAAAAGGTTATTAACAGTTGATAGGGCTACCAGTATCTCCTGTTTTAGCAAGACAAGGTTATTCAAATGTTAATAGTCTTGATCAGTCTCTCTGGCTCTGGCTGCTTTAGCCCATAAAATGAAAGATTTAATTCAGACTGAGGTTTTGGTCAGAGGTGAAGTTCAGAAAATCAAGCAGAATTCGTAAGTATACAGAGACATTCTCTGAGCTATCTCAGTCACTTCAGCTGCCTGGCCTTATCTTGCAACATCACCCAGGTGCATTTGTGAACTATCTCTCAAACATTGTCATCCCTTAATCAGCCTTAACAATACAGTTTCTGTTGTAATTTAAGACCAGGTAATTCTATTTTGGCAGGAGTTGAACTGGTGAAAACTGTGGCATGTAGATTTTTTACAGCGTTGCCCTGGGCGAAAATAAGGGAGCTGAAGTAGAATGTTTCTTTTTTTCCAACACTGTGATAACTGAGCAATTTCTAAATGATGTATATAAAACATTTCTTTACTTATTTGCAAACAGAAGGATGTCAGTATGCCAGGAAACAAGAAACTGCAATGTCAACATGCTGTAGGGAAGTATGAATAGTTGATAAGAACAGGTGTGTATGAAAGAGGTGTGATATATTTTTCTCTAACAAAGTCATGACAATATCTTCATCATTCATTTGCACAGGCAAGCACACACATGCATACACACACATTTTTCTCCTACTGTTTTTAGAGATAGCATGCCCATTGAAAAACTGCATCTAGAAGACTCAGGGATTTAATTTTTGAAATATTAGTGATATTAATTCAAATCTATGTCTGTTAAATGTGATTTTTATTAAGGGCTTGAAATGGCTTTTTTCCCTAACAACATTTTAAAGGATTAGGAGGATGCATTAAATTTTAAATAATAAATTCTGTATCTATGATAAGTGTAATTTCTTAATTTGAATCTGCTGATTACTGAATGCCATTTATTTTAAATGTCACAGTTTTGCCTGTGAGCAATTTGTCCAAGTCTATAGCAAGTATAATGAAAAGGTATTGAGAATCTCTGACAAGTCAGGCTTAGTATGACTAAATTATATTTGATACTGAGAAGAAAGGGTCAGAATAGCATTACTGGAACAGAGGAGAGGAGGGGAGAAAATAATGTACCTTTCTGACAACTGATATTTTCACTACTCTTTAGGGAATGAAAATGGCACCTCCAAACCTCAAAGCAGAAGCCTGTACAGTGGCTGCAGAAGAGCCAAGATCTTTCCCTTTGAAGTCTGAATGACATACTTCAATATAAAGAAAGATCACCTGAATAATTTTGCTCTTATATTAGCTAAGTCAGGAGAAGTCAGATGGGCATGATTGTGTAGTTTGAAATATCTTGCATAGCCTACTTCAAGATCTGTCCCTTGGTGCACTCTTGGGAAGAAAAGAAATAAAGTGTTTTATAGAGGAATAAAAATGGGAAGAGGCAAAGCACATAAACAAAAAAAAAAACAAAAAAACAAAAAAAAACTGAAGGATGCCCCAGGGGATGACCTATAAGATTATGTATCTCCACATATAATAAGGGGCTTGTTATCCTCATTTTAAACAACCCTTTCCCAAGTTTACCACCTGTGGCATCATATTTATGATGTTTCCTATTTCCCCCCAGCAAAAGTCTGATGAATGGAAGTTTCTCTTTCATTGGGAGATAAATGATATCATTATTAAAGTAATTAAGAGGAACAGAATGGAGTTGGAATAATGTAAAAAAATCATCCGATGTTACCTTTCCAGTTAAATAAAGTGGAAATCATCTATTACTCTCAAATAGAGTTATTTTACAAGTAATCATTTAGGGGGAGCGAGGAGGATAAATGTCTTTTTGTCATTGGCTTGGCAAATCTTTAAGCTCTCCACACTCCTGTGGTAATGTTTTCTTGGGATTATATATATATATATATACATATATAATGTTATAACATACCCTTTACTGATCCATTGTTATGGTGATACTGGTTATGCTGTACTAGAGAGAGCTCAGACATGCTCTGGCTATCTCCCAGGTCACAACAGGCAATTCACTTTTTACCTTTTGTGTCTGCATGAGTGACTGGTAACTGCACCTCAGTTGCTGAGAGAATTTGTTAGGTACAAATGGTGACTAACAATGTAGTTTTTACTCCACTGTTTAATAATGATTTCAACTTGTCTGACAAGAGGCCAAAATGTTTCACTTATGGCTATATTGGGAAAAGGCCATGTAGTCATAAGATGGAAGGCAAATGGCATCTGTGGAAAGATCTACCAACATTAACGAAACAAGCAGACAAGCTCTGACTTCGGTCAGCACTGCAGTGAAAACCCAGAACTCACTGCATTAGCTAACAGATATTAATGGGCTTCAACTGCATTAAGATTCCAATTCAAGCAATGTCAGATGAAAGGAGAAGCAGTGACCAGGAAAGACAGATTTTGGAGGACTCATGGCTCCTTGAGACCAGCTTTTCCTCTTTCCTGCCAGAGAACTTGGGAATCTTTGATTTCAGAAAAAGCAGTTGGCTTATTCCAAGACTCAAGATGCTGCATTTTGCAAATAATGTGCACTCTTCCTGCCAATTTTACTGTCACTGGGTGTACAGCCTCCAGGATAGCTATGCACATTAGCAGTGGGCAGTGGGAAAGACACTACCGAGAGCTTTGCTGCTTGTGAAAAGTGCCAGTGTTGCTAGCAAATATAGAGGATTTGAGAAGCCTGTGTAATGTGATACCTAGCATGCAGCTTGAAATTTCCATGCAATTAGAGAGTGAAATAAAATATTGGACAGTCAAGAAAGTTGTTATCTTTTATCCTTTCCAGAGCCAAGGCCTTGTCCTCAAGAAACACGGAGACTCCTGCTGCACCACAATCAGAATCCAAAGAATGACAAAGTCCATGCTGTTCTCAGCTTATGTGCCAAGACTGATGCAATACTGAAGAAGTTAAAGTTAAATGGCAGAAAGAGAAGAAATAGTTCAATGTCTAAAATCAAACAATTTAAATATGGAATTGCCCACTCATCTTGATTTCCATACAATAGATCAGCACAAAAAGCTGCTGTTTTTTGTCCCCAGCTCCCAGATACTGTTAGCTTACAGCACTTATCCTTGTTAATTTTGTGCTCTGTGATCACCACACTGCCTGAATGTCCTTCTTGCAGTTTGTGTGTTATGGCAGGGGAAGGTACAGCAGCACTCTCACCAACTGGAGAGCAGTGGCAGCTTTGATGGGACTGAAGCAGCAAACAGACACTTTAACTGCCTAGAAGCCCATATCAGGAGAACAACTCAGAAGGTCCACTGCATCACACACAGTCTAAACTTAGTCATGTCGAATCAGCATGATGTGACACTCAAATTCTTTAATAGCGAGAGATGACATACGTAAGTTTTTCAAAGCATCAAACCATGTTGTCCCTGTCCAGAAATGAGATTGCTTCCTGTACAAAGAAAGCTGGCTGAAGATGAATGGTTTCAAAGTCACTTTGCTTGAGCTTCCTGAGCCTTTTAAGAATCTCACAGAGTGAGAAGACAGAGTATTGTTCTTTCAAGGTAAAAGTTCATTTCAAATGAATAGGCTGTGATGGAAGAATATTTCATCAGGTTCATGCTGACCATAAAATACGTGATTGGCTGCAGCATTCAACTGTGAAGGTCCTTGCAGCAAATCTAGAAGAAAGCAGCGTTACTGAAGACACAGCTGATAGGATAAAAGCCCTAAAAGCACTGCTACTGAATTGTGTGATATTTTCTGCAACATTTCCAGATACGTTTAACAGCCTGGATTTTCCATCAACTCCTTGTGACTTTCACTGAGAGAGAAATGATGTTGTAATAAGGCCATAAGGTTATAAGAGTAACACTATCAAATAGCAATTTTGTCTCATTTTTAGAGCTATTTATCATTCCTCTTCAGGCAAGAGTTACTGGTAAAAAGTCAGTTTTTAAAAGGCTTTTTGTGTCTGTCACCCTATGAGCCTTTCCTCACAGTAGATGATTGGTGACTTGAGCAGTCTAACACACCTAACAAGCAGAGATCACAAGAATAATCTAGAGCTAACCTGAAGATCTCATACAGGACATTTAAGGATATGATAACTTAGAGCATGTAGGAGTGCACACGGAAGTTGTGTCAGCTTGTCACTGGAATTCTTCCCAGTGCTTTAAAATTTCTGTATATAGAAAATAGTTTGTTAGAGGAAAAGACAGCCCAAGAGAGGTGACAGTGATGATGCCATTCCTGAGTCCAGCCAGTAACAAGGCAGAAGATGTATTCCTAGTAGGCAGATGCACACGGAGCACACCCATGTACACCACATATCTATGTATATGCATTACCAGCCATACAGATCACAGACAGACACTCAGAGCACCCACACAAACACAGGCAGGACCAATATCCTTTCCTGTTCTGCCCCAGCAGGACAGGGTGGAGATTCATGAGCGAGAATATGTATGTACACATGTAAAAGTGAATCACTCCAGCAGCCACATCTGTCCAGTAGCTCCCTCTGGATCCTAGTTTCCCCAGTTTCTGGTAACCACTCTTTAGTCTGAAAGGCAATTGGGAGAGCTGCTCCTGATGATTCACAGGAGTGGGCTCCGCACTTGAACCACAGGAATGATGGCTCTCCCACGACAGCCCTGGGAGGGGCTTCCTTGTGAATACTTGATTTGGGTTCCTGTCTGCTTTCATGCCCCTCTGCTCCTCTGTGCTTGTGGGAATGTGCCTTTGATGGGCTGATGGCCCCTGGGAGAAGCCTGGGAGTAGCCTATCAGGGTACTATTTGGGGCTGCCTCCTGCCATTGTCTCTCCAAGCTCCTTTTGTGAGTGTGCAGATGAGCTTTGTCTAACACAGCTGTGCCAAGAAGCAGCACAAAACTCAGTTATGCACTTCAGCTTAAGAAAGTATGAAGGGAGAGGTGAATGCACACTGAATGCACACTGAGAAATCACAGAATGTAAAGAAATCACATGAGCTGAACCACACTGAACTAAAGCTTTTAAATTCTGGATGGCCTCAAGATGATCCTGTGTGGTCCATCTTTCCACTGTGATTCATAGTCAGGTATGCAGCAGCACTGAAATGTCCTGAGCTATCTGGGGCACCTGCATGGCAATGGTAAATATGACAAAAGAACCTGCAGCATATCCATGACCATCTGGAAGGAGAGCTAGGGCCTATAACATCCCAAAAAGCACTAAATATCTGTGTCTAGATGTTTGAATGGAGAAGTCCCTGCTTCTTAAGGGTCAAAGTGTAGAGTGCTAAGAGGTTAACTATAGATGCCTGCTTTAGGGTAAGATGAATAACTCCTTGGATGCAATTTGGTTGAGTGACTAAAGGCATAACTTTCTGGTACTGTTCAGTTTCTAGTACTGTTCAAGAGTCCCTCAGATGTGAGAGATATTCCAATAGGACTGGCTGTTGAGGACTTCTTCTGGTCCAAGTAGCTGGACTTGCAAGCTGCAGATTGAAATGCACATTGAGCTCTGGGTGGAACATGAGACAAGAGACCATGAACTGCCAATCTTTGGGATAACAAATGTCATGAAGATGGGTGACACCATCCAGGTGAATGGACACTGAGAGACATAGCAGGAGCTTTGGATAACAAAGGAGATGAACGAAGGTGATGACAGCCAGATGGATGGACATACAGTGGGGGACAGGGGCCAAAGACTTGAGAGGAAAAGTGAGTCTTGCACACAGGTATACTGTGACAATATAAAAGCCCAGGGATTCCCTTGCCGGGGGTCCCTCCTCAAAGGCACCAGCTTGAGCTGTTTCTGTATTACTGCAATGAGAATAAATTGCTCTTTGGAACAAGACATCTGAGACTGCCATGGGAAACCTGGGACCAAGCTGGTAAGGAAATCTGGTCTGACTGTGTGAGTGGGGTGTGTAGGGAGTCAAGTGGGGCACCCACTGGGTCACTGGAGCCACCTGCTATGAAGGGGCTTCAGTCCAAGCAGTGAAAATCTCTGGCATTTGGAGTGTGACTAACAGAGAGTCTCAGAAATGGTCAGACTAGGAAGTTTCTTTAACATGGCAGATATTGCACAAGATCTACACATCCTATGCCTTTCTGGAATAGTAATCAGAGGCTGGAGATGTTACTTAGACCATTTTCCATGGTGCCTACACTGATTTTCAGTTCCTAACTATCATTTAGCTCATCTAAACAGTAGACATTTAGTAAATTGTTCCTGATCTAAGGGATTAAGAGGAATGGGAGCAGTGAAGCTATTTAAATAGGTTTTACCAAGTGTACAACAGCAAGCTATCTTCTTGCAAAAAAACCCCACCAAAACCCAATTTGAAAAGTTTAACAATAACCTGTTCCTGGCTGTATAGAAAGCTCTTTGATGACATTTAAAAAGGCACTATCAAAAAAATGAAATAGGATATAGAACTAAGTATGAAAAATATCACAGAGTAAAACCCAGAAGAAATGCAACATTAATTCAGTGAAGTATAACAGCCTAAAGAGGGGCCTACACGAAAGCTGAAAAGGGACTTCTTACAAGGACATGTAGTGATAGGATGAGTTAGAATGGCTTTAAACTGAAAGAGTGTAGGTTTAGATTAGATATCAGGCAGAACTTCTTTACTGAGAGGGTGGTGAGGCACCAAATAGGCTGCTCAGAGAAGCTGTGGATGCCCCATCCCAAGAACTGTTCAAGGCCAGGTTGGATGGGACTCTGAGCACCCTGGTCTAGTGGAAGATGCCCCTGCCTGTGGCTGGGAGCGCAGAATGAGATGACCTTTGATGTATCTTCCAACACAAACAATTTCATGATATGGTATTATAAGTAGGAACATACAAGATGATAAGGAAACTTTTATAGACATAGAAGTAGGACATAAAAGCAAAAAAAGGGTTTATTGCAAAACGGGGAAGGACGGTGAACAACAGGAGGAGCAGAAACAGTCAGTGCCTCCTTTGCCTTATTCATACTCGAAACCTGAAGTGTGGTTTGGTAATTAACAAAACGTTTTAACAGAGAGGTAGGAGAACACAGCAGAACAAAGAAAAAAGAGCCTAAAGAGTGTTTAGGTCTGTGAGGTTATCTATTTGAAAGCACCTGAAAGCTTGCCCTCAATGGTTAGAGATCCAGCTGTAGTAATCTCCGAACCACTTGAAACACATGGTCAAGGTGCGCGGTGTTATACAGGCTAGAAAGCATGAGTGAACACGAGATTCTGTAGCAGTAAAACATATCTTGAGCTGTGTTAGATAAGCATTAATATATGGCAAGGGAAAAAATAACTATCCTGTAATTAGCATTGGTAAGGCCTCAGATAGAGCATCATGTCTGGTTTTGGTCATTGTACTTCAAGGTATGCAGGCAAATTGGAAAGAGTTCAGAGGCAAGAACACAGAATGATAAATGTGATAACTTCCTTTGATAGATTTCTGCTCTGTGGAAGGACAAAAAAGAATCCCTCAAGTTTTCAAACAGGATGGTTTTGGTAAGATTTGAAAGGAGGAAAAAGCCTGCTGTAAGGACAGAAGACATAAACTGCTAAGACAGGATCATCAAAGGATTGCCATTGAGGCTCCTTCACTCCCACCTCTTAAGCATGGACTGTACCACAGTCTGTTGGGAGCTCTGTAGTCAAAGTGACCAGCTTAACTAGAGGCACAGCTGGCCTAGTGGATCAGCCCTCCGCTTCCTGGCTCTGCACGGTCCTGGGTTGCCTTGCTGAAGCTAACAATAAGGGAGCCAATTAATGCTAATTGGGATGCAGCCACCTTCCCACTAGGAATTGAATGAAGAGCAAGGCATTTCATACAGGCCACTAAACAGCTGTCAGGTGCTAGCAGTGTTCAGTTGCTGCTGACCTGGGCTGCATTTATATTTTAGTGACTTGCTGTGAAAAGCTCTGTATGCCATTATCAATCCCCTGGGCAATGCAGCCCCTGTTTTAGAGTTGCTTGACAAATGAGATTTAGTTTCCAGAGAAATGTTGCTAGGTAGCGCCTTTTTATTCTTAGATATTAACTTGTCACACCTCCCACTGTCTCTCTTTTCATCCTGACAAAGTCATATAGGTACTACGCGAGAGAAAAAGGAGACAGAAGGGAAGGTATTTTACTACAATATGGTTTTATGTTATAATAAAAAAAGATTTGAATTGGTCCATTGAAACAAAGAGGGAAATATATACAAAGCTCTAGTGTTGTGAAATTACTGGGAGCATTTAATTTTCATGAAAACAAATGTCTTTTAAAAATTATCATTAGAAGTCTGTGTAAGTAAGGTTTGAGATTCTCAAGCTTTCTGCTGGGAGTCCTTCTGTTTTATTGTTTTGTAGAAGGCTTATATCACCACTCTGTCTACGTATTGCTGATATTAAGCAGGCCAAACAAAAGACATTACTCCTTCTCTCTCATTCCCCACAAAGAGAAGTCGCTGACAGATTTTTTGACAACAAATAATTAACTAAAAAAAATTATTTATGTTCATTTGTGAGCCAGATGAAAGTTTTAGGTACAAAAGGAAGATGATTTAACAAAAACAGTGAAATCAAGTTGTTATGGTAACTGGATTTTGAAAGGATGTATGTAAAAAAAGAAAAGGAGAGAAAAGATTCATGCTTCATCTGCTCTAACCAGTGTGGTAAAACACAACTGTTGAAGAATAACATCTAATAAGGATAATTTCACATCTGGCATCAAACCTGTATGATATTTCACATCAACAAGACTCCTAGATGTGAGTCAAAATTTGCTCAAGTATATGCCATGTAGATATAAGATTTATGAGGTATATATGACTGCAGATCATGATGAATTACAAATTGAATTTAATAATTTTAAGCTACATTACTGTGAAAATTCAATTCAAATGTTTATAGTTGCTCATCACATCCATTGTGCTTACTGATTTTGATTAAATTCTATTAGTACATGCTAATTATATGATACAACTTAGTGTCCATTGCTTCTGGTTTTGTGTCAGCGTGCAACATTGGGAAAGATGATGTTTCATCACACTTGGTACTGCAGCCTTTTAGATAAAATATCCATTGGCAATTAGAATAGAGAATGTCTGAAAAGAGAAATGTAAGTTTGTACAAGATATTGTAGTCCATGACATTCAACTCAAGTAAGAAGCATTTCAGATGGAAATCCCCAGCACTTCTCCCCTGAAGAACAGAGCCCTAGAAAATGCATGGAGCGACCAGGGCTGTAAGATCACCCACTGAGCAGTTGTAGCTTCTCTGTTCTTTAATAAGTCCTCAGCTACAGAAAATCACAAAGAGGAAACAGGCTTTTGGTGCCATTCTCCAAGGAGCTTCTGATATCTTCATGGCAACATTTCTCTATCTTCTCATGTGCATTTGCTGACTTTCCATGCTCCTGACACCATTTACATCTTCAGTGTGAGATGTTGTAGTTTCTTCTGGAGAAAATCTTCTTCTCTATTAGCAGCCGTGTTTTCTGCTAAGACCAGTATTCTGGTGATTTAAGTTTATTCTAGTAATTTAAGTTTGACCACATTTCATCTGTTCTCTCAGTCCCTCTCCCCGATTTTTGCCATCTACTGATAATTCAAGATTTATAGCTTGAACATGCTTTTTTAACTGATTGAAATTTAACTAATATGTTTGTTCCACATCCTGCCAGAGACCATTTCTCTCCTTTTTCATTTCACAGCCTCCTGAACATAGTAATCAGGGTTGCCTTGTGGTATTCCTCTCCTGCTAGCCACCTGGACAACCCAAGAGGACTAACATCTGCTTTCCTCCCTAGCTATTGGTGACTGGGGCTACTGGAGATCTGCCAGGCTGTGTGAACACTCTTACAGGGCTGTCTGATATGACACTGACCCTGACGATTGTCCAGAGTGGCAGCTGGAGGATGGCTGAAATATAAAAGATGTCCTAAAACATCAATAGACTTGACTGTGTCAATTAAATAAACCTGAATCTGGAGACTTAAAGAGGTCATCTCTTAGAGGAACAGCAGTTATGATTTCCACTGACTGTATTGACATGAGCCAGAGGTGCATTGCTGTTGTGATGGAAGACTACTGCACAGTGAGCTGTGAGAAGAGGACAGAAAATTGGGGAAGTGATTACTTGACTCCGTTCAGCACTCGGCTTTTAAAATTATCATGGTTTTGTTCCATCTCACTGCTCTTCTCCTCAGAAAACTATTGCTGTATTGGATATACCACTGATGAAACACCATTGCTCCCTTCTAACACTTTTAAACAAACTGCTCCACACTTTCCATCATGCCTCTTCTGAGACTGGAAAAAATTTCTTCCTCTCTTCCTTTTTTTGTTGTGACACTTGACAACAATTCAATCCTACTTATACCAATACTACTGTCAGTCAGAGAGACCAGTATTATACTTGTGGTTCTCTTCTATTCCCCCAAATACTTGCCCATGTTCACATGCGACATCTGGTTTGACACGTACACTGTAAGAGTTTGTGTTTCTGAATCACATACTGCTATAGAAACAACTCTATTGGTTTATTTGATTACAGGGAAGACAGCATTTATTTGTAAGTGCAGGGTGCAAAAGGGATTTTGGAGTGAGAAAGGAACTCACTGCAAATCCTTTAATAATCTTCTTAAATTCATATTCCAAAAATCTGAAGTGAGGAAAAGGCGGTATTTTAAAGCCTCTCACATTCTTGCATTCAGCATAAGGACTGTTAAGTCTCCTACACAGTTGCCTCAGACACTTCTTCCCTCCTCAAGCTTTCTTTGGTTCAGTTAATATTGTTCCTTGTTTGCCAACATTCCCTACGCTGTCACTGACTCTTCTGTGCACTGATAGGTTTTATGTGGCCACAGCTGATTTTTCTTTCCTCTGCAGTAAAGTTCACCTTAGGCAGGTGAACTGCATTTACAGAACAATGGAGCATGGCATTGCTGCAAAGAATCTATCACTCTAACCTCTAGTAAACCCGAGGTCAGAACACAATTACAGGGTTCAAGTGTTTGGTAAGTTATTTGCTTGCACAGACTGTCTGATTGATTGTTCTAAAATTGTTATTAGGTAACTGCTAGCAGAAGTGACCAAAGGGAAAGGAAAATGAAACAGGAAGCAGTAGTCAAGGGAAGCTGCTACCGACTAGCGCTTGTGTCTAAATAAGGGTAATGTCAATGAAAACAAGAAAACACTGAAAAGCAGATTACTTCAAGGGAGACGACCTAGGCAGATAAGCCTAAAATCCAGTATTCTGCATAACTCTTTTTCTGTGTTGAATAAAGTGTTTTCTGAAAGCTTTTTCTCCATTTGATTAAGAAAAATAATACAGCTGTTCATGACAGTTTGAAGAAATTAATCTTGATCTGTTCAAAACCTCATGTAGTTAGATTTACCTAAATAATTGGTTGTACAGGATTGGATCAAGGCTTTTGGAACAAATGCAGAGAGGAATTCCTTTGATGGTGTTTCATCCAGCTTCTCCATCAAGGGCATTAGGACAAAGATGACTCCCAGACTATTCAGGCTGCTTATGGCCCTTGCTAGTCTTCTTCTGTCCGTGGTCAAGGGCAATCTCTCCAAAGCCTGTGTCCACCTCTGATATTTACCTATGTCAGTGCAGGGTCAAGAAGACTAATCAGTCTCAGATTCTTTAACCCATGTAATCCTCAGAAATCCTTCAGAGTAATTTAGATCAGTGCAGCAGAGCTTGCACGCCTTCCAGCTGTTATTTTCTGTGAAACTTTATAGGCCGCTAAAAATGCAATATTAGCCCTTTTTATCATGGCATACTGGTATGTATCTAGTACTGGCAAGTTGGATTAACGGTGGTAGCAGAGCATGGGAAATAGGTTACTTTACTTTTCCATGGGCATCATTACAGTCTGTTTTATGCTACCTTGCTGTTGATTGTGATTTTTTATACAGTACATCATTATGTTTTAGCTAGGTGGAGAATTTCTTATAATACATTAACTTGATCATTTGCACCTTCTGACCATGCCAGCAGAGACACTGCAAAGCAGAATTGTTTCAAGATAGATCATATCTGAACTTCTTCAAAGGTCACATGTACTAGACTGGGGGGACTTGGATTTGTGCCTAATAACAATAAAGATTTACAGAAGTTGTAACTTAGCCTCCAGCAAAGGTACAGTACTTAGCATCATGCAAAATGTTTGTAATTGTCAAAATGCTTGTAAGTAAAATAAAGAAGTTTAAAGATCTATGCAATACAAAGCTACATCTTAATTTGTCAGTAAGTCATGTAAAAATTCATGTTCACTGTATCCCCTTGAGTACTGCTGACTGCAGAATTATGATTTTAATGTGTACAATTTCTTTCTTTTGTCCAGGAATGTAGAGGAAGGATGGATCTTTAATTTTTTTTTTTATTTATTTATTTATTTTTTTTTTTGTCAAGAGGCTGTTTATTACTGGATGACATTCAGGATCACAAGATGTCATGGGGTAGTTTATAGTTAAGAGCACCTCTCAGGTAAGCAAGATCTTGACTACAGCTGCAC
>JAWWLV010000001.1:67038372-67058278 GCA_035041135.1 Platyrinchus mystaceus | reverse complement strand
AGCACAGCCTGGTATTAGAGAAACTTCTTTAACTGACAAAAGAGATTGGTAATGATCCCGTAACCTACATGTCAAAGGTAGTGTAAGCTCGTGCAGTACATTTTGTAGGTGTTTGTATTGGTTGGGATTTGGAAGACAGGCTACATATGTTACCCATTCTAAGGCTTCCAGCAAAAGAACATCTGAGAAGGTGAATAGCTCATCCATCTCCCATGTTTTTAGCTTTAGCCAACAGTGACAACCCCTACAGCTGTGAAACAAGCTCTGATAGTGGGGAACATGTGAACAGGTTGTGACAGCAACTATACAAATGCAAGATATTACTGACATGCATGAATGAGAGATAATGTGTGAAATCAGTTCGCATTGCAAAACAAAATATGTCATGTAGCTACATTTCGACAAGTGGCACGAAGCTGCACTAGAGCAACACAACAGTAGAAAGGCGATGATTGTGTTGACACCACTGGAGATGATAGCACTCAAGGATGGATATTATTAGAAACTGCATTGCTCTAACCTGCTTTAAGGACTGCCACAAGATCAGCTTTATCAGTTCTTATTCAAGTCACAAATGTTATCTTCTGATGAAAGGTCCAGCTACCATTGAAGGATTGGAATAGGAAATTCATGGCTTTTTGTCACAGTGTTGTGGTAGACATGGAAAAGATTATCTAAGAACTCACTGTGGAATTGAACCAGTCAACACAGCAGCTAGTACAGTGCTCCACTGCATAAAGATTTGGCCTTTGATGTAATTTTAACAACACATGATAGAGCATTAGCAGTATCCCCCAGTCCGTGGGAATACACCTCCATGAGATACAAGGAGGCACTAAACTTCCTCATGGTCAGTTTTTGCAAGGTATATCTTCTAAATTACAGGCTTATTTGATAGTTACCTGACACTCTAGCTATTGGTCTTTATAAACCATATCAGTGAAATATTTTTTCTAGCAAAGCAGTTCACTCATAAGATAAAGCCTGCCCCATATTCAGAGTGTTTCAGAACTGAGGTTCATAAAGTATTTTTAACTGGTCCATGCTATGTTAAGAATACCAGCCTGTGATTTGTCATTGACCTTGGTTTTCATTAAGTATCAAGAGGGCATACACTAAAATGAAGAAATAGCTTGATCTGATGAGACCAGAGTAGACCTCACTAATGAGCTTTCTGTATTCAATATATACTTTATAAGCCATGTGACTCAGAGTAAAGTACAACAAAACTGATGGTTGTCAATTGTACGATGTCCTTCTAACCCCTATAAGTAGGGATTCCTTTATGTCCCAAAAAATGGAAATTTAAATTCCTTTCAAAATATTGCCTTTTTTAAATTATTTTATTAGTCATACCCTTAGTTTTATCAATGTATTTAACAATTTTTATGATAACAATGCGTTTTGGCTACATTGTCTCTTAAGGAATTAAATTTCCTGGTCAAACCGTGTGTTCCAAATACCCCATTTTCCCTTTGTGCTTCACATGAGACTGTTTTCCAGCTTATCAATATTCTCACCCTCATCTTTGAGCCCCATCCCTTTCTCTATTTTCCTTTCAGAGCTGAAGTGAAATCTACTGAATAAAATGTGCCAGTGGGGGGCCATGCTCTTGACTTTATATGGCCCTGTTAAAATATTGCTATATTGTTATCTGTGATCATGCTGTTTGTTCAGTTGAACATACTGAGTGGAGGCCTTCAATATGTTGTTCACAATAGAATGTACTTTTAGTTTCCAGATCCTAATACCTCTCTGCTATCAAGTTACTGAAATAGCAATCAAAAAAGTTTTCTATTATTTCATCTATTTACTGTAGCGTACAGATCACTATTCAGTTGTCTAAGTTTTTCTGATCTGCTTAGCAGTTCTGATCTATTTAACAGTTCAAACATTATGTTTTCCAACTCCTTGACTATTATCCCTCTGATTTTGATCTCTGACTTAAGTAAATCTCCACCTCCATTCGTTAAATGAACCCCAAGTGTTTATTTAATGTCTAATGCTAGTCTTTTAAATCTATCAGCTCCAATTTTCCACTATCATGGTTAAGAGGATGAACTGTTTCTTCTCCTCTGCCTATTGCTTAGTCTCTTCAAGAAAGTGGTATTATTCTTCCTTTCTCCGCTAATTATTTATTTACTTCTTATGCTTGCTTGCTTCAATCCATTGAATTTTCTTTTGTTCACAGTATTCAATTATCCTAAATGCTTTGTGTTTACCCTTTCCGCTGTCCTCTTTACATCTTTATTTTAACTGCATTAGTTTCTGTCACTTCTAGATATCAAGATTTAGTAAAGCATTTCTGTGAGTAAGCAGAGAGTATTTGTATTTTACAGTGAAGTGAATTTTCTGGATTTTGTTGTAGGGAATGGATTAATATTGCCTTTCTGAAAATATAACATGATGACAGGTACTTACATTACATGGCAGATAAATGATGATGATACCAGTTTTCCACTTTTCTGTCTGTACTATTGATCTTTTTTATCAGCACTACCATAAAATACCTAGCTATTCAGTATGTTATCTCCCCCAATTAGGTGAATCTCATTAATCCTATCTTGTACGTTATCTGTCTCTGAACTTGTAATACTTGAATTCAGTCCTGGAAAATTGTTTACAGCGATTGAACAAGATAGTGGAACAATAAAAAACAAGTTTGTATTCTGTGTTTCAAAATCACATGTAGAATCTTTTTTCTTCCTTTCTGCTAGAGGCAGCCTCTGGCCTTGTAGCATTTGTAGAACAGTTATCATTCCTATGGTAAGGAACCAAAGGAAATTCTACCTCTATTTCTAAAATTAAGTATGACTCAATATCCAGGTTTTCTCCATTCACCAGCACTGCCCTTTCTCTCTCCAGATGTAAATGAACATTTCAGGGAGGGACTTGTATTTGTATTCTGAATCTAGTTCTCATGAAAAATTAAATATTCTCAAGAATGTGATTTCTGAAATAATTAGAAATAACAAGTAAACAAGAAATCTGAGGACAAGGAACAAGACTCCCTCCCATTAAACAGTGTTTAACAGTGCTGAATGCTGGTCTGCTGTGTCTCACATCCAAGAACCTGTACCTTTCCTCTGTCATTCCTAATATTCACAGAATCATAGAATATGCCAAGTTGGAAGGGACCCACAAGGATCATCAAGTCCAGCTCCTGGCCCTACACAGGACCATCCCCAAGAGTCACACCATGTGCCGGAGACTATTGTCCAAACACTTCTTGAACTCTGTCAGGCTTGGTGCTGTGACCACTTCCCTGGGCAGCCTGTTCCAGTGCCCAAACACCCTCTGGGTGAAGAACCTCTTTCTAATATCCAACCTCAACTCCCTTGACACAACTTCAGGCCCTTCCCTTGGGTCCTATCACTGGTCACCACAGAGAAGAGTTCAGTGTCATGTAAAAAAGTCAGTGACCTACAAACAATAAATTTGAGACTTCTAATTATTTGAAAAGAAACTAATTTCTTCCATTTTTGGTCACATCCAACCCTCTTCCCCCAAGTATATAAACCAGTATTCATCAGTTCTGGATTGTATTTGTGTGTCTAATGCAGACTGGGTGCATGATTTAAAGCGAAACCCTCTCTGTGCCTCAATTTATTCTGCACAAAAGGAGGATTAATGAGGCATAATGAGGAGACTGTACACTGCAATGGGTGCCTGTAACAGATGTTATGGAAATGCAGGACCTTTGTGATTACCAAAGAACAAAAAGAACTTGACTCTTTTGCTGCCAACATGTTACTAAGAGTTTTGCTAATCTGATTCAACAACTCCTTAAGTGAACACACCATCAAAATAGTGTGTGAAGACCCCTTTCCCAACAGAGGCTTCTCACCAGGTGGACTAAATAGACATAAAGTCCTGTCTCCTTCATCAGGTTCCCCTGGCAACTGGGGAAAGTTACTTCCTTTCTTCCATCAGAAGGCCACACCCTTTTGTGAAACACAGGAGGGGCTCAGCCAGTCTGTCTGCTCCTGCATCAGACCAAACTGAGATTCCTACTTCTTATGGAACATGTTGCTTTTCCATGAAAGATGTAACAGACATTAAAGTGATATCCTTTACCCTTCCCTTGATTTTTAATGCAAAAATTTAAAAGAAAAATAGTCACATAACAGTTTATTTTGCACATGGATAATTTTTCATTGCACAGAGATAAAGCTTAGCAATTTTAATTAGTTTCATTAGCAATTTCACTGAATTTATCACAACTCCTTCAAATAAAGTTAAATATACTATACAGTGAAAGATTTTGAATGATGTGACACTACATTTATGTATTTTTTATCAAAACATTTAATTGCACATTAAAAATGCATTAAATTTGACAGACAAAAATAAACTCTGATTTGCTTTGTGTATCTTAAATGTATGCAAAGCGTAAATCCAAAACATTTATTTTATGTTGATAAGAGGTGGGGAAAGACACTTCAGTTTCACAGCTCCCTCTGAAGAATAATTTTGTGATGATTTTGTTGGGTGTGAGGAGGTGTTTTCAGGCTGCCTCCTCCTGTTGTGGGGATCCTGGATAGCTGAGAGTTTAAATCATCCTCTGGTATTTCGAATACTATTCCTTGAGTGTAAGGTTATGTCTATGCTGTAAACTAAAACAGGACAAGGGAACATACTTCAGTCCTCAGGACAAGAAGCACTGCCTGGCTGCTGTCCAATCTATACAGCTCTTGGACATAGGTCTCCCCTAGGCCCCACATGGCTTGCATCTGGACCCAAATCACAATGATTTTGTTGTATTATATTTTTCAGTTCAAATAATATAAGGAGCTACAGTATTATAGGGGCTGTTTTGTGGCTCATTAGAACAACATGTAAATTTTATGAAATCGAGGACATGTTGTGTATCTTCATCTATGATGTAAAGCAACCAAGGGAGCTTTGAGGATTTGCCATCTTCTGGAATAGCTTGGGAAAACTATCAAAGGAGGGAAATAATCCTGATTCAGTCCTTTTCTGGCATAGAGAATGTCCCTGGAACGTTGCACTCCTCACCACTATTGCTTAGAGAAGAGCTGCTTCTTACTTGAGGGGATAGTGGTACCAAACATTAATCTCAGGGCTTCTGCATACTCTCACCTTAGAGGAAGCATATATTCACAAGCCCAAGCAAGACATTATGGCACTTTCATTTATGTCCATAGCAAAAGGTGAAGCACATACTAGAACAAGCCTACTTTTCAGACCCCTCTCCCTTTCCTGAAAGAAAGTTTTAATGGTCAGCATTCCCTATTACGCTGTTTTAAAGAATTGTAAGTAGATTTTGGTAAGATTTTTTCTTTCTGTGTGAGAATCTGTGAAAGAATATGCTTATTTGAAAAATATTTTCTGATCTCAGTGGAAACTCCCTCAGACAGTGTCTCCTCTCCATCAGGTGCTGGGAGTTAGTTCAGGCTTTAACCAATTTTAAAATATGTGCAAACATGTTCTCAAAGTAAGACTTAATATTTTTCTTTTGTTTTTTTTGTCAACAAAAAATCTGCAAATGTCTGAAAGAATTCAGAGCTCTAAACAAGATTTTATCCTGTCAAAAACGGTCATCCCAGATATAAAATGACAAAATTTATTGCTCTTTATGAAAATAATCTTTTCTCTAAGACTAGTTGGTGCTCCGTGAAGCAGCTGGAGCTTCAAGGGAAAATGACAGGTACTTTGATTTGAACAAGAGAAATAAAAGATCTTAATGACTCCAGACACTGTAGAGTCCTTACCTCATAAATATGTCTGATTCATTTTCAGTGCTTTCAGCAGGGCTGAGTAATTTCAATCAAAACTATAGCAGAAAAAAACCCTTGCTTTTTCTCTTTACTGTTGAGTGGCATCACTCATTCTTGAAATAACTTTTGTGTGAGCATAAAAATTTTCCAAGAGACCTGTGGAGCTGTGGGCATGGTTCTCTAAATCATTCACTGATGACATTAGGGTTCTGCATATGGACTATATTGCAGAATTGAGATCTAAGGAGTTTTAGCAAGTCTTTAATTTTCATTAATGACATTGAAAACATGTCATTTCCTGGGGAAGGATTTGTGGAGTTCCATATAAACCCTGTCTATCAGACACTACTCTGAGGCTTTCAGAAGACTTTTTGCCTTCATCCATCTCCTCCAGCACCAGGATTGATGAGCCTTCCTTCACAAACAATTCCAAAATATGAGAAGTTAATAGTTATTATAATAAAATCAGTTATCAAGTTCTCTTTGGTGTCAGATCCCTGACATATCCTTTTCTTTTCCTTCATGCTTAGAGACTTTTTAGAGACATACATATTGCTTGAGCAGAAATAAATATCAAATACATATTATTGCACCTTAAAATTGCTTTTCTCAAACATTATTAATTCTATAGTAAAATCTGTTACAGAAGAAAATAATTCATATATCCACACTTAAAGCTCTGGGCCTGCTTAAAACCCATGTGGCCTAACTGGACAGAATTTTACAGTTAATTATATCCAACCTAAATTAGAGCATGTCTGTTTAAGCTGTATAAGAATAGATTTATGTCATCTAGATTCAGGAAGTTTCCTCTCAAGTTTTTGTCCTTTTCCTTAATATCAGAGTTGCTTCCCCATTTTCCCCCATACATTTAAGAAATGATCACTTATCTCTTTCTCAGGGTTGTTCATTGCAACATTTATCAAAGTGTCATTGTACGACTTTTACTACTATTTATCCGTTGCCAATTCTGTATTTTTCTTTTCATAGTTGGGTGTACCATTTCCTAATAAAAAAGGAAAATGTTGCTGCCAGAGAGAAATAAAAGAACCATTTTTGGCCATAACAGTTTTTTTTCATTCCACTAAAAGAAGCAATACAAAGATATTTTTTCTAGGTCACTCCTTTGTTTTCCTGCCTTCATGGCTTCCTGGTTTATACTGCAACAAAAATCAAAGTATTTGTCTGCTTTAAAGAGCACACGTGACCTAGCTCCACCTACCTTACAGCTTCTGTCTCCACTCCTGAAAGTCCTGCTAATCAGTCAAGTTTGCTGATTTTCATAATTTGGTTGTTCTCTTTTTCTAAAATACCCTAAGAAAATATTCCATGCTAAGACTTCAATTCTGCTAGGAAGGTGATGGGTAAAACTGCCCATATTTTTCTCTACGATTCCTTAAACTCCCTTTGTATGTTGTTGTTTTCTCTCATTTATGCTTAGATCATAAACTGTTTGAAACAGGGATGTTGCTGAAGCAGAGACTCTGGTCCCTGGCTAGATCAATCATTAAGTAATAATAACTCCAGCTGAAGTAAGATGAATAATAACATATAGATAAAATGTAGTAAAAACTACTCATTTAATTTAAAAATGGGTCCTTTTGATTTGTCTATTAGCAATTTTAGAGGAAAATAACACGTCTCTGTGTTTCTGAGCAATTTTCTCATCCCAGCTAGTTACTGCTGTGTTTCATGCTGACCATTTATATAATGTATCTTCATCACTACATCACTTGTAATTGCTTAGCCTTCCATTTAGTTTTAGCAAAGCTTCCAAGAGCCTGCAGAGGAGTGATGCCAAAGAATTTCAGAAGAGCCAGGCTGAAATGTGTAAGGAATCTAATCTGGCTAATCTGAGCACCAAACTGAATGGACAAATAATTTAACAAAAGGGGTGAAGGATGTCTAGCTCAAAGTGGCATCAGTCCAGTAAGAAATGAAGTCCAGCAGATCCAAACAAAAGATGAAAGATGTCCTAAAGGCTAAAAAAGGTCAAATGGATCAAGCCAAAACCAATATGCAGATCTTCAAATAAGAGATGATGGGACTACCTCACAAAGTCTGGCAAGAAGGAAACTCTGTGGTTCTTTTGAAGAAGAGAAAAGTGCTCATGATAAGTAGAGCGGAAGGAAAGAGAGTCAGCAAAAGTCCTGTGTTCATAATGAACTACTGTAGCAGGCAGCTGTACTTGAAACTGTGTGGGGACTCATCAACAATGATATTGGGATGAGAAATGTTAATTACAACTGAACAGCCTCCTGTTTTGGCAGAAATCCCGGGACAAAGTGCTGGTCTGCAGAAGCAATATTTTATACAATTCCTGATGTTAAAAAATGCTATAGTTTCTTCATTTTCATATATTGATTACAGATGAAGTGAAAACAGATTTTTTTTTTTCTTTTAGACAGAATCTCATGATTTTATGGGGATGACAGTAGCAGGCTGATGGTTAAAAGTGTGGGTTTTTTCTTCTCAGGAGCTTAGAAAATTTAGCTGTTGTTTAAACACCAAGTGTAATACCAAGGTGAAAGTCAATTCAGTGATTATCCTACTGGGACTGTGGTAGATACAAATGACTTTGCTAATTTATTGGAGAAAATTCATTACTTTACAGAATTTTCAAGTAGCTTCTGAAGGCAATTATACTCTGACCAAGCAAGTTACAAACCAGTAGTCCTGAGACACAAGAGCTCAGCCTGTGCCTGAGTAGCATACTCAGGGTTCCCACAGAAACTTCATTCCATGATGCCACAGAGTTTAGCAAGGGGGACAGACTGACACCGGGGTTTCACTGGCAGTTGCATTGCTTCATGACTTAGATCACAATTTGTACAGGACACACTTTCCTTTTGAAATTAAACATATTTGACTAAGTGCCTGTAGAAACATCAGCTGGGTTGGAAGTACCTGTTTTCTGTGAAGTTCATCAAGATTTAAAACACCTTCAGATTCCCCATCAAGATATAACAGGACTTTGAGAACTGGGGTGATGTTTTCTAGAACTACCAGAGCCCTTGGGAACTGCATATGCACAGTGGTGACTTTGGTGATTTCAAATCACTGAAGTTTTCTTGACTGGTTTTTTTATGGTTTGTTTTCTTAAATTATTTTTAATTTGAACATGTGTTCCCTCTGTTACCAAGGTGACACACCCTACCTCATTCTCAACCTCATTTTCTCAGTATGTTCTATTTGTAAAGATAAAAATTCCTTAAAGAGGTTGGTGATGAAATCAGGAACTTGCTGGAGTATGTGATATGGAACTATGCAGTTAATAGTTATTGTTAGCAGTTCGAGTCAGGCATAACTTTCTCCTTCTTCATCCTTAGAAAGGCTTTCCTTCAATATTATACTAACCTACCTGCTTTACCATTAAACACTCCTTGGACTTGAAAGCTTAATTTCAAATTTCTCCTAAATAGTCATCAAGGAATGCAACACTGTTAGAGCTATTCCACACTATATAGATTAAAATTAAATATTTATTAAAGCAGAAGAGAGTCTGATGACCTTAACTCAATGTCTGGGCAATCACCTTGCTGGGGGAGATCAGGTTCAAATTACTTCATAATTTATTAATGTGGGTATCACTCAGTGTATTGGAACAATATAAATTGAAGTACTGAGATAAACTAAAACTCTAAGAACATGGGTATTTTGTCACTAGAACTCTATGCTAACAGATCTGAGGGCAGAAAAATACTTCCAGGAATGGAAAAGGACACCTGAATTAAACAAAGTTGCCCCATAACTTCATTTTTTTCCGAAACATATACTAGAATAAATGTAGCTGAACAGAAATGTAGCAGAACAGTAAGAGAACAGAGATTTTAAGACAAGCAGTAGCAGATAGCAAAAGAAAAGAATGTATGCATAGTAAAACTGGAAGAAGTCAATAGCACCAAGACTTCAGTTATCAATTTATTTGTCCATGCGGTTAATTTAAATTGAATACTGTTCTCAGTATCACATAAAGTATGGAAATGTGTGTGTAATGTTTCAACTGTCTACATTCATTCTCAATTCTGTATTTTGCAGAATTCTTTATTCACTTTTAGCAAATACTTTCCTACTCTCCAAGCGCAGTTCCCTAAGTGGGACAGTGGCTTCCCCTATGTTTCTCTTTCCAGTCCTCCATATTAACTTTTCTGTGCCAACAACCATGATCAGCAAGCAATGTCATAGCAAAGGAAAAACACCTCTTTTAGGCAAATACTGCAGAGTCTCTTTTTGGCCTGTAAAATGGCATTACAGCCAGTTCTCAGATCATTTCCAGCTCACCAGCTGGCTAACTGGCACAAATCAACTGGGATGGGCTCAGCTGTTGCAGACCTTGCCAATAAATTTGTTGCTGTATTAGTGGAGTTGTTGGCTAGGGTTGAAAAGGTGGAGGAGGACAATAAAAGGGCAAGAATGAGGTGGAGAACAATGAATAGAGGCCAGATGGTTGTAGTGGTGCTAGCCAGGAATAACAGTTCATGAACACTGGTTGATATTAGTTATTATATTGCTGTCACTCCTATAAATGACTTTACAGTGGATACCTCTCCGTCATGAGTCTTGATTTACAGTTTAAGTGCCAAGTGTTTCAAAGTACGAATAGCTGACCTTGACAATAAGGACCATTAGAGATCCTAAGCAGAAAAATTTCTTGTGGTAGGAGCCATGGATGAAAGATTGCTGTGAGGGTGTGGGTACACATAATTTTTGTCCTATGTCAACTTCATACAGTTTCTATGCTATTTTTCTACTCAAACATTATGGAGTTAAAAAATTCAGCTTATAAAAGCCAAGAAAGTTTTGTATAAACATATGAACTACATGTGAATGATGTAATCACAATAATCATACTGATGCCATTTGCAGCTGGAGCAATTAAAGATTATTTTTAGATGGATTAAGAGGGAGTGTGCTGGAAGATACTAAAATATTTTTGGCGTTGCAGTTATTTGAGCATAAATTCTGTGCACTGACTTTGCTAAATTTTGCTTCTGTAGCAATTTAACTGACCCCTGTCAGATGACCCTTAAACATATTGATCTGGACAGTTTACTTCTTGATCCATTCCAGGCCAGGGGGAAGGCACGCATAGCCATAGGATAAGTTCTAAATTACCTGATTCTACATTATGCCTAGTTTTAGATATTAGACTCAAGGCCTTTAAAAACACCAGTCTATCTTCACTGTTTCTCCTCAGGAGCTGCAGGCACTCAGTTAAAGACATCTTACTATCTAAGTCACTCTAAAGTTGGATGAAAATTAGCTATCAAAGTTAGATGCCACTCCATACCATCCTAGATATCACAGTCTACTATACATATTTTTTCAATGTTATAAAAGCAAATTAAAGTGGGCATTTAAAGCCTGACGATTATATTCTGATTGTTGCCACAGGTCCGTATCAAAGAAATATCTGACTACATCACCAAATTACTTCTTAATGTTGAAAAATTCTGAAAGACCCATGTACTGGCTAACTGCAAATATAAAAAGAAGCTAAAATGTCATGACTGTTCCATACTTCTTTTTAAATAGCTCGTTTAAAAACAAGCAAATAATAACAACCAAAAAAACCCCTCACAAAAACATTAAGATACCTTGACAAAGCTTTATATTTCCTTCAGAGCTTTAGTTCAGTTTTTGGACTGCTTTATATTCCCAAGGAAATACCTGGAATTTGTTTCTATTTGATATGAAATTAAGACTCAATCAAAAAGATATATATCTCTTTAACCCTGGCTGTCAACTAAGCCACAATTCTGCTTTAGATCTCTTAGCCTTAATTTTATTTCAGGAATTTTCTTAAGAGAATGTGCTTTGTGACAAGATGTGCTAAAACATGGACTGTTTCTGGTATAGATATGATATCTTAGAAACAGATAAATGGTAAATGGTAGATGCTACTGAGAAGTTCCTTTTGGGAACTTCACAGATCAGTTAAAAGGAAAAAATGGATAAATTTTAATATTTGTATTCTAAATTTTGGACAAGGTGATTCTGTGATTGGCTACACATCTGACTGTATTGAGAAACACAAAAAATGACTTTGTTATTAAAACCAAAGCAGTTAGTACTGTCTCTGGGGATGCTCTGGAGCTGTGATAAAACGGATTCATATGAGTGACAAACCCACACGTATGATAGACAATTTCTTCTGACACCTCTATAAGCACCAGAGCAGCCACTGAATAAAGAAATGAAGCTGTCGGAGATAGACAGATTGCAGGAACATGTGGTGTTCCAATTTCAGCCACCAAACCACATATGTAATCTTTTGGGGGAAAAAATGGAGCCACATGTATTATACAAAGTGTACCATTAAATCTTTTTAACAAAAATAGGACTGGTGACACCCAGCCTAAAATCCAGGGGAGAGAGACCTAAAGAATGGGGTCTTGGTAGAGTTTCGTACTGCTAGGATAGAAAGGTCAGCTACAATCTTGACCATCTTCTAAAGACTTCTGTTTCTCCATGGAAGAGAGAGAGAAGATATAAAAGTACCAAGTTCTCAAAGTTATCTAATTAAGGCCTGGATGCCAGAAGAAAGAGACAGCTGTACACACATGAAATGTGAGACAGTCTATCTGTAAGCCTGAGGAAAAAAAAGAGGCTGAGGAGGGGGAATCACAACTGTATTAATTTTCTGTCCTTGTAGAATACAAGGAAAAAGGGTGAATACTTCCATAATTCAGTGAGAACTGGTGTAAAAGTCTCTACGACCCAAAATGGAGGGCAAATGAAAAGGATACTAGCATTATTCAAGAAAAGAGAGTGAAAGTTGCAGTGCAGAAGTGTTTGGGAATGCTGTAAAAAGCTGGTCTCGCAAAATACAAGTAATCACTCTGGAAGTATACAAAGTATTACAAAAGCTACATTAAGACTATTCTTAGGTGAAAATTGCTTTACCAGTTTTCAGCACCAGAATACAGACAGACTTAGCTGAAATTATGCTGCAGCCATGCTTTTACTATTTTTAAAATCACTGTAACACAAAGCTATACAATTTCCATCAAATTCTAGGATCTCTTGAGTGGTACTTCAAATCAAGCCATCTTTCTTTCCCAGGATACAAATATTTTCTTCACAGAAACAAGATAGCACAAGACTTCTACATTTCCTCGGACTCGATGCTGTAGGAAACATGAACTTCATTGCGATGTCTGAACAGCACAGGTGCCAGACACTGTCAGCAGTTCACGAAGGGTGCAGAGATGGTCAGTGGGAAAGTAACACAACAGGTTATTTTTGAAAACCTATACTAGTAATCCTGCTCAGATCACTGTAAGGGTTTTGAATTTTTAACGGTCAGAATGCCTGAAAGAAAGTTGCATTTATTGCTTTTCTCCCCTGTGCTATGGTTGTTTTTTCATCTTTCTCAGAAATTGACAGTAGAATCCCTCCACTTCAACCAACAGCACTGAGAAAGGGGATTTTATTACAAAATTGCTGTACATAAAATCTATACTAATTGCATAAGTCTATAGGCTGAAACAAAATGTTGCATGCATAGAAACAATTACCAGAAATATTCTAGGACATTCCCAGTGTACCATAATTTTAATTTTTCTTGGGGAAAATAGTTTTTATAATTTCATGAATTCTTAATCTGAAGCAGTATGAGTAAAAAAGGACCTCCACAGGGAAAGGTCTGTTTGCAATTTAGAGCCAGTGTAGTACAATCTTTGTCTATAGCACTGGTGTTCAGAATACTTGTATTGTATTCCCAGAACTGGTGTCTCATCACTGCTTGATCTTTGAATGCAAATTTTTACAAAGAAAATTATCACTATGCAGTAGTTACATATTAATATGTATGCACTCAATTTTACAGTCAATGTTCATGTTTTGAATCATGTTCATTCAATCTATATAATTCCAATCAAATAACTTAGCCCTTCATTGTGTAATTATCAACATTTGAGATTAAACCACAGGGGTTTTGCAATGTTCACAACATTTTCTTATGAGGGACTGCAATACCCTCATCTGTTAAATGGGGAAGAAGCTGGTACATAAATTTGAAGACTGCTCCAAGTTCAATTTCTATGTAGAGATCAGTATAAATCCAGCTCTGATAAGCATAGCATTAGGAAAGTGTCATCCTTTATTCACTCTGACTTCTCACTACAATAACTATTGGTGCATGTGCTAAGCATACTAGATAGTTTTTATTTCTTGTCCTCTACATAAACATATAGAAAGCCTTAGAATATTGTGTCATCATTACATCTATTGAAAACTCAATATTGTATGCCACAAGGAATAAAGTAGAAATGCAGTGAGTCACACTGGCTTAAAGTTAATCTTTATAATGCACTGTATTAGTGTAAAGGCTTTAAAATATACAGCCTAACCTTTTATGCTGTATTAGTGTTTAGCATTATTTTCAAGCTGCAGCCTCTTTCTATCCCTTTAAATAAAATCCATTGTGTTATAGTTGCTAAGGTAGGAATATTTCCTAAGTTACTTTATTTTAGTTAATTTCTGCATGACAGATAATAAATGTTATAAAATTATATAAATAATTAATAGCTATTTTATTAATTTGCTTGCAACCAAGCCCTGAATTGGGAAACAGAACCATTTTAAAAACTCTTGTCTTTGATTCAGTCCAATGCCAAGTGTCTCCATTTACAACTTTGTTCACATTCTACTGTGGTGTGGTTGTAATGATGTTGGAAAACCCGATAACTGTGTTTCCCTTGTAAGGTAAATGAAACTCTCTGTTTTAGCTGTTCTCTTGAGATCAGAATCCCTCACCTGGGACATGTGATGATGAGATGCCTGACAAAAGTAAAACTAAAAGGGTTACTTTTATTTTTACTTTGAAACTCAAGTGCTTAGGTGATTCAGAGTTCTATTACTCTCATCACTTGAGCATTGTATAACTAGGCACATGGGAGAATACTGTAAATTTGGCACAGCAAATGGAAAAATGGCAGTATTTCAATGGCAAGCTGAAAATGAGCTGTAGGATCAGACTCTTCTGAAAAATACCCTTTAGAAATGTTATTTAAAGTGTGATCCAGCTTGGTCACTTTATGTGACTGACAAGTTATGTAAATCCAATTACTCACTTATAAAAACAACTGAAAAGTGAACATTTAAGGCTGGAAAAGACCTCTAAGATGGTCAAGTCCAACTATTAACCTAACACTGCCAGGTCCACCATTAAACCATGATCCTAAGTAACATATCTACACATTTTTTCAAACACTTCCACATATGGTGATTCCATATCTTTTATATGAAGGAGAATATAAAAATGGAAGATCCTTGTCCAGATCCAACACATTTTCAATCACATGGATTTCAGACCCCTTTAACTTACTCAGAATCTGTGTTTATACAGTGTAATAGTTATTAGAGTGAATAAGGTTTTGAGAACCTGGTAGGTGGCTGCATTTGATGAATGCTGTTATTTAGGAAATTTTTTAGATTTCTTTAGATACTATTGAAAAGGCAACTATAGGTTCTGCAGGTTGCATGTCTATAAAAGAACGCACTGCAGATGCACAAAGTTACATAAGTCCAAACATTACCTCAAAAGTAGTTTAGCAGTCATTGAGTCCTGGATGCCCAAAAGTTTTTCATGCTAACAGGCCTGGAAAGCTGAACACTCTCTAACACCTAACCTTCAAAGGAACCAGAAAAAGAGGTAGTAATGTTTCCAAAGTGACTTGCTCAGGTCTGAGTTCAAACATTCTTACCAATCAGACAGGCTTTCTGCCTTGGCACAGTGCAGTTGGAGGTGTTTTTTTACTGTAAAAAGAAATTAGAAGACGGATGCACAGCCACCTGTCTTTTATACCATATTGTTATGCAGAGCTTTCACCCTGAATGTGTGAGACTTCTCTATTCAAACACATCCAAACTTATCTCTAGAAAGCAACAAGGCAGTAGTGAGAAACAGAGAATCATAGAACCATAGAATATCTCAAGTTGTAAGAGACATGTGATAATCATTGAGTGCAACACCCTGCTCCTCCCAGAACTGCCTAACATTAAACTGTATGACTGAAAGTGTTGCCCAGATGCTCCTTGAACTCTGACAGGCTTGGTTTCCTGATTACTTCCCTGGAGAGCCTATTCCAGTGACCAACCACCTTGAATGATATCTCTCTTTTTCCTTAATCTGGGTCACTGTGCACTGGACTGGAAGCTTCATGGTGTCACAAGAAGAGGTAGAAGGGAAGAGAGAGGTGCTATAACTTGGTGATGAGTACTCACACTGGAGCTGACTATGACAAAACTCTACACCAGAGTATGTACCTGATGCTTGTCAAATTCTTTTGAGTCTGGATAGTTGGTTTAACATTAGTGGAGTTTACTGTCAAACATAAGACCATATATTCCTTGTTTCTCAGATACCAAGCTAAACCAAACAACATAAGTTGGGCATATAATCAATTTTGAGTTTATTTTTTTAAACTGGCTTTGTAGATTCAATTAATTATTGTCATTTGATGCTATGTAAGAAGAAAGACCGAGAAAGTTCTGCCTCAGAGTGCCAAATCTGAATAATTTATCCTATGTTATAATATTTTATTTGCGTTTTCATTGACACCTTGTCTGTTTTTAGATTCTTTCCTCAGAAGTTACTTTTTATGGTGATTGCTCAATTCTAGTCTACCAGAATGATGAAAAATTCCTTCTACTGTTAGCATTATTGAGTCTTGTTCTTACAGGTGTCAGCTTGTTTATTTCTTCAGTTTTGGTTCCTTATTCCAACAGATATCTTAAATGGGTTATGTATGTTTCTTGTCATACCAAGTGGGTTTTCATTCAAAACCTAAGGTTTACTTGTATCTCCAACATATGACTGAATAGTTAAGACATTGAAAACTCATGAAAAAAATTATGATAGTAGTAATAGGAGTAGAAGTAGGAGTAGGAGTAGTAGGAGTAGTTTGGTGGGGGTTTTTGTTTGTTTGCCAAATCTGCATTTTAACAGACAAATGTTTCTGTCTACTTTGCCTTTAAGAAAAGGGTCAACAGATTACACAAAGCTGGTGGTAAGGGGACCATAATGCCTCTTGCCATCATAAGTCCCAGGGGAAAGAAAAATCTCCTGATATATAATGGACAACAGAAAGGGACTGTAGTTGTAAAGATATATGCTATGTAAAGAGCATGGAAATCTTAGAAACATACCTTCAAAGTTATAAATATTTTTACCAAAAGTTTGTAAGATACGGGCTATAAAACAAAAATATCTACAAGTAGAGATCTCAACGATCTTGATTTATAATATAACAATGGAGAAATACTCTCAAAAGAACCATTTATTTCTATATCAACTGCATTATAGAAAAAAAAGGAACTGATTTTCTAGACTTCATCTGAAAGACCAAACTTCAACCACAAACATGGTTTATCAGTCTGATAACTTTCTACAATGAAATTATTTTCTTTATAAATGAGGAAAGAGCAGTGGATATTGCCTATTCTCTAATTAGATTTCTTTAAGACTTTTAGCACTCTTTCCCATAAGATCCTCATAGAGAAGTTGATAAAGTATATGTTGGATGAGGTGGATTGAAAACTAGCAGAACCTCTGGCCCCAGAGCATGGTGACCTGACACCAAAGTCTTGTTGGAGGCCACAAATTAATGTGGTTTTTTTTTTGTTTTTAAGGGAAACAACTATACATGAAGAAAGGAAATGGCTGGAAGTCCTGATACCTAAATGAGAGCCCTCTTCACTATGAGGGTGGTTGGGCACTGAATCAGGTTGCCCACAGAAGTTGTGGACAACCATCCCTGGAAAAAAATAAAAACATCAAAAATGGATACAGGTTGCTATGCTGACTCACAACTCTGACAGCAATTATTAAGCAATTATTAGAATATCCGATGAACAAAACCCCATTATGCCATAGCTTATTCTGCACCCACTCCAATGATTTCAGATGTAAAGCAGAGCAAAATCTGACTCAGTGTTGCCCGGTAGCATTTTTATCCTTGTTAAAGAACTTATTATTCTCCCAGTAGTAGATTAAAATAGCTCATCTTAGCACACCCAGAAAGAACACAGGTTTCACCTAGGGCATGTTACGTGCCTTTGTATTTGAAAGCATATAAATAGAATTTTTCAGGCCTCACAACTGACTGTCCTCATTTGCTTTCACTGCCATTTGCAGAGAAGAGCACTGAGTCTGCTGGGACTAATCCTGTGTCAGCAGGAGCCCCCTCAAACCCACAGCTCAGAAGAATATAAAACAATACCTTAAGGGGCTTCATTTATCCAGGGTGGCAGTGTCCATTTTCAGTGTTTGGTAATGACATAATGTTTACTCCATTTGATGGTGAAGGAAGACCAAGAACCTTGTGTTTTTCTTGAGTTTTAAAGTGGACTCTCATTCTTACTATCATAGTTAACAGTCACACTGTTGTAACTCTATCCAGCTGCTGTTACTACTCCCTGACACACAACTCATGTCTATCCAGCTTTTTAACATACTATACAGAGATGTAAAATATGTCTCCATGAGTCAATGGTGGTATCATAAATACTTTATTATGGGATATTAATGAAAGGGACTGCCAAGGTATCCATCATACTAGCATAGCAGAGGGCCCATAAAATGCTAATAAATCAAATAATCTTAACAGCCTGTCTACCATAAGCAACATATAAAAATGTGGTCTTTGTCAGATATATGGGTCTGGGTTCTCTTAGTCCTAGAGTTTGCTGACACATATAACAAAAATAGCCAGTATAATGACCTTATCAAGTGTTACCAATCTCTGTTTATATACCACAAGTCCCTGCATGCATGGTAGAAATTGTAGGCATCATAAAGACACATCTGTTAGCTGAGTAATGCCACCTACCATATGCTCCATGAAAAGACATATAGAGGGAGAAGTTAGCTGTCAGGTTGCTAAAACAGACTGGAGAGACTGCACATCCCTGGAAACCTGAAAAAAGATGCTGCAGAAACACCAAAATCCAGCATCTCACAGACTGCTTACATATATTTCCAAGCATGAGCCATGGTTTCTAAACTTAGTAGCCACCTTTAATGTCTTTTATAAAGAAGAGAATTTTCTGAGGCTGTTACTTACTTTTGTACATGCAGGCCTAGACAATGGATGTTTACCATACACATAACAAATACAGATAACTTGTCCCCCATAGTGCAAAAATTCTTATTCTATGAGAAGCAGGTTTCTCTAAACCACAAAAAAACCCAAACTTTGAGAGATGCAACTTCAGAAAAGTTAAATATGGCACAATTTTTCAGTGCAACTGTGACAACTGGCTGAAATGTAGAGGATAAATTCATTACATAAAACTGAAACAACACTGATAACATGATGCGTTCTTCTGGGGAACAGGAGGGATCTCTTTGATTCATTTAATTTCAAAATCTAGAAGACACATTATTTAAAATAGAAATTAGGTACCTATCTAAAATCTAATAGGAATTTTTTAACTAATTGTATGCAGATATTCCTTAGTTGTAATATATTCCTGCTGTCTTAGATTTGGACTAGGTGTTCTGCTATGAAAGAAAAAGGATTCACTTTTTTCTTAATGGTAAGATAAGCACTATATCCTTTACAACACAGGAATGTATTTTGACTTCAACCACAATTGTTCATTGAACTCAAAATAGAAAAGAAAAAGAGTAACAATACTGACTGATACATTATAGCATTGCCAAGCTGAACAACGTACATTTTCTAATTCATTAAAATGCAGACTAGAACAAGCACACACATTTAGGAGGTGGGAACAGACTTCTTTCTCTTCCAGAAAAAAAAAAAAAGTCTTTGAAAAGTAAGCCTAGTACTTTACAGAAAGAATATAGGCTAAAGTACTGCTTTCTTTGTTTCTTTATATTCAGTTAAAAAACCCCTCAAAAAACAGTTTAAGAAGGGCACTGTGTTGCTCAAACTTTTGAACTGGTTCTGTTATCATTAAAAATGACTCAATGTTCCAAAAATACGAGCCATACTGCCTCTCAAGTTTAAAAAAAGATGTTGTGGAACATTCATACTTATTTCATTTGCTCTGTTTTTGAGATTTCAGATTTTTAATTTCTTTTTCACATTTTTTCTTGAATTTAAAATGTTTCCTCATTTAAAAGAGTGGAAACACATATAAACTTTGATTTTTTTGTGCTTTTTGCATTTTTTAGTCATAATGAGGAAAAA
>JAWWLV010000001.1:67023069-67038272 GCA_035041135.1 Platyrinchus mystaceus | reverse complement strand
CATTTAAAAGAGTGGAAACACATATAAACTTTGATTTTTTTGTGCTTTTTGCATTTTTTAGTCATAATGAGGAAAAACCACCAATTCTTTAAAGCTATAATGATTCTCCCATATCAGTTAACCAATGAGTAAGATGAGCATACAGTCTAACTAATTTTAAGGGAAAGACTGTGCTCATAGATGCATGATGTGTCATGAAGCTCCAACTTGTGGCACATATTGGGGACTAACTTACCATCATTGCCAAGGATGCAAAACAATTAAACTTGCCAGATATTGTTAATCCAAAGCAAAGACTGGTTTTTACACAGTATTTATGATGTGCTCATATCTAATGCACATACCTCTGAGAAGAAAAGAAAGAAATGAATGAATAATCAACTTGCTCAACCTCCATATAGAAAAAAACCTCAGAAAAAGTTGCTGTCCAGTTTTGAGGATTAAGGATAATCCTTTTTTTTTTTTTACATTTACTGTACATAGCTTTACTGCAGAGACTAAGATTCTGCTTTTGCTCTCATTTACATGCTGAGCTGACTAAAAGTTTGCCAGTATCTGAATCTGACCAAAACAATATACGTAATACCAAATTTAGGGGTTCAAGATCAGTTATACTCTTACTAGTTGGTGTAATGTCAAAACTGATTCTTATCAACATTACCATAGTTGATATGAATCAACTATTCATATCAATAATTGAATATCATTAATAATAGTATTAATGTTGATTATTAATAATCAATAATAATTAATGTTAATATTATTTAATTAGTTTAATTTCATGTGAACATTTCAAGTGTTCCACAGATAACTGAGAATCATGTGAAGAATTGCCTTGTTTTGTTTGCAATGAATTTGCTACCTATCTTCAGTTAGTACTCCTGCTGTTGGTAAAAAAAAACACTGAGCAATTAAGTCACCTTTTTAGGTTACACATGATAAAGAAGACCTGTACTATTTTCTCCCTTAGTTATCTTTTTTCTGTGATGAAGACTCCAGGCTCCATAAACTCATTTGGCTCTTCCTTTGTTAGAAATTCAAATGCTTTCTGAAAACATCAAGGACTGTTTGAGACACTTCAACATTTAATGAACACGTCAAATGAGATGGTGCCAGTGCCGATCTCTGAAAAACTCCTCTGTTGATTTTCCTCCCACTCCAGTCCTGTTTTCTACCCTCCAATAATTTAGAGGCATGATTTAACTTCACAAAATCCATGTTGATTCTTCCTCAGTCTCTTGTAGGTATCCACTACCCTGGCAATGCAGGACCTTTCACACTGAACAAGCATTTCAGTTTCTGTCTGTGAGGGAGTCTCTGATTTTGCAGGTCAAAACAGGAGAAAGTGACTCTCCCTGGATGTCATGCTTTATTAGCCAAACCATGTCTTCCCTTTGGCCATTTTTGAGCAACCCATGGAAGAATGGCTCTTTCAGGTTCAGTGCTATGAAGGAGACATGCAAGTCCAGTCAGAAGCTGAATGGATAGTTTTATGCTGCCATGCAGAATCTTTCCTGGGAGGCTATCATCAGTTTTTGCATAGTATCAAACAAACACAAAGACCTAAAAATGTGTAATATTAAGTACAAATATTTTATTGGTTTTTGACTATGTTCAACTGTGTTGTAATGTTTACATAGACCATACACCAGCAATTAGTCATGCTTCCTTAGAATTATATTTGGCATGTTCAACTTAAGGTTCTCGCTTCTCCGCTTCTCCTACCTTAATTTAGCCATGGAAAATAGCAAAGAATGAACAAAATAAATTGAGACAACCCTAAGCGCCAAGGAAACCCCAAATCTTCCTACTTGGCTCTGCAGGCGGAATTTTTCAAAGTCTCAGAAATATGTCAAGTGCAGGTCTTTGGTACACAAGTTGAACACCAATGTGTAAAAGGAATCCAAAGGACTGTTAATTGTTTTAATTATTGTTCTCACTAGCTGGAGTCTTGAACTCAGTAACTTCGTCATGTGTCTTCTTTGACTAAATAAATTGTCCTTAAAGCAGGAGATTAGGTCTTCTTTATGCATGCCTGGAAAACAAACAGGGATGAATGAGAACAATCTAAGCGTGCTCACAAAGCATTTAAGACTATAGGAGTACATCCTTCAGGTTGTATATCTTGTTGCAGTTCTGCTATATGTCTCCATAGCTTAGCTATTAATAACAAAAAAAATGCTTTAACTTTTTTACAGTACAGATTTATTTGCTACTTGGTATTTGCTGTTCTTGGTCTCTTAAATCTTAAAAGTTTGAGAACAGCACTATTTTTTAGTAAAGTGATGACATTTATTGCAACTTTGGTGTTTTTTTAAATTCAAACCCACCTAAAAAACCCCAAGGAAACATTGCCACTAGATCTTGATTACTCCGGAAGAGTACTAATGTGAAGTTGGTTGGACCTTTCACGTCCCCCCATCCTTCCACACACATTTCTCATTAGGGGAAAACAAATGCAAGCCTGATTCTTCTTTATTTTATATAGCAAGGGTTTTGGCAAATGAGAGAGCAAATTACCTTTCTCTTGCATCTCTGTTTCTACAATAGGTTAGTAGCCACAAAAAGTTCACTGTCCTTTATGGGCTGTTGGAGTCACCAAGCAAGTCTCTTATAACACAAAGCTCATAACTTATATGAAGTTCATAGCATCATCCACATACCCAGCATGTTTTTATTCCAAAAGGGGACTTGCATATGTAGCAATGACACCTGATATTATTAGACATACAGGAAAAATTACTAATGAATCAAGTTTTACATAGCATCTACCAGATATCCATCTCATTAGTTCCTACTTTTTCATTACTAATATAATACTCAAGAATCATTGTGGAATTATGAGAAAAGTAAGCCACAGACAAACTTCTTAAATTTCAAATATAAAAATATATTAAGGATGACAGAATTAGCAATCAAATAAAAATACTTCTTGTCCAGGAAGAAAAATCCAGGACTGGAAGAATGAGTAATGTCACAATTTGCTTATGGAACAATTTGAACAAGAAAGCTTACATTGCAACTGTGGGAATACCAAAGGTGAGAGAGCTGAAACCTAAGCTGCTGTACACTAAGAGCGAGCTTTTGTTTAAGCACGGCCTGACAGATCATAGGTAACGAATATATTGCCAGACTGGTCTTTATAAAAATCTTGTTTGATAACAAGATGACTGATGCAGCCTGAAAAAAAAAAATCACCCCTGCAGCGTTTGCTTCATGTTACAAGGGAAATTGCATTTAGCAAAGTGAAAATATTAAAAACCACTCCTGTTGCTCCCTCCCACCCAGAAAGGTGTAAATGGGGCAAACACAGAGTGGGAAGGAGCCACAGCAATCCCTTTGCTGATGAAGGCTGTCCTAACATTCCTTACCAGTTCCCCAACTGATTCCTCACTCACTTCTGTTTATCCTATAGCTCACTTCTGTTACAGTCATGATTGAAGCCTCCAGGTTATGTCAAGGCCTAGAAGTCCCAGTCCAAAGCCTCTGACAGAAGACCTGGTGACAAGAGCTTGCCATTGTTTTGAGAGCAAGACTATGTTGGATCTGCACTCCTGTAAGATCAGGTATAAGTTTCTCACAGCCCCAGAATGGCTCTTTTACAAAGGCAGGGCTTACCAGAAGCTGAATTCCCACTTTTGCTTCTAGCAATGTGTTTGTGGGACTCGAGCACTTATTCCCTCCTGTTCCATCATTCCAGGCAGCCTCCCTGAGTGTTTCCCCTCCGGTTCTCTTTCTCTCCTCACCACCCATACCCAGAGCTAGCCTGTGGCTTTCTGGGCACCTGTGAGGGGCCAGTCAGGCAGTCCCCAGACAGCAGCATCTGCTCCCCAGCTGAGGCCAGCATAATGCCAGGGCCACTTCTCCCAGATGCCCTGGCTGCCAGCCTCCTGCAGCAGGGAGAGGAGTTAGCAGCACCCCAAACAGCGAGGCCCCAGTCTCACAAACAGCCCCAGTCCTGATGAGGACCTGCCATTGCAGTAGGGAGGAGGGGAGCTTGGGTGGAGTCTGGCTCAGCACTGCCGTGCCCAGCGGCACGTCCCATGGCAGGGTGTTATCTGCTGAGTTCACACTGGGGTGAGAGTTCAGGGTGTGGGGACAGAGTCCCCTTGCTGGAAGAGTGCGCAGCTTCTGGGAGCTGCTGCTTGCATGGGAATGCAGGTTCTGCCAGGCAGATGTCTCCTCCCGCTGTTCACAGTGCTAGGGAAAGGGAATTATGGATAGCAGAGTATTTCTGGGGCTGCTGTGGTACCTCATTTTGCCCTATTGCAGCCATCAGCCACACTGCTCAGGGAAACTGCTCACGACCAGGAGCTCCCCCAGGCCTGGACTCAGCTGTCTGCATTGTCACTTTTTAGCAGTACCCCCAAATCTTTTATCAGCACTCAAGAGGTAGTCCAGGCCAGCAGCCCTTCCCCATGGAAAGCTTTCAGGCCATCACCCTCTTCTGGAGAATGAGAGAGCTCAGTCATACAGATGTGCATCTCTCTGCAGCCTGTGCCAGAGATGGAACTCAGTTTATTAGCAAAGAGGCAGCTTTTCCCTTGGTCGGACTGGGAAGGTGCTGTGCTGCCCCGCGGCCTTTGCTGGTGTCTTCAGTAGTTGTCTCAGTGATGATGAAGGAAAACTCTTTCTCCTGTCTTTGATTACTTCCCTGGGGTTTCCTGCCTCCAGCTAGTGCTCCAGGAAGATGCTGTACTGAGTTTTCCATCTCTATGTGGATAGCTCAGAAACTCTGGAGCATCTCATGGAGTGCTAGACACCTTCATTGGAGCAGCAGATTCCAACTCCTAAGGGCATCCCTCAGAAGTGTTTTCAAATAGTCTGTCCATATGAACAGTCACATGAAAAATGTTAATGAGCAGTGTGCTCATTCATTAACAGCAAAATCTAAATAAGTATCACTTTTGTTGTAGTTTGGGTCAACTAAAACAAGCGAATAAACTTTCTATCACATAAGCCCATCAGTTCACTGTCATGATCATAATCCTTTTGGTCCACAAGAGAGAAAGCAACAACAGATATCAGAGATTACTTTTCAGAAAATTAATTTAAGTTCTTAAGCATTTCTTTTATCAGTAAGCTCTGTAATTTCTATCTGTAAACTCTATTTAGTAATTATATAAAAATCATCCTAGGTATACCAAGTGCGTGGTTCACTTACATCACTCACAGCTGTTTTCTAGCACTACCAGATATGGAATATTTTCCTACATTAACTCCACAAATGTGTAAAATAAAGTTACAGTTACTAACATGTAAAGGTGGTTACCATAAAACTGTCTTTAATTGCTTGGACTGCAAACATTTAAGCGGAACATATAAATTCACTAAAAGGCTAATTACTCTTATTACATCTTTTATGAAACTATGTAACCTTTTCATATTAAGATAGGCTATTTTATTTTTATTTTACTTTTATGTCCAACATATAAACACAATTATGTCTACTAAAGACACTAACAAACATCTACTATTTTTCCAAAGCCTTAATTGGGTTTTATTTGCATATACAGGGCTGCAAATGCAACATGTACCTCTGGACAGCCAACATTTCTTTTTATTCCAATGGGCTGCTAGTAATTCAATGTGTTCTCTATTATTTACTGATAGCATAAATCACAGCCAGCTTGGATGCAAGGGTACACAGAGATACCTTGTGCTGGCAAGGGGAGAATTCCTGCAGATGAGTATGGACATTGATGAATATGATCTCTCCCTCCTCTTCCTCCACAACTCATGAAATATTATGTTTCTCTACAGTAAAGTCACAAAGTTATACCACAAACATATATACTTAGGCTAGGCCTGTGTCTCATCTGGTTAATGCCAGTGTAGGTGTTTCCACAATGCACAGCGTTACACTGTGTAGCGTACTAACCTGTACATGCATAGTAGTAGTATTACCTCTCTCATTTAGATGGGGAAACAGAGGGCAGGAGTAATCCAAAGCACACAGCAAGTAAGTTGTCTGGGTAGAGCTACCCCACTCTACCATTTTTTTTCTGGTCTCCTGTAATTAGAAAATGTAATAGTAACTGTAATGAGGATAGTCAAATTTATGTTCATGTAACAGAGTAGAATTTATTTGGACAAGTTACATCTGCTTTTTAAAAATCCTCTCTCTTTTGAAATTGTATGTGAAGTCCCAACATGGATAACATTTTATTTCCCACAAGCTTTCTTATCCTTTCAATCTTTTCTAATTATTTTAACACCAGGTGTTGCGTAGCAGATGAAGAACCAAAATATAACATTCACTCTACCTTTAATGATTCCATGTCAGCTAATCTCTAATTAAAAGTGAATTGCACCAAGCTAACAGGATAGAAAATAAGGCCGGGTTAGAAAGAATAGTACAGTGAGAGTTAAATCACTGAAGTCTGTGGGAATTTCCCTACTTCTGCTTGCCTGCCTTTTTCATGACCGTTTCTTAGGAATGTTCACCTCATCTCTAACCACAAGTATGTTTCATCTAATGTCTAGCAGTGGTACCAATATTTCAGATAAGAGCGCAAGACACATGTGGGATAATCTGTTTCTTTAGTAGTTAGAGGTGGGTGTAGGCTCTCCAGCAACAGATGCAATATCCTTTCCATATTTTTTGTCAGAATTAAATAAATTTACTTTGAATGTAATTGATAGCAGAGAAATGACAAATCCCATTTTGCAGCCTTTTCATTTCAGAAGCTTAGGATGGTCACAGTTTCTCCATTTCAAAGCCAAATTTTGTAGAAAAAAAAGTATTTTATCAACTTTGTTTCTCTCCCTTATTTTGTTGACTGGTGTTAGCTTCTGATTTTTGATAAAGACCAAACACGTTATTGTTTTGTACATTTTTATTTTTCTTCTTACTTATATCTTTTCTAACCCACAAGAGGAATTTAACATATCTCCATTCAGTTACTTGTAAGAAAGAAAGTATAAAAAAAATTTAAATGCAGACTTTAATTCTATTGATGATTAGTTTTAGATTTTTGCTGTTATAGAATACTTATTTTACCTGAAAAAAAATTTAAATTAGACTCTAATAACATTGGAGCATGTAGAAAGATCTTCACTAAAGATGATTGTGGTGTTAAGGGAACATATGGTGTGCAATATGTTAAAAACATCTTGATGATGAAAGTACATAAATTGTGAAAGATACACAAAACTGTAAAATAGGGATGTCCTATTTTTAGTAAATATTTGTTATGTTAAAGATTTTAGATCTGAAGTAGCCTTTTAAAAAAAATAATCAGATCATTAAGAATGTTTAGACCTGTGCCCACTGTAAACACAGTCAGCTCCATGTTTCCCTTCAGGCAGGTCCTTGAGCCGCAAGTTACCTAGAGCACTAGAAAGGGAAACCTGTGCTAGATCCATACAACTCCAAGTGACCCTGAGACTTTGCAACATAGGAACACGATATTTACAAAATAAGATGGAAGATGCTTAGCTGCCCTTTCTTTTTTTTTTTTTTTTTTTTTTTTTTTTTTTTAGTATAGACCAATCACATGGCCTCTGCTGCACAAGGCCCGTGTCTCTTTACAACATTCCTAGAACAGAAACATTTGGCTGCATGGTGCAGAAATATGAGAACTACTCACAGTCCATCCTCTGATAGACAAAAGGAGTTTCCACAAATGAAGAATCAGGTGTTTTTCTATGTAGCCCAGATTCAAGGAGACCTTATGGAGTCACGGACACATGAACACTAACAGTAAAATGTTTTCCTTTAAACAACCGTTAAAAGGTGTGTCAACAGTTCTGACACCCAAATGTCTCTCCATGGATTTAGCTTGGGTCTGGTAGGACCCAAGATATTGCTAATAAACTTTGCTGGATCAAAAACGATTATGAGTACAGACACTGTAGACTACAACATTGCTCAATTTATATCTGACCTGTTTCAGGCACGTTTATCAGTCAGTCCTCAAATCTTCGTTTACGAAGCCTAGCCATGATGATATTAGTCAGTTTGACTGTATTTTTTTTTTTGTGGTACAAAAACCGATGCAGCTTTCATGACATACCACTGGAGAGTAACCAAAAGACTGCAAAAGTAAGGAAGAACTCTGGATTACTTTTAGGACTCTAGCTTAAAGGTCATTTAAAAACAAAGCAAACTGATTATAATAAATAAAATGGGCTTGGTTTTTTAGCCTGTAGCAATATGCTTAATAATTTCTAGTCTCCTCTATGAAAAAGTGAACTGTAAGTCCCTAAGCCAAAGTGGAAGTCACTAATGAACATGCTTAATGTCATGTGTCTGCTTCCATCACTGGTTCTTTCTGGGTTAACCCCTAAACAGACATAGCAAGACAGGTGGGATGTGAATGAGTAAATAAGAGAAAACTTGCCTAGGCCAGAAAATGTGACAATTTACAGATGAGAACTGAGAGAGAAACCAAGTTACTAAGAATATGGCAGGATAAACCTACACTCTGCCATTTCCTTCTTTCTGGTGTTTCTCCCTCACTCTGTTTGTGATGGGATGACTATGAAGGAGTAACACTGTATGCAGTTTGGGTTTTGTTCAGTTTAACACTCCCATCACAAAAGCAGTGGTAGCCTAAGACCATATTCTCAATCAAAATGGAACAGACTTTTAAGAATAAAATACAAAGATTCTGTAACTCTATTCATTGCAAATGCTTGACATGCCTCACTGCATTGTTTTTCTTATTTTTTTCTAACCATGTTTCATCATTAGGACTAAATAGAGTAAATACTGTGGAAAATACTCAATGAAGTATCTCCCAGAGTCTTCCTATGAAAACTAATTTAAACTGGCTTGGCTATAAACAGTTTAAATTGAAAAAAACCCTGGGTAATGGTGGATGAAGGACAATGACAAAAAGAATTTCATTACATAGAAGGAGTTGTTCAGCAGGATCTCTGGGGATTAGTGTTTTATCTGGTCTCTACCTACTAACTTCTTCATTAGTAGTGCAAAAGAGAGAATATTTAAGTTTTAATGATGTTTGCATATGGTATTTCAAATATATAGATTAAGATATTTCAAATGTATAGTGAAGTGAAAGATTAATGAAAGATCTAGAGAGGTGATAGGTAAAGCATTATTAGGATCAGGAAGAAATAGTGAAATCCTTTCACATATTGTCTGAGAAATCAGTCAGCATGAGAGAAAATGGAATTCCTTTGTAACCAAAACTCAGCTTTCAGTGGAAGGTCTAGAGTTCAAATAAAATAATCTGCAAAGACAATTTGTCTTTGCAGGAATTATTAGGTAGCAAAGATAAGAAAAAGGGAAATGTTGCACTAATTTCACTTCTGCTTTTAGTTACTTTCTTTCCTTCCCTGTTCAGAGCTTAAGACATTGATAAACATTGATTGTAGGATATTCAGATATTTGGCCTGGTAAGCTTCATTTTTGTATTTAGCAGAATTAATTAAAGATTCTATATAGTAATATTTTTATATTTCCAAAAGAAAACTGGGACTATTGCTATGACAAAGTGACTGGAAGACAACAAAGGTGAGAATTCAAAGACACTCTGGAACAAGTATGATATAACCCTTGAATACATTGCTGCCACTGCTATCACTGTATTGTCATATTCACTAGTGGTACTCACATACCAAGTACAAGCTCGCTAGTGAAGACAGGAGCTTTAGATGATCTGTTGGTGTTGGTCTTTGCAACAAGATCTTTAAAATAGCTCCAGATGCTGCCTTATTTAAGCTAGTGCTTTCATTCTTATTGCCACTAGTAAGGCTGAAATGCTGGGGGCAACAACTGAAGCAAAAGCAAAAGTAAGGTAAAAACCTTACTCATGGTGTTCAGGGTAAGTCACCTGAATTTTTTGCCTTTTAATGAGCCAACTCAGCTGCAGTGCAAGCACAAGAAATTTAGTACAAAAATATAGCATGCATTGATCAGTGGGTACACAAAGCCACAGCAAATAAACTCATGTTATTTCTATTTACACCAATGTAGCGCATCCCTGGATATAAAACATTGCAGTCATTCTTGATGAGGATGTCCTGCATGAAATGCAAATTATAAACTAGTTCCAACAGCAAAAATGTAAACTCATGCATAGCAACACAAGGAAATAATATTGATGAAATTGCTTTTATTGATTATATTTTAACATTTTCCATCTAATGTCACAAATTAGTCAAGGAAATTATGTTTAATTGAATTTTATGGTTGTTTTCTTTTTTAAATCAGTACTGAATAAGATAACTCTTGACTAAGTTTTTTATTCATAATGTGTACCTGAATGCTCCCATTGAGCAAACAGCTTATGAATAATGTGAAGGAAAATATTTGCGTGCTGTATGTCAATATTTTAGCAGTAGCAGATTTTTTTTTTTTTGGGGGGGGGGGTGTTGGGGTAGGTGAATGGCACATAAAATATTCTGGAAGTCTGTTTAATCCAGTAAAGTTTTGAAGGTTTTTTTGTGTCGTCTTTAATAGCATTTAAAAGGTATGATTAAAAAACCTTTTTTAACTTTACATTGTTTACACTATATTGGAGTTCTTATATGAAATTCTCCACAATAATGCAAGCAGTATCACTTCATTATTAGTTATGCTAGATCAACAATATATGCTGCAACTAAACAGAAAACCCAAGGAAATAAATTGTGTAACCCTGCAGCAGTATTTGTGACTCCAGAGAGATGCAAATGACAGAGTAAAGTAAGTAGGTTCAGTATTATATTATCTTGGTTCAAAATGGAAAATTTTAATCTGAAATGTTATCATTTCCCCTCTTTTTGCAAGCAGTAATTCCCTCATAAAAGTTTAAAAGGAAGTGATAATAAGTTCCCATAAAGAGAGGCTGGAATTCTTGAAGGTGGCTAGCAGGTGAACACAGCTAAAGGGACTGGGAGTCCCAGGCTAGTGTTTCTCTATGAATCATTCTCCTACAAACTCTCTTTTCTTCACTTCAATATTTGCTGTAAGGTAAACAAAGACAAGATACCGTGGAGAAATATTAAATCGTTTTGTGTTGAGAGTGGTAATGTGCCACAGGGCTGGTGTATTTCTACTAACAGTCTGAGGTTTGCCTTTTGTACTCATTTTTCACTTTATTTATTGATCTCATGGCTGGACTAAGACAAAACAAGATACACATGCCTATTTATGTCAATTCCACGTTGCCATGACCTCTGCTCTTGATTAATGTTGCAGTGGAGGGGCTTCCCTTCCCTGCATTTTCTGAGGAGTGGAGATGTAGGAATATTCATGACCACCTATACTAGAAAGCTCATTCTGGCTCCCTTTGTTTCTCCTTTTTTTCTCCCCTTTGTGGATTTTATAAAGATATATTGAACTACTTTATACCCTCTCCCTGCAAGGTATAGTGAGACAAGTAGTCAGGAGTCCGTAATTTCAGTAAGCAGCTTAGCCCCAGACACAAGCAGAAAATTACTGCTGAATCTTCCCAGAACCTTTGGGTTTAGAGGAGCTGTTACTCACTACACAACAGCAGCGCAGTCACTGAACATCAGCAAATTAATGAAATGTTTTATGCAGAAGAATCTGCAACCAGAGTAGCAATATTTGGGGAACTTCTTGTAGTTCATGTTTAAAGCAGTCTCAGTAGTTAACTACACTCCCCTATTACTGGATCTCCTGAGAGAGCAGCATAATGCAAAACTGCTGGTCTCATGTGCTTACTCAAGGTTCAAGGGAACACTTAAACCATCAGGATGTTTTCTGTGCACTCTTAATTCAAATGCATGGTAGACAGAGCAGGGACTATTATTAATGGGCTGCCTCTCCCTGAGAAGGGGGAGACTGGTTCCCTCCCACTACCTTTTGCTTGTGCTTGATAGCCATCTTCCATGCAGCCTTTTGGCCTACAGGCTTTAAAGAAGTCACATGCTCTTGCTGGTTCTGACATCTCTCCTTGCAGATGGCTGGAAAAGACTGCTAAAGACAGGCTCTGAAGGAGGGAGGTGATCTGAGCGATGCAAAACAACAAACCAAACCTTTGTGAGGTTGTGACTTCTCTGTGTTTTGCCTGAGAAATAAAAATTTCCTTTCTTCACACCAATTTCCTAACAGAACATTAGGAGCTCGCTACATTTCAGAGGGCAACAACTAATAACCCAGGCATTGGCTTGAAGGTGCTGATTATGTCCTGATTATGGGATATGTGGTATGTGGTTATTCCCAGCATGGCATGTCAGTGTTAGAACAGGGAAATTCTACACCACTTCTGTTGTTCTAGTCATGAAGGACAGGAACACCTATTGGTGTCAGTGTCTCTCCTCCTGAACAGGGCACAGAGGTAGAGTTCTGGGCTGATGCTGCAGGGATGCTGTGTGATTTCCATTTTTGCAGAACCTCTAAAAGGTCCCAAAATCTATATTAATACTAAGCAACATTCTGAAGATCTAATTCTGTGTTGGCATTATAAAGAAAGTTTTCTTAAAAAAAAAAAAAAAAGAAGAAAAGAAAAAAAGAAGTGCTCTGGTGTTGTATAAAAATGCGGTCTTTTACAAAAGCAAAAAAAAGTACTGGTATACATCCAACTGTTCAATAATATTATCTTCAGCAAAATACGTAGCATCGTAGCATCTTCCTTTGCTTTTACACTTTGTTGCTGCTTGCATAAAAAAATTAATTGGCTCTTCTAATTGCCAATGAAAATAATGTAACTTTTGTTATAAAAGATAATTCTTACAAAAATATTGAGAAAAAGATCTTATGCTGGATTTACAGAAAATTCCAGCTACGGGAGGCTGACATCATATAGCCCAAAGCCAGTGACTGTCATTTTATGATATGTGAGCACAACAAAGACTCCAGCTGGCTGCTTTCAGGGCTAATAGAGGTATTTTGGCTCATCTACCTGGTTGAGCATTTGTCAGGATATCACTTTTCTGTCCTCACCTTGAAGCCTGTTTAGTTCTTTTATTTCTTAACATCTTCATTTTATTATACTGAATTAGACTGAATGTCTATCCAAATCGAATGCCCTAAAATCAACAGCATACTTGTTAAGATCTATGAAGAATTAGGTTAGGGCTAGTGGAAGGAGCAGCATTTTGCTCCCTCCTACATGCTTTCTCCCAATACCGGGAGGCTATTAAGATTCAAAAGTAAAAGACATTGCGAGATTTTTATTAGCTGGTGGTAGTGAGATAGAAACTTGATGTTAGTGGATGTACAGCATGTCTCTGCTGATTCACTAATGTTCTAAACTATTATGGCAGCTTTCGGATTTAGTTTGTAAACTTCTGCTGAGAAGAGCACTCCATCTTAAAATTACTTTAAAAAAATCTATTTTTAATCATATGCATAGTTTAAAAAGGTATTGTTGTATAGTCTTCTTAGGTAAATAAATATTTGCATTTCTTCTTCTGAGACATATTCACAAATGTAGTCAGTTTACAGTGATAATAGCAACAGATTAACATTGACTGTAAGGATCTTTATAATGTCATGATGATCACTGAAAAGTAATTATCCTCTGCTGTGTGTTTATGTGTGATTGAGCTATACCAATTCAAAACCAATGATGTTAGTGCAGTCTGTGCTGAAGATTGAGATGCTCTGTCATCTTGATTTTGCTGATAAGATGGCCTCACAACTGACTTAAACCATTCCAAGACTTGTTCTAATTACAGGTGATTAAAGCATTGCACACGTGATTGAGTAAGTCCTCTTGCCCTGCTCTACCTATCTTGTGAATACCAGAAGAGGATCAGCTTTAAATCCTGCTGCTAATAGACCTTGCAGTGCAGATGCTTACACAGGACATAAAACAAACTGACATTTGCAAAGAAACCTGGGTGATCCTACTCTGAATATGGTGAGGGAAAACCAAAATAAGATATAAAGGGTATCTGATATGAATAGATGAATGAATGAATGAATGAATGAATGAATGAATGAATGAATGAATGAATGAATGAATGAATGAATGAATAAGAGTGACAGGTAAGAATATAACAGGGTAACACAGGAGCTGTCTTAATGAGAACAGCTCCCATGTCAGCCTGCTTTTCTCTCAACTTTCTCAGTTCTTTTCAGAATATCTATTTGTAAATAGATAATTGCATGGATCAATATTGCATGTTTATATTCTTCCTTTTTTTAAGTAATTGCAGTTGTTCACATGACATTGGCCTGAAGAACTATCTTTTAAAAAGTCAGCAGTAAGTAGCAAATCACTGAATTAATTAGATTTTTTTTTGTAGGGTGTAAAAGCTGAGTTATCCCTAATAGATTGCTCGCAAGTTGGAGAATAGAACTCAGCTAATTATCTGTCATTTAGGAAATCCAGTGAAGCAAGACAGTCAGGTTTGAAGGTACTCAAGGAAGATCAGGTTTGCTATGAGAATAGTCATTGAAGAAACCCAAGACAGTCCAGTATGGTAGTCATACAGTTTTAACTATTACCTAATTATATAGATATCTCTAGAAACCTACATCATCATGGGCAGAAAGGGGTTGTATGTTCAGATACCTCAGTGATAAACTCCCACGGAAACATTAGGCGTTGCAACCCCAGCACATTTGCCCCATCAGGAGTCTTCATTTTAGGCATCTACTGTGTAAAAGTCTTCACCTGAGCTAGTTATGTAAACTTCTTTCAAAGTCAACAGAGTGAAGCAAGTGCTTCTACGGCACAATCTTTCTCCTCCGTGTCAGAGCTCCACATTAGGATAAGATGGACTGTGCTGAGCCTCCACTGACTGTAGTCACCACAAACTAAAGGAAACCAAGAGAATGAACTCAGATACAGACCCCGTACGTTGCAGCCCTCCAAAGTCAGGTGAGATGAAAAAGACATAAAGGGGGATAAGCACAAATAACAATGAGGAAGGAGTTAAAGGAAGTGTGATTCTCAGGTGATGTATTTAAGACACTAGGTCATAGATTTTCTCCCTTTCAGTTCTAGAAAAACTAAAATATTTGAGGTCGGAAGAAGAGTAGCTTAGCAGCTGTTTTGATCAAGAGGCATATTTTAAAATGGAAGTGTAAGAAAGAATTAAGACGGTTTTATTACAAGCAGGAATTTACTCATGTCTGTAATGTTTGGAGGATTGGAGAGTCATTTGGTGGTCTGCTTGCAGCTGTTTGCTGCTGTTTCTGTTTGCAGCTGCTTGTTGACTTGTTGCTGTTGCCCATAGAAATACAGAGGTGAGCCAGGAAGCCTTTAAAGACAGTGAGAGCAGCCAGGGCTCATTGCCAGGGAACACGCGGCCGGGACAGGGAAACAACCTGA
>JAWWLV010000001.1:67011088-67022969 GCA_035041135.1 Platyrinchus mystaceus | reverse complement strand
GAACCGGCCCTGAGAGACCCAATCGAACCCAAGGAGAGGGGCTATATCACCTCATAGGGAAGAAAAGGAGCGGAGCTGGCCATGGGAGGAGCGAGGGAGTGGTTATATAAATCAAGAAACCATAAAAGGACTCGTCCCTCCCATTCTCAGGATGCTCGGATTTGGCCATGAAGCCGGTGCATCCAGCGTGCTGTAATGAAAGTTCTTCGTTTCACTTTGTTTGGCTGCCTTCTAAATTTTAATTAGAGATATGTCTCACAGAAGGCAAAGGAGTTGGGATAAAAGGAAATAATTTGTTCACTTCTTGAATGATAGTGTCACCCATAACAGAGCTGTAAAACTGTACAGCTGAAATAGTCATTAGAAGAATTGTGTTAGAGAACTTCAGTGTCATCAATGTTTATAGACCTGCCTTGATAAATTCTGTAAAAAAAACAACTCTGTGTCTTAGATCACATCTGAACAATGGACAAGTGCTTGCTATCTTGAATCCCGCTAAATTTAAATAAATGTTGATCGTATAAATCTTTACATGCTTGTACTAGGCAACTTTAAGGATAGGGAGCAACTAAATTTAGATATAATGATATAGATAGGAGTATTTAGGAGAAATATATTATGATAGGGAAGCTAAGGATATGTCACTGTGATGCATGAAAACTGATAGCAGGCTAGTCACACCAGGGGGGGATTTTTGTCATGCTTCACTGAAGGGGCGAATGCACTGTGGTTGTCTTTTGCAGACAACAAAGAAAGTGTTTGGAATGATCTGTCCTTTTAGGTCAAGTAATAAACAAAAGCAAAGAAAACAGTCTAATCTTTACTTTTGTCTGCATGTACCTTTGACAGAACAAAGGGAAGATAGAAAATAATTTTAACACCTCTTCTTCTGTTTTGGAAGGCATGACATTTAGGGCTCAGTTTTCTGAACTCTTGATGTGTCCTTCAGGAATGTGAATGCCTTCCTGGGCACTGTTGTCATCATATCACATGACTTCTTTGTAAACTTAATTCCTGTCCTCTTCTACAGCACTTTGATAATAGAAATTTATAGAGTCACAATCCACATACAAAATAAGAACTGAAGGACTGTCATGGTTTAAGCCCAGCTGGCAACTAAGCACCAAGCTTGTTCAATTCTCTCCCAGCCAGGGATCTACAGAGAAATTGAGTTCAACATCAGGGTATTCTCACAGGTGGTTTGCCATAGTGCTCCCTGAGCGCATGTAGTTTAGATTTGGATCAGTATTCAAATATAATGGCTCCATTCTGTAGAATATTACAGCAAAAGCTGTGTATAGAAAACAGGTGAGATGTGAGGGACTGAATAAAGCAAAATGTGAATTAAGTCAATTTAAACTGAAGTCACTCTGAATGTGTAGTCCATCAGTTTTCAAGATGATGTGCTTTGTCATTACAATCTTTTCCACAGTCAAAATGGGAAAGCTATTTTTGGCTAAAAATGTTCAGCTAATTGCATGAGGATTAGTAAAAGCGAAGGGAAATTTCACATTGCCTTTTGTTTATTTTTAGACTGATGAAACATAACAATGACTTGTGTTGTTTATTTAAGAAGGTTTCCTGGCCACATGATTGTCCCTGATATAAATGTGGGGAATGCTTTCCTCTCTCCTCTAACCCAACACCCTCATACACCTTCTTGGTTTTGTATTTAAATCCTAAATCTCTTCTTCGATTAGATTCAGAACCATGACAATTCTGCAGATTACTAAGGCTCATGTAAGTAACAGCATAGAAATCTGAAGTGTTCAACCTGGAGGCTGCATTGACAGCTTTTTGAGAGTTGGCTCCGGCTTTGTATTCCATTGTTACACTTCACAAGAGTCAGCTGTGATCTGATTTCTATTGATCTGCTAGGACTTTAAATTAATCCTGCAAGAAAACTTCGATCAAAATAACATCAAAATTTTGAATTGTGGGCCAGTTAACAGTAAACCAAATTATAATAAGGAGGGAAGAAAAGTGTACCTGCTTTGCACTGTTTATAAAAGGCTTATTAAAAATCATGTCTAAGATTCTGTGCAATCCCCTCACCTGAAAATAACTGCTTTGTGAAACTCTGAGAGAGGTAAAAAGATAAATGAATGGCTGTTGTGTAGGCTTGAGACCTGGTCCTGTGAAAACCTCATGAAGCTTAACAAGGCCAAGTGCAAGGTCATGCACATGAGTCGGGGCAGTCCCAACCGCAGGTAGAGACTGGGTGGATACTGGATTGAGAGCAGTCCCAAGGAGATGGACTTGGGAATATCAGTTGACAAGAAGATCAGTGTGAGCTGGCAATGTGTGCTCATGGCCCAGAAAGCCAACCATGTCCTGGCCTGCATGACAAGCAGGGTGGCCAACAGGTTGAGGGAGGTGATTCTGCCCCTCTACTCTGCTCTCATGAGACCCCACCTGGAGTGCTGCATCCACCTCTGGGGTCCCCAGCATAAGAAGGATGTGGACCGGTTGGAGAGGGTCCAGAGAAGGACCATAAAGATGAACAGAGGAATGAAGCACTTCTACTGTGATGACAGGCTGAAAGAATTGGGGTTGTTCAGTCTGGAGAAGACTCTGGGAAGAACTTAAAGCAGCCTTCCACTACCTAAAGGGAGCCAACAAGAGGGCTGGACAGAGACTTTTTGCAAGGTCATGTAATGTTAAGAAAAGGAATAATGGCTACAAACTAGACACTAGGAAAAAATTCTTCACTATGAGACTGGTGAAGCACTGGCATAGATCGTCCAGAGAAGTTGTGGATGTCCCTTCCGTGTAACTGTTCAAAGCCAGGTTGGATGGGGCTTTGAGCAACCTGGTCTAGTGAAAGGTGTTCCTGCCCATGGCATGGGGGTGAAACTAGGTGATCTTTAAGGTCCCTTCTATGATTCTATGATTTGGTGAGTTCAACAAATAAACCAGTGTGTGTTGCCTACATAGAAAACGTAATTGGAGATGCACATGGCTCTAGTATAAATGGAGATATTTCTTTTCGCAAGCACTGAACTTAGAGGGTAGGTTTTGTTAACTCACTTTGGTCAGTGTTTGCTTTATTTGGTTGGAGAGCAGATTTTTCAGGAGACAACCAAGGTCTGAAATAGTTATGAGCTTGGAAAACTCCATTGAACAAGGAACAGCAGAAATTTAAGCTGCTAGTTGCTGGTCGTAGTGTTTCAAATCAGTTACAGAGATACCCATATATGATGGAGCTCCATCTGTTCACAGGGGTTTTTGCCCATATTTAAAACTATTAAAATTGTATTACTTTTATCATCTCAGGTAGTGCTAGCAACAAGGAAGATACCTGAGCAGACTAAACACACCTAATGCATGCTGGAACATCCTGTTTCTCTCTGTTTTAATGGTTGAAATTCTGTCTTGGCATAGCAACTACATGAAACCACTGCACCTCTTAAATCATCCAAAGACCTCCATGACTATGGGAAGAGGTCTCTGCAGCTGTGTGGCTGTAACTGCTCTATGTGATGTGACCTGCAGAGGATGCACTGAATTTGCTAGTGCATCCAGGTTCCTTCCATGCTGGCATGCATCTGATCTGTAACCCTTTCCCCTGGCTAATTCATACCAGGCAGAGTGAAACACAAACTCACTAAAATGCATGCAGGCCTGTGTTCTTTGGTTATATTTTCAAGTATAATCTGTGTTAAACAGTCACCACAAATAGCTCTTTATTAAGAGCAGCATAAGACATCAGTAGGATTTACAAAGTTTTCCATTACCAGCCACATTAATGTCTAAAGACCGAGCATTAGTTTCCCAGCTGCTGTAAATGGGAGTAATTTCTCAGTGGTTTAGTAGAGATGTATTGATTTACACTGATTGTGGATCTGGCTCAACACATCTACCTGTTACAGTGCTAACAATATTTCATGAATAAAAACTTTGGCTGGCAGCAGATGATGAGATCCACAGGATTTATACTGGACTCTTCTCTTTTGAAATGGATTGCAGAACCTGAATGTCTTGTGATTCACATCCTAATAGTCAGCGTTCTTTGTATCATTATAAGGCTCCCAATGCATAGCATTTTGTGAAGCAAGCGCTTTACCCGGGGAAGAGTCTGCATTTTCTCTATAGTTTTCTCTTAAAATATTAAACTCACTTTTCACCTCTGCAGCACAAAGACAAAATATCCAGGATATTAAGCAGCCTTTCTTGCGCTAGTGTCTTAGCTCCATCTAAATTTGCCTGTATTTGAAGGAATGTCTGAGAACAAAGAATTTCATGTTGGCTTTGGTAACTCCCTTGTGCAAGCAGCATGCTTTGGACACATGTCAAAAAGTGAAACTCTATAGCAGCAACTTTAACACTGAATGTGGCTGCTCTTTTAGGAGCTGTTGGGAAGATTTATGGGCTCTGTGGGTTTAATCCTGCAATGTTCTGAGTGTCTCTCCACGTGGCTGAGTGCCATCCCTTCACACAGTACCAGTGAGAACAGAGGGTGCTGTACTTCCAAGAGATGTAAATACCTTGGAGGATTTGACTCTAATCCTTAGTCAAGACAAATCACCAATGGAATTTAATGTGAGTTTGGCCTAAGCAAAGCCATGGGGTGGGGTAGAGGTGTATTAATCTAGCTGTGATTTAATAAATAGAAAGCATGAAGCCAGACTTTTTCCTGGTTTATTCTTCTTTGTTCTTCTCAGGCATCACAGAGCAGATTTTAAAAACAAGGACCAATTTAGAGCTCTCCTAAGTTTCCCACTCCACAATATTGTGCAAAAAGTCTTATCTAAAAAAACTAAACCCTGTTCCACCCACTTTGCTGAGAGCACTAGACATCTAATACTGGGATTGTCTGTGTCAACATTTTGGTACAGGATGGTGTCTGAGTGACAAGAGTATATCACAATTATTTTGTGAGAATGAAAGAAGAAGATGGGGACATTTTTGAAAATTTTGAAGTGGATTAAAATGTTCATCTACCTGACTTGAGGAAAAGACTGGGATGTGGCCAAGACATAAGCAGCATACTCTGGTAGTTACACTGCAGTAGATTACATGCATTTTATTTTCTTTAAAATACATGTAGAATAAAAGCTGAGGATGTTATTTTCTACTTGTTTTCACTCTGTTTTGTGGGCTTGCATTGCAATGCAGACAGAAACATCTGGTGTTTGCTTTGTGGCATGTATGAGAGAAAAACAGAAAGCAGAGTCAGAGTATTAGTATAATCCAGGGGTGTCATTCAGAGGGTTGGAAGATGTTTCCCAGCCCTTTCTCTCCAATAACTGCAGAAGTATCTATTATCATTAGCCTGGGATAGATCTTAACAGCCTTGATCAGCAGTATCCAGCCCAAAAGAAGCCCTTCCTGGAAGGTATGTAAATCACAGACTGTAGTTTCACATAATTCTCCCTTGCAGATGAGATTCACCTCCTTAGCTTGCTAAATAAAGGTGACGATGCATGAAATAGATGTCTACGTCATGACCTCAGAGTCAATGGAGAGGTATTGAGATTAGCTCAGTTGGCTGTGGGTTTGATCCCCACATGGGCTATTGACTTAAGAGTTGGACTCAATGATCCTGGGAGTCCCTTCCAACTCAGAATATTCTATGAGTCTGTATTCAGTTGCCTAAGTGTAGAAATCAGGTTTCATTTGGGATTCCATAGGCTTTGGGACTCCCTAGCCCAGTCTGCAGGTATTTTAGGATTGCCAACATATGTGCATGAGGCTAGTAGGTTTGACACATTGCTAACAATTGACCTGTGCCTTTCTGAAATGGGATCTGAAAATCTGCCAGGATACTCTGAGGTGCTTAAAGGGACTTTGGTGCTCTTTTTAGTCACCTATATCTCAGCTTTCAAACCTGGCTTCCAGATGCTCCTTCAGAAAACCTTAGAGTCTTCAAAAAGTCTGACCTGTCATATCTGCCAGCCTTGTGAGTATGTCTTGAACACCAGATGGCTATGTTTGACCAACTGAAACAAATTACAGTTATTTTCTGACTCCATTGGGAACTTTAACTCATGTGTAAACACCTACACCGAGATGCTTAAATGGAACTGTCTACAATTTACCACTGACTGCTGCTCTGTAGGTTCAGTGAGTTGCCCATGCACGGATGTCTGGACCTATTTAAGTTATCTGAAACTGCACAAAATTAGTAGGTAAGATATGGGACCCATAGAAGAGCCATCTCCTTCTGCAGAGGCAGTTGGGGACCAAAAGAACACTAAGGCATCAATTGTATTTGGTAGAATTCAGCTCTGAATGCACTCTCCACAAGTAAACAACAGATAAGTTAGTGGTATAGCGAACAACTTTAACTGGCATTTTATTCCTTGCAGCTGATTTGGCAACAGCATTGCAACTGTTGATGTGCCTGAGTCATTTCAAAAAGCTAAAAAGGCAGAGTAAACAGAAGTCTTGGTTTTCCCTAAAGAAGTCTGCTGGAGTGCTAGAAAAGAGAGAGCCCTGAGGCACAGATTTGTTTATGTCTGAAGTGCATCAGATGTTGTGGATATGTCTTTTCATTGTAGCTGTCTGTTTGTCCCATCTAGTCATATCAAGACTTTTCTTATATTGGGCTAAAAGTATGTTTTTTAGGAAAGGAGTTAAAACACTGCTTTGCAACTTTTTTTTGTATGTAGAGAATCAAAGTCAATACTAAGGAACAGATCATTCAGAATTGCATCAGTAACTGATTGAAGCTATTTTGTTTTGTGGGAAAATAGTGAAAGTGTCAGTGAATCTGGATATTGCATAAAGGAAGGTGATTCTATGTTACCATACTTTAGTTCATGAGAGATAGAAGTGACAAGTCTTCACATTTGTATTAAGTGAGAAATGTGGGTTGACTTTTTGGGTTTTGTCCTGGATTTGACACTAATGACATAAAACATAAAATCACCAGTTTTTTAGCAATCAGCATGTTGACTCGGCAGGAATGTTCATCATATAGAATCTGGCTGTCTTAAAGAGTCTGTAGACCCAGTGATGGTTGGGGGGCATGATAGTCTTGGACAGATAAGTCTCACCTGCACAGTTCTGTGTACATACAAAAATGACCTTACATCAATGTTTGTTGAGTCTTGCTTCATATGTGGGGCACCAAATTAGTCTGTGTAGGCACAGGAGGCTGGGCATGTCAGGATTAGTGACCACAGCAGATCAATGGCACTGCACATGCACCACAAACATGACATCTGTGACATCTCCTGCAGTGCTTCTGTTGCATTTGTGCAATTTATCACCACCTGTTTAGGCACTATTTTTTTCCCATCTGTACAGCTGGCAGCTGCAAAATTGTGGTAAAACAAAAGTACCACATACTTTCCTTCTTCATTTTCATAAAGAAGTTGTTCATGAATGGGAAATGAACAACATGAACTCAACAGTTTTACCTATTTGTGAACAAAGAGTATTTTATCTATTTACCTACTACATGCATCTTAGGATATCTGATATATTTAAAAAAAATAACAAAGCAAGTGAAAGCTAGCTATGCTCCCCATGTCATGAGATCTTCTTCAAAATTAGGCTTGCTGGATATAGATATATGCATAACAAGTCATAAATAGATACAGACACTGCTTTAAAAAATATGCAGCCTTTTTATCCAAATAGTAGTTGAATATAGGAGTTGTATAATTTAGCTCCATATCTAAGGTAATATTAATTAGTGTCTGCTTTGATTAACGTAAACTAATTACCAGTAAAATAGTTCAGCTTCCTTGTGGTAGAATTCAACATGAACCCTAACATAGTCAGCTGTAATATCCCCATCATTTTTGATTTAGGATTGACAAAAATTTTGGTCTTGTATTAATTTGTAATGGCTTCTACTCTTCCGTGTGCATGTAAAAAACTATATTTTCCTATTCTTTTTAAACACTACACAATAATATTTGAGTGCCCTGCATGTTGTTTGCCTTTGATATTGTACCAAAATTTACCCCTCTCAGCAGCATTTTGCATCTGTTACACTCACACCTGACTGTCTGCAGTGTTCCAGATTCATCAGATTGATAGGAGCCTGAGGCAAAGCAAAAGGCCCCTGAATACACTGATTAGGCAGCAACAGCAAATGACAAACAGGATGGCCTTCCCTCTCCCTGCTTCTAGTTCTTCTTTGTAACAGCTGTGTACAGCATGATAAATTTGAATAGAACATGATGCATAGGAGAAACATGATGCATAGGATGCAATAGAACATGCATAGGAGAAAGCAGTTCTAATAAAAGTGCCACCCGTGCAGCTTGAAATCAAATCTAAGGTTACAGCCTATGTAACTTAGGTAATTAACTTGAATCCATATATCAGGCTTCAAGTGAAAGAATCCTCCTAAAAGAAGTGTGGTATTACATTTAAATATGACCTAGTCCAATCTAACCAACCCTTCTATTCTTCAAGCAATAAGCGATGTGGTAAGAAAAGCCAAAACCTATCTGACTTGAATATGCTGAGGAGCCTCAAGGGCAAAAAGTCAGAAGAAGGAGGTGCAGGGAAAATGTGGGACTGCTGCTGAGTGGGGGAGGAATCTGGTGAAAAAGGACATTGAAAAGGCATTCAGTACTGGAACAGTTTAACAAAGGAAAGTGTCAGATTCTGCATCTGTGATGGGACAATGGACAATCCCAGATGTTCATACAGACAGGGGAATGAGATGCTGGAAAGCAGTGCCACAGAAAGGGACCTGGGGGTCCTGGTCACTGGCAAGTCGAATATGAGTCAGCAGTGCCCTGGCAGCCAGGAGGGCCAACCGTGTTCTGGGGGGCATCAGGCAAAGCATCACCAGCCAGCTGAGGGAGGGGATTGTCCCGCTCTGCTCTGCACTGGTGCAGCCTCACCTTGAATATTGTGTGCAGTTTTGGGCACTGCAATATCAGAAAGATATTAAGCTATCAGAGAGTGGCCAAAGGAGGGCAATGAAGATGGTGAAGGGCCTTGAGGGGAAGCCATATGAGGAGTGGCTGAGGTCACTTGGTCTGTTCAGCTTGGAGAAGAGGAGACTGAGGGGAGATCTCACTGAGGGGAAGAGGAGGGGCAGGCACTGATCTGTTCTCTGTGGTGACCAGTGACAGGATTAGAGAGAACGGCCTGAAGTTCTGTCAGGGGAAGTTTAGGCTGGATATGAGAAAAAGATTCTTCACCCAGAGGGTGGTTCAGTGCTGGAACAAGCTCCCTAGAGAGGTGGTCACAGCACCAAGCCTGACAAATTTAAGAAGCATTTGGACGATGCCCTCAGGCACCTGGTGTGAGTCTTGTGGATGGTCCTTTGCGAGCATAAGAGTTGGACTTGATGATCCTTGTGCATCTCTTCCAACTCAGAATATTCTATGATTCTGATTTTGTAATTCTCTTCCATGACTATACTGTGATTGTAGGCATCAGTTTTAGGTAAGGGCTTAAATTAAATGACTGCCTTAAAGTTCACTGGATTTTCCTTCTAGTTATGCACATACAGCCATTTAGAAGCAATTGAGATGCTCTAGGGTATGCCATCTGGCATCCAGTTCTCATTCCAGAATGGCATTTCTGTATTTCTGTATCTGATATTGTGGCTGTCAGCCCCACCTGAACGCCCCAGGTATCCTAGAGCATTTCAAATGGCACTAAATGGCATTTAGGCGACTGAAATGAGTCCCTGCTGTTCTTTTCGTACTTAATCACAGAGAGATTTAAAAACCACCAGTTTAATCAGAGTCTCATGAACAAAATAAAAGGCAGTTTAATGTATATAACTGAATGCAACATAATATTACCTTGTAGACATACAGCAATTGAAGTCAAAAGGTGGTTGTTGAAGCTCTCCAATGTGATGCTGATGTCCTCTTCTCACTAGATATTTAGCATTTACATATGAGAATGCCATAGATGCATATATACTTCTAGGTATAGATAATGTTGGCATAAACCTCCCCCTTTTTTATCAATCCAAAAACAACAGTGAAGTCTCATTTCAACATGAAGATTGAGAAAGCAGACAGGCAAATGACTCCCACTGTTGTAATGATGCATAATTGTGTGCACACTTACAAGTACTTCCCAGTATGGCATCCTGAAAACACTTCACCAGGGGGTCTATCTCTGAACAGAAATATGCTAAGAAATTAAAAGTCGAAGGTACAATATCTCTCAATCCTGCCTGGCTATTTCAAGAACCTCTAAGTACTACAACATTTTGTGTAATTTGCTGTAAATGAGGCAATATCTTAATGTAGTAAAGGTAGAAAAGTGGAAAAGGTGGAAGAAGGATATAGTTGTAGCTCTGATTCATAATTTTTGTGCTTTTGTTGGACCTTCTAGAACACTGCTGTTCGAACAGGGGAATAAATAGTGGTAATTTAAAATGTTAGATGCCATAAAGCAGGCCCATTTTGAAATGAGTAGGAGCACTTAGTTATTTCAAAATCTGCACCTTATAATGATGCTGTCAGTGACTGTGACCTATGAATCAAAGTCATTCTAATTTCACAAATTTCACAAGTTCCCCGATAGTTACAGACTTTGACAAAAACATTGGAACAGTAATTTAATGTAGACAGTTTGGTCTAGTTGCAAAGCACCTGAAATATAAATAAAATCTAAAAAAACCTTCCAACCAAACAGATGAGCAACTATATAAACAAACAAAAAACCTCTCGGTTCTGATCTCTCCAGTACGTAGCTGAAGAGAAGTTGTTCTAAACAAACTCATTCAAACTAATCTATCTGTTGCGTCCTGATGTCATTGGTGAGCCCAGGTCTCTTAGGGCAACATCGCCTGTATAAAGGACTACAGCTGTGCAACTGGAATAATCCCATAGAATTCAATATGGAAGAGAAAAAAATATATATACCTCTCAGGGAAAGCTCTTCTTTAGTTTCTGGATTAGGGACAAAAGTCTTTTGCAATCCTCAGTGACCAGAAAACCTTGAAATCGCAATCAACCTCCTTTCTAACTACTCTCTCACTGTGACCTGTTTCTTCTTTCTTTGAATGATCCCTGTTTCAGTGCTGTATGTCGTAGCAGTTTCCAGCTGCTGGCTCTTGCCCAGCTGACTAGCACTGAGGAAACAACCTGTTCACTTTCGTACATTTGGGAAGATCTCTGAGGAGTGAGACACAGACATTTTTCCTGCTAGTTTGATAAACCATCTCCAGGCAAGAAAGCCAGCCTCATTACCAAAGGTAATTCCAAGAAGAAAACCTGTATCTTTCTAGTGTTCAGTGGATCCCAGAATCCTTATGGAACTTTTGCAGGCTAGAAATTAAGTGCCTATCCTCCACTGGCAGGATATTTTAGAACTCCCTCCATCAGCTTGAAGAGAAACCAATCCAATTAATTCTCAGCTGTTCTTCTACTAGCGAAAATACAGGGAATAATCTTAGTTCCACTTCATTTATAATTTAAATGATTATTTGACTGTTTAAATAAAGCTTTATTTTATTTTTGAAAGGGCTTTATTGTCAAGTTAATTGACACTTTAGAATCTGCTGCAAATCACAGGGAAAATGCTATAAAATAAATGGTTTATTAAAATTTAAAGAAATCTTAGTTCATAGGAAATTCAACCAGACCATGTATGTCAGGGGAAAAATTCAAAGCTGAATGGTTTCAGGCATGAAATAGGGACACAGCTCTTTAGCCCAGCCACAAAAGCTGACAGGTGTAGAAAGACCATTTACACAAATCCAGGAACCTATAGAACTCTACCACTGGAATACAGCTATCTGCAGATGTTCAGACACCTGAAAAGTGTGTGAGGTTTATGATCAGACCTTAGTCTCAAACATGGGGACCCCTGGTGGCCTAGTGGTTAAGATGCAGCACTCTCATTGCCATGGTTGCAGGTTTGATTCCCGGTCCTGCTTCAGGGACAATCCCCCAGGTAGATGGAGCTCGTCAGCCCCTAAGGCCATCCATCTAAGAGA
>JAWWLV010000001.1:66993008-67010734 GCA_035041135.1 Platyrinchus mystaceus | reverse complement strand
GATTAAAGGGTGGGCTCAGTTCAGCGCAGGCTGTGTCTCACCTAAAAAATCCATTTCGCAGGCTTGAAAGGTAAAAAGACCTTTCCCAGATCTTCGTTCGCGAAGACTGGCCACATACGTAGTCTCAAACACAGTCATACAGAGTGTAGACAACAGCTTAGGTCCATAGACAGCAGGTGATGGCAAACTTTGCAGTTTGCCTATGCTTTAGTCTGAAGAGCTCATCTCAACCTCCTGTCTGCTCAGCCCTTGCCTCCTGCTTTTTCTGTTACAGACGTATAACAGTGTATAAAGACCTAGGAATGCAAGAGGGGATATTCTTACAGCTCTAAGGCACATGGATTTTCTGTTTACACATCACAAAATGGAGAAGGACAATTCCTGCCAGGCCAAGAAAGTTCTGCCACACTAAATCTTAAGAGAGTTATTTCCAGGGAGTCCCACCTTTTACAAATTTAATTTAAACCTCATGTCCCAGCCTATTATATTTCAGTATTAGAAAATACCATTGCTTCACTTCTCATCCTTTTTTGGCCTCTCTTAACCAGTGACCAACATCTGTCCTATGTAATTACTAGAACAAATCTTATCTGATTCAAATCTTCTCTCCCCTAAGGCCCCTTTATATACACATGTATATACCTATATACATTCTTGTACACCTTGGATATTAAAAGGAAGGCTGTTAATGATGGCACAGTTCTTGTGCATAAGTCCCAAGAGGCAACTGGGAACTCAGTACAGAGATTGCAGCATGTGGAATTTGCTTCCTTTATTTTCTCTTCACAGGTGATATTTCTGTTTTAGCTGCCTTTCCTTAAACCTGCCTCTCTTTTCAGCAGAAAATGTAAAGTGAAGTGCAGGTGCAAGGGGACTGCTAGTACTGACTAAGTGACTGATAGGTCTGAGAAAGAAGAAAGACACAGAGAAAAATTATTGACAGCCTTTATTTCTCCATGATTCTTGCTGTAGACAATGGTCAGAAATGTGTGCTTTCCTAGATGCTGAGAGCTATAGTTTGTGTTGCTCTAGTTCAAAGCATGGCTCTGCTATCCTATGGAGGAAGTAAAGACCTTTGGCTAAGACAGTAGAAAGTAGTCCAATTGGTATTTTCTTAAAAAGTTCAAGGTATAGAAATATTAGAACCATGTGGCTAAATAATTCCTGGTTATTATCACACTGGAGCAAATAACTTTTGGTTTGTATGTGTAGGCATGGTCTGAGAATGAAAACGTCTGTTTTGTTTTATTAAGCTGTAGTAACAATTCAGTATAACTCTGTTTCAAAGTTCAGGATGCAATCTCTGAGAGATAAAGGCAAGGCGTTAATTTCTTGTAGTGAATTACATCATTTTATGTCTAAAAACCTTGACATAAACAGGATATACTCCTTGCCTACCCCTTTTTCTGACTTATCTTAAAAGATTTTGCTCTCAGGAAAAAAACAGAATCAGACTGCCTCAGTTTTACATACTTTGGCATATTTACTTCGTGCTTAGCACATCAAGAATAAGAAGCAGACTTCAGGAACCACCTGGGAAAGTGAGTACTCATCCTACCTCTAAGAATACATGACTGCATCCAGGATTTTGAAAAATGCCTGGTGTTTTGGAGAAAGGTAAATTATGAGGTGGCAGACCAGGCATACTGTTAAAAGACTTGATTTTCAATGAAACATTGAACATCCATCTTTTTATAAACAAATCTTGACAGGGAATTTGAAGTGAGATGGACAAGAAATTTTTTTTTTTATTTATTTCTTTTCAACAATATTTAGACCCCTTCAAAGCAGCAATTTAATCCAGTGATGTTATGACTTGGAAGACACCCAAAAAGAGGCTCACCAAAACAATCTGACTAGTCAATACAGACTGCAACTCCCAGATGCTTGGACCAAAACTAGGTTTTTGTACTTCACTGCTCCTTCATACTGTTCCATACAAATCCCGTGGAATTCACAAGTGGTAAACCTAAAGTTACCAGCCATGGACTGTCAAGCATGTTGTGAGTGCGACACTACATAGTCATTTACCTGTATGTGCACGTTTGCTCCAGTCATGCAGCAGACAGGGGAAGCAAAGGGCAGCCTCTACTACCACTAGAAGAATGTATGTTTAGTACTTCATTCAGTTGGTTAGGATGTACATTTGTGCTTAGTCCATTCAATTGAAAGATTGAAATAGGATTGCAGCACCTTGTGCTTGTTTTCCACTTAAAAACCAGCTTTGAGCTCTGGGCCAGTGTGAGTAATATGCACTTAGTCAGAGAAGTTGACAATTAAGGCATCAGCTTATCAACGTAGAATAGATGGTTTTCTTGCTTGCCTTTGCAATAACATAAAAGACCCCCTCACTTAATGCAATCCAGCCAAGGCTCTGTTCCATTTGATCCCCAGCCCTTCACATCCACTGTGTGAGAAACCAAGCCACTTCCTTGGCATCCATCTGTTTAACACATCTGTCTTACTTTGTCTGGCTAAATTCCTTGAGGCACTCTTGTGGTTCTCCACAGAGAGAATAAATAAATTTTTATGTTAGACAATACCCCACAAATAAGTGAAATTGAGGGGAAGAAAAGGTAAAAGAATTCTTACGAGACATGAAATCATTGGAATTTTAATCTTCACATAAAAAGTACTCTTTTTGATGTTTCCTTTTACTCTCAGTGCAAGCACTAGTAATAACGAACAATTTTGTAACCCTTCCATCTCTTTAAATCAGACGGTCATTTTCAGGGCTATGGAATTGGGGTAACCATTATCTACAACATATAGAGTTATTCTCTGCTGTGTGTTCCTTTTTTATTAATTATTTTTAAGTCACTCAGATAATCCCATTTCTACTACTTCTCCCAAGGAATCTTTCTTGGAGTATTTCAGATCTGCATGTTATTCATTTATCGTTTTGCTTTGTTTATTTTTCAATATTTATGTCTGATTGTACCAACCTAGATTATTTCTCTGAATTATTTCTTTAGCTTCATATTTTTTCTTTTACAGGAATGATTTACCAGGAGTAAATATGACAAAAGCCAAACCCACAAGCAAGGTGGGACCTCAGCTGTCTGTATGTTTAAAGTATATACAATTACAATCGGATAAACTCTGCCATGAACAAGCATGATGGGGTTAACAGGGAGCAGCAAGTTGCCTGGTCACTGTGTCTCAGTGACTGACTCACATGAGCTGGGATAAAAGGTTCCAGACCAGAAAAAGTGGGGGTGACTGCCAGAGAGGTTAGGACTTAAAGGAGTCTGTGTATCTACAATTCAGTCAAGTGCTTTGGGAATATTTTGAGAATAGCCTCAGGTATGCTGGCTGGGAAAAGGCTGAAGAATACAATTTTTTAAGGGTTCTATTGTGAGTCACTGAAGGATATCTGATGTAGGCAGCAGGCCAGGAAGCTAGGCTCTTTGCAGGCTGAACACCCTTCCTTACTTTTGGAGTAGGCTTAGGGATATCAGTAACTAACAAAATATGTAGGGTACCATATCGCTAGCCAGTAGCAAGTAAAGGGTCTATATTGAGGGAAAGTGAAGCAATCTGAGCATCTATCTTATGAGTCTGACCTAAATAGGAATGCATAAGCAACATCTGAGCAAACAGAAAAATGCTAAATGTATGTTCACCAGAGGTGGATGTGGCAAATTGAACTGACTTGGATAAAAAGAAGACATTTTTATAGACAGAAGACATCTGCCTACATGACTTCAGCTAAGCAGGTGATATGGAGATTGATGAAACAACAGAAAGGTGTATAAAGTGTGCTTCAAGGATAAATCTGTACTAACAGGGAATTATGGGTGTTCTGTGAGGTTCATCTTATTTACTATGGTCATTTAGCAGTCTTGGCACACAAAAGTATGCTGATGTTACATGGGTAGGAGACAACACTAACATGAAAAAAGTGCAGGTTATTGTACAAGAAGAGTTAGACTGCAGTATCTGAAATAGGATCATTTTCTATACATTCTAAGTGCAAGGCTGTAGTTAAGGGAATCTCTTTTGCTGAGAGAATTGGAAGAGAAACCAGGGGGAGCTCATCACCAGGAAACTGGAGTATGGAGAGAATTGATTATATAATGTCTGAGTGTTGTCATAGGGTGGCTGAGATACACTTGTGTAAAAGATATAAAAGTCTGTTGAGATCTTCCCAGTAAAAGGCACAGAAATACTTCTGCTGTTTAAAATATGTTAATTAGACCTCATCTTGAATACTTTCTGTAGTTCTGATTGCCAAATTTAAGAGAAATTAAACCAGTAAAAGAATTACAGTATCTAAGGATACTGTAATTCCAGAACAGTACACTTCCAATATCTAAAGGGACCTACAAGAGAGCTGGAGAAGGACATGTTACAGGGACATTAGTGGCAGGACAAAAAGCAATAGCTTTAAAGTGAAAGAGGGTAAATTTACATTAGATATAAGGAATAAACCCTTTACTGTGAGGCACTGGAACAGGTTGCCCAAAGAAATTTTGGATGTCCCTTCCCTGGAAAGTGTTCAAGGCCAGGCTGGATGGGGCATGAAGAAACCTGGTCTATGGGTGGCATTCTTGCCCATGGCAGGGAGACTGGAACTAGGTGATTGTTAAGGTCCGTTTAACCCAAACAATTATATGATTTTATCTTTATTGGGATGACTGTGAAAATGGAAAAAAGTCTTATCAGAGGAGACTTAAAAACATGTGTTTAGTCTAGCAAAGTAAGACTGATTTCATAAGGGATGTGATTGCTTTTTAAATACATTAAGGAGGTTTCAAAAACTGTTTCAGATGAAGAACAGTGCTTGCACAAGAGCAAATGGATATAAAGTAGCTTTGAATAAATTCAGATTGGAATTAAAGAGGAATTTAAAACATCAGAGAAAAGAGCTTCTGAAACTGAATTTCTAAAGGAGTATTGGGAGTTTAATTGATTTTAAAATGAAACTAGTTCATTTCAAGAGGAGATCATACCACATAATATTTATGATTGTTCAGGACTGCATTCCCTTGATAACTGAGAAGATACCTTGCAGTATTATAAGTTCCCTAAGATTCCTGGTGTTTGACAACATTCCCACATTGTGATTCTGCTGTATCAATAATTCTGAGGGGGAAGAAAGGAAGAGGGAGAAATAGCGATGACCAGCACAAGTTTCTATTACTATCAACCTCCCAACATGAGTGTCAATAAATAATAACAGATTCTGTGTTTTGGGGGACTCTTGAAAAAGTTGGTGGTTATCTGGCTTTGGCCAGTATGTGCCAGAATTTTCTAACATCAATCAGTTGTCTTTAATCACACTCAGTTCAGTTCACCTTAAAGTAAACACTGATAAAATAATATAAAAACTTTGCAAAGTCTCATACAGGTGGCACGAGAACAAAAGTTTCTGTATATCTGCCTAATAGTAGAAGGCTTCAAAATTTTCTGCTTTTTACAGTGAGAACTACCCAGCTGATACAAATTTAGAAGTTCTGGGTTGAAGTTACAGCACACTGGGAATCCGAGTTTTCAGTTTTCACTTGTAGAACAAAAAATTTCTTTCATGCAGCCAACCAATGTTTAGGACAGGGGCAACAAGCGCAAATTCAAAACATTTTCTCTCTATTCCACTCTTTGTTTCCTATGACTTTTCTTAAGCTCTTCAGCCAAAATAGAGTTTTGCTTTTGCATTACTGGAAATGTCATATTCATGGTCTGTACCCCTTTAGTCCTGAAAATGCCAAATGACGTTTAGAATAGCTAAGAGCAGTTTTCTACCTGCATGGAAAACCCCAACTACTTGGGAGATTGCTAAGTTGAAAGTGAAACGTTAACTTATAGTAAGATACAATGCTGTCCATTACCATAAGACATTACATTCATGCTTCAGCCACATAATACACAGAAACCTGCTTTTCACAAAGATGTTCACTGCCAACCATTGCTTGAACATGCAACTGAATGAGACTAGAACGTGCATGTCACTGCAGTTTTGATCAAGATGGTACAGTGCTGACCAACCCCTTTGAGTTAACAGTGTATTTGGGGGGATTTTAAATTTTTTAAAGTTATGAGTGTATGTTAAAGATGTATTTGAATTATAACAGCTTCTGTCATATAGATATGAACAGATATTTAAGATACAATTTTTTTTAGGAAAACTTTGTAATAAGTCTCAGGCGTTATAGACACAGAGAAAAGAATAAATTTCACTGTAGGAAAGGTAAACCTCCTTTGGATTGTGAACCAGTTTAATGTTACTTTTTCTAAGTCTAAAATGTAATTTATTCAAAGAACTGTAGCTCTGTCATCTACAACTGCTACTGCAAATAGCAATTTATTGCAAGCAGTATGCTCAGGGCACAGGAAAACAGCAAAATAAAGAGGGAGTTTGATTTTGTGCTATTTGAAGTATAACTTATGCTCTGAAGAGTCCAAATGGAATTATATTGTGTCATCCATCTGTCCGTCCATCCATCCATCCATCCATCCATCCATCCATCCATCTTTCCATCAGCAACTTTCAAACTGCTTTGCTCCAGAGAAGCCTTATATCATTTGGTATTTGTTTTACTTTCAAATTTGATTTCTTTGATGGTTTGCAAAGAACCAAAAATGCAGATTTACCGTTCTTATAATCCTTTTAAAATAAACACAGCTACAGAGTTTGTAGATGAAGAAAACACTTGTTCATCTTTTCCATCATAGTATATATGAATTTCTCATACCCTGCTTGACAAAAGTCTGGAATTCACAATACACCTTATTACAGACAGAGGATTGTGATTTCTCATAATTCCCAGGCCATTTGCCATGCTTACCAATGGCCAGACCTGTACATATTATGGCATTACTACAGACAAAGGAGAAAATTCTGCCACAACCACTTGGTCCCACGTATTTTGTAAAAAAAAAAAAAAATAGGGTTCAAATTTCACCACAGCATAGCCCTATCCTACCAGAAAAAGGTGCTTCTGGTATTTGAAGTAGGGCAGCTGAGATAGACTCTTTCTGCAGGGCTCTTCTCCTGTTCCAATTGTCTGGAGGATTCAGAGCAAGGTCTTGTAAAACCCCTCTATATGTATCCTATCTGGAAGTCTTAAGCATGGTATATACTAAGATAAATGACATTAAACTACTGGGCAAGCAGTCTCCCCATAGTGTCTGGGGTTAGTCTGATTACTGTACAATTCATATTCCCCTTTTAGATTTGTCTTCCTGGTCAATCATGGACTTGGTTTTTCCCTTTGCTATTTCTTTCTCCTCATAAAAAAATAGATTGATGCAGACAGACTACACTGCAAATGGAAAAGGCTGATTAAGTTATCATGCGATGTTTCTGTTAAGCAAGGATTATCTTCCTGAGCTATTCTAGAGCACTTTGTAATAACAGTTTTAAATAGATATAGGGCCAAGTAATAAAATTCAAATGAGGATCCAAAGCTTCTCTTCTTGAAGCATTCAGATCCAGGTTTCCTTCAGGGTCACATCAAGGTAATTCAAGGACACTCATGACACCAGAGCATGAGGGCCTTATCTAGAGGTTTTTTTATACAACTGTGGCCTTGTCTGAAAAGGATCCCTCCTCTGCTACGAGGGAGAAAAGTCTAGGAGCATGGTGATGGAAGGAAGAAAAGAGCTCAGAAAGAAATATTATGGCCAATTCCTCGTAGTGGTGCCCAAAATAAATTCCATTTAATTTGGAAAGATAAATGTTATTTTTAAACCATATATGAATTTTTACTGTTGCATACTAATGACTGGACATGGCACTTAGTGCTGTGGTTTAGTTGAAATGGTGATGTTTGGTCAAAGGTTAGACTCAATGATCTTGGAGGTCTTTTCCAATTCTAATGATCCTATGATTCTATGTTCCACATGATTTTTGTGTACTTACTCTCTTTTATTTGGGACACTATTCAGGCTGTTCCCATGTATTAACTCTAACCCCTCCCAAACTGAACTTCTTGATCTAGTCTAATAACCTGTAAAGGTACTTAAAAATATAAACATGTTCTCAAGCAAAATTTCTTATTAGTATAAGAAAAATGTATTCCTTCCATAAATAAAACTGCTGTGGAAGGAATAAATTATAGAGTATTAACAGAATAAAGAGACAAAACAGCATTGTTAATTAGTTTGCTTAGTCATATTTGTATGTATTTGGTAATAGTTAATCATATTACATTAGTGTAAAACCATAGCAGTAGTTGTAATGTCATTACAGATTTTTATTTCAGATGGGAGCTTCATGTCTTCCAATTGCCTAACGCAAAATAATTTCTAATTAATAATTCTCTTGGAGTAATTAAAACTAGCAATGTGAATGTGGGGAAACTAATGAATTAGGAAGAAAGCTTATATTTTGTGTTTGGATCTGTATGCTAGAATGATTTACAGTTTTTCTGCTTACTCTGGTAATGGCTATAATTTAATTATGACAACTTCAAGAAATGTTCCCTTTCCACCTCACTGATTCTATTTTTCCTGCAGCTGTCATTGTGTTTACTCACAGAGATTGAGTTAAAAAGAATAGCTGCAAGAGGTTATGGAAAGTTGTTTCACCTTCTGCAGTGGAGGCTATACCAAAGAGCTAACTTCAGTGGTCTGGCCTCTGCAAGATAAACTGTGAGCTGCCAGTAATGAATGTTGCCTCTCTGTCCCTTCTTCCTACTGTTTTTATCTGCTGACCTTTACAGTCCAGTAATTCATTCATTGAACTGTGTTTCCTGAAAGGGAAGACAGAGTAGCTCATAGTCATCCAGTTTTCAGCACTGACATACAAAGGCGTGTCTTACAAATTCCTTCACCAGAATAGGATACTATGACCCTGAATACATTGCACCTTTCTTTTCATATGTGCAAGCGTTTGTTTTGAATCTTACTGAAATTGCCGCTGTAGGATGATGGTCATACCAATACAATGACTCGGCTGTAAATTGGATGTGTCTTAATTCAGGTACAGTTGCATGTATGAAAAACTTAGTCCTAGAGATCTATTTCAGCACAGTCACTGCTCAAAACTAGTACTCTATGAACAGAAACAGAAAGAATAGTCAGGATGGGAATCCTGGTAGGTCACCTGATCATGCTTTGCTTCTGTGAAAGGCAGACTGACAGCTGTGACCATGCTGCTTTCGGAGCCAGAGCTTGAATACAGTAAAGTTTCATATTACTTCAATCTGTGTTCTGCTAAATGCTGGATTTTTTTTTTTTTTGCAAATGTTCTCTGAATTTTTAATAAGGTGTGTATGTAATGTCTTCTGCTTTTAAAAATCTCAAGTTTACTGTGGAAAGGCCAACAAAAGTGAAAGTTGGCACTATAGTATCACCTGTCATCTGGAAAGGCCAAAACTGAGTAAGGTACAAGGTTTGGATGCCAGTTTTGCTGTGCTCGTTCCTAGAGTTAGTATGCAATTGCTGAAAGGCAGAATGTGACTTGCATTAGGCATACAAAAAAACATCTGAACACATTATGGTCTCTAATGCCAACTACACTACACTACAAAGGCCCAGCAAACTATTAACTCCATCCTTTTAAAGAATTGAATTACTCCTATGAGACAATGACTACTCTCCGATAGTACGTCAACTGGTCATTACTGACTTTTTTAATCCTACCCAAGATACTGTCTGAATGGTACTTGTGCAGGATGGCAGAAGGTGTAGGACTGGGCAAGGAGAAGCCAAGGGAACTCAGTGTGATTATGTTCTTCATCTTGTCTCTGAGGCTGCAAGCTGATTTGGCCCTTTAGGCTGCCTCAGAGTTGCTCTGTCTGACACCTAGATGCTCATGACTGCAAGGAATCTTTTAACACACAGCTAGATGTCCTTAAAAGGGCCAGAGCAGTTGCCAGGATCCTTGAATGTAAAGAAAGTGTAAAGATCATTAGCATTGCTTTGTATAGCATATTTGAGAATGCTAATGCATTTTATTTTCTGACTGTTGATACATCCTATGATGGCATCAATAGACTTTAAAAAAATTCTTTCGAGGTTTGTTTCACTGTTTGTAAAATTGCATTTCCTTTCAGCAAATCTATTCTCCTCTATAAGTACATTATTTCTGCTGAGACATCAGTTTTGATTAGAGTTGGCTTCCTAGCTGTCTTTCAGACTGGAAAAGCAGTCTGGACTTCTATCGAGGCTGTGATCAGATATTGTTCTGTCCCACTAGCTACCTTACAGTGTGTCTTTTCATATTTATCAAAAGCTTCTAAATCCCAAGAACAGAGTTTTCACATATATCTCTTCAGTAAATGCAGAAAGAACATAAGCCTAAAGTGCATTCACTTTGGTCACCCTATTATGTTTCCAAGCCACTATTAGAACAGAAAAGAGTAGTAATATTGATTTGACAGAGTATTATTCATTTGTCTTCTCTCCCATGTGACACTCACCTACCTATCCTGGCTCTGACACAAGATATACAATTAGATCCCTGTTTTAATCCCTGGCAACTCCACATCCCCTCTGGTTTTTTAAATCAGAGTAATGTCTGCTTCTTTCTTGTCAGTGTGGGAGGTTTTTTGTCCAAATTCTTGTAGTAGGACTGGGGACCTTCACCTGGGAACATCTGGGAGGTAGCACCAGGTCTAACTGGTAAATCTAAGGATGCAGATGCTACAAAATGCCCTATTTGGAAGAGGCTGTGAGTTGTCCTGTGATGGTTACAGCCAGGTTCCACCAGCTTCAACACCATCAAGAGTAAGCACCTCCTCAGGCAGGTAAATAAAGGAGTCCCTAGCTGTCTGGCATCTGCCAGGGGCAGGAGATGTGAGGAGGTATGTGAAAAAATGTATTTTGGAAATGAAAGGTGAAACAAAAGGAATATGTGGAAGGGGACATGTGATGGCACAGCTGGAGATACACTCTTGGAAGAAGGTGAATCACACCAACGCAGGAGCATTCCTCAGAGTCAGGAGCTGTGGGCTATGACAGTCCTGAGGGACTGTAGCACAGAGAGGAGACCCAGAGCAAAGGAAAACCATTAAGCAGCAACAAGCAGCAGATGAAAAACATTACACAGATGACCCCAAATTCCTGCACCTCCCATCACCTTACCAAAGGACTTCAGAGGAATGAGTGTATTGCACAGCAATACCTTCCATCTTTCCATCTCAAGGGGAGGGAGGGATTCTATCTTATACTATTTAGTTCTCCTTTCTTAGCACCACACCTTTATTTCTAACACAATTGTGTTGGGTTTCTTAGATGGTCTGTTTACGCTCAGAGAAAGATAAGAGTTTGGATAAAAGGCTAAGGTATTATTATATTCTCAGTGGATACAGTATTTGATATCAGTTTTGACTGAATAAAGTAGGTCTTTCATAAGTAAGTGGAATCACTCCAGACACTGCTTGGACTTCATACTATTCTGTATGGTTCAGGTGGGACACCCTGAAAGACAATGTTACCAAAAAAAGAAAAATGAATATGCCACATATTAGACATGCAAGTTCTTTACCACAGTGGCTTAATTTCTACCATTTGTCTCAGAATTCTGAGTTTATAGCCATAGTAGTAACTGAGAACGCATTTAATTTCAAGTCCAGATTCTCATAAGGACTTGCAGAAAGACTAGCTTTCCAGAAAAGTGTCCAATTGAGATCCGGTAGCATGTGTTGAGATGCCCAGGAACATTTCAAAGCTGAGTGTTTTTCACTTCAAAATGTACCTGTGTGGGAGCTTTTGAAAATGTAGTTGTTGTTTAAGGGAACAAACAGGGGAATGTGATTGTTACATTTCTGAGAACCTGCCTTTTATGCAGTAACTTGTCCATCTCTCAAACTCGAAGCACTTTAGTAGTGGTATAGTCTGAAAATTAAATGAAATGTGTAAGTAGACATTTCTTCAGACTCTTAGCAATATATTATACCTCAGAAACATTATATTGCCATATCCCATAATGTTTCAGAGTAATTCAATAACTACAAAATTAACTCATGACTAAAGTACTGAAAGCCCCTCTGGTCTCATCTAATGTACATGATTTTCAGAAGCTAAAATACTGTCACAAGTGAAGCTTATATTGTAATTTGAGCTCTTTTTATTGAAATCTGACTGTTATAAATAAATCCCTAATTAGAATTGTTTTTTCTTCTCCCAGAAGATTTGGTAATAGATCCAGGTATTTTTAGAAGCAAAGCGTACTCAAATATATTTTAGTCTCTTGTTACAAAGCACAAGTACTCCTCACATGATTATGCACCTTCTGCAATGTCAACTGACTTTTCTTGGCAGCTTCATCCTATTACCATGAAATAGAAATTTATAAATAGCTGTTTAAGAAACTCCCTTCACCTCCTCTGATTTCTTCTAGGGATTTTTTCTCTCATTTCTTCTTGAAAAGACCAGTTTAAAGTCAGATTTCAAAAGATCTCCAGGACTAGATTTGTGCTGAACAGACAGAATTTTAGGTTTTTAGATAAGAAAAAGAACTTTATAAAGTCATATAAATAACAATTAAAAAAGTAGCTGGTATCCAGCACTGTGCTTTCATAATGTCCTCAAGAGATGACTTAGAAATTTTAGTGAAGTAGAATGAGTTTTAAAATTATGCTTATATAACTGCAGAAGCTTACTGCTGTTGAAAGCTATTAAAATAAAAATAAAACAAAACAACAACTCAGTATGATTTCTGAAAGGCATTAGCTACTTCTTCTCAGGTTCACTCTGAGAAGAAAGCACTGCACAGCTGGTGTAACAGCACAGAGTGGGCATATTTGGTCAGCTTCTTTGTTGTGAGCTTGCAGGTGTCTCTTTTTGCATAGGAGCACCTCCTACAGAAGACCTCACGCTGGAGCAAATAAATATGCCTTGAAGGAACTGCAGCCCATGGAGAGCACATGCAGAAGCTGGTTTAGACTGAAGGACTGAAACCCATGGAGGGGATCCATGCTGAAGCAGGGGAACAGTGTGTGGAAGAAGCAGCAACAGAGAGGAACCGTCTTAGACTGATCACAATCCCCATTCCCCACCGTCTTGTGCTGCTCAGGAGGAGGCAGAGGAGTCTGGAGTGAAGAAGTGAAGTTGAGCCTGGAGAAAAAGGGAGGAAAGGTGATGTATTAATTTGTCTTTGTTTCTCACTACCCAAATTAATTTTAACTGGCAATAAAGTAAATTAATTTTGCTCAAATGGAGTCTCTTTTGCCCGTGACAGTAATTTGTAAGTGATCTCCTGATCTTTACCTTGACCTACGAGCTTTCTCATCCTATATTTCCCCCTGTTCTGATGAGGAGAGACATACTCCTGTTCCCCTTTCCTGTTAAAGAACATCTGGGTGGGTGACTGGCAGCCAACTATGGTCAGCCTTCTCATTCATGCAATACATTGCTTTGTGGATCAATTGCTCAGTGGCGGATTTTATAAAAGTTTATATTCCACAGTCCAGGCTTGCAAGATGTCAGTTTATATATTCTACGTGAACTACTCAGGAAGAAATGATTAAATATTTGCTGAAAGGGCATACAGCAATTCATATTGGCTTTCCCACTGCTCCAGAAGCTTACTGTTTTAGAATATAAGTCCAAGTTCAAAAAGTGTAGGGAGATGATGATGCCAACTTGTACTATTAAAATTCTCTTTCAAAGGTTTTCGCATATCTTTAAAATTGTAATAATCCTAATGATCTAATACAACAGCCTCCAATAAAAGTGCTGGAAGCCTTAGGGAAGAAAGAAAATTTTACTTCAGCATTTGCAATATTTACTGTTCTTCTGTAACACGTATTTTCAATGAAGTGATGGGTAATATTACTTAATCTAACTCAATTAGCCAAATGGTCTATATTTCTTAAATTTATTTCCCATTAGGGATACAATTTGCTTATCATCATTATATCTCATCCTGTACTTTTGATTTCTACAGAATTTTAATTTTCTATTACCTTAGGGAGTGAGCTGAGGTCTGCATTGGGGGAAACTTATACAGGAGCAATTTTGCTTTTAGCAAGACCTAAAAAATTAACCTTTCACTCAAAAAAGACAGGGAAAATATGAATTCTGCATTCATCGTCTTTATGAAAGAAAATTACTGAGTTCTTCCTCCAGTCACAGCCTAAATGGAGCTCTAGAGAGGAAAAAAGTACACTAAAAACATAATGAGATCCCAAATTTTAATCCAGCTCAGGGATTGTAGCCAAATCTCCCATGTATTTGACTTCTGTACAACTTATGCTTAAATTAAGAATATTTTTAATTGCTTATGTTAACATTTTCTTTAGTCAAGGCCTAAGGAACAGGGCAGAAAAATGAGAGGGCAGTGTCAGGGTGAGCTGCTGCCTGCATGTTTGCCACAGGAAGGGTGCATGATCAATCCAAAAGTTATTTTGGACAGTGAAGGGCCAAAATGAATGAAGAAAGAGGGCCAGGCAAAGCTCTGAGAAGAAACTCTTTAAGAGAAAGCAAGGTAGATGACAGTAAAATTGATGGTGACAAAGGGACATGGTTTCTGTTTGTTGACCACTCTTGCTGGAAGACCTCTTGAAAACTAGCAAAGACCTATCGTTTGCTTGGTGCTTTTTAAATTAATCCAGTGGTAAACTCATACTGCACAGGGATGCCTGCCTGCCTCCTCTCTTCAGCAAATGCTTGTGAGGGAGCTGCAGGAAGAGCAGCCCCACAGCTGCAGCTCTCTGTGTGGAAATGAGGGTCAGGAGTGGGAAAGGCTCTTTGAACCATTTTAGCCACCAGGCTGGACACCAGTGGTTTGCTGTGTGCAGGGTGAGTGGCTGGTGGAGTTCTTATTGACCACGAGGAGCTCTTTGAGGAGGAGGTGACTGGGCACATCAACCAAAGAGTAGCTATGTGCTGAATAGAAGTGAATAGGATGTAACGTTGTGCTGTCACTCATAAACTACATGAAGGATAATCTAACCCTTCATAACATCAGTGGGACTTTGGAGGAGTGATATCCTTGAATTAACGCATTTTTACCCATTTTATTCAGTAGTGTGATAGGACTGCTGTGGGGTCTTCAAAAGAATTTCAGAATTTGTATCATCTGAGGCATTTTGAATGTAGTAGATGGCTGTTGTGCTGTCAGCTGGAGACTGAACAGAAGCTGTATTTCTCCAAGGCGTTTTACTTTTCCTTTTAAACAATATGTAAATACACAGTCTGTAGGAAACTGAGATACTTTTCTCCAAAAGCTTAGAATCAATTTAATGTTAACAAGTTACTGTACTGACAAGTATTCGTTGAGATGACCTAAGATACCTTGTGTAAATATTTTCAAAAGCAGTTGCTATAAATTCTTGTTATCTTTGAATACTCCTGTCTCATTTGATGTGAAAAATACTTTAGAGCCACGTATCGCTTTCGAGCTGCAGATCAAGGGGCTTGTGATCCAGCTGGAAGAAGTGGCGCTGCTGTATTTACATTCACTATCACTGGGAGGAATTATGCCAAATGCATAATGTCACACTCTGCAAACACACCTTTTCCCAAGTTGTCACTCAGTGACAACTAGTTTATTCTAGACCCTGATGTGTTGTCACTACCAAAAGCACAACATTCATTAAAAATGTCTCCTGTCACTGCATTTTTACTATTGCCCAGTAATAGGGCATTTATTTACAAGGATTTCCTGTAAGTGCATAGGTAGTAAAATGGACTGCTTTCATTTGAAGCAATTTTCTTCAGGTTGGAGAACACCGATAGCAAACACTAAAATGATTTCCATTCTGCATTAACATACAAGTATATGGATGAGGGCACATACCACTACTGAAATGTTGGTCCTTTATGCCTATCTTATTATATTAGAAAGGATGTGTCTATGTAGCTACATCCCACAGGCAAGCTGTGAGTTTTTCCCTATTTGACTGGACAGGTATTCTGGAATGCTGATATGCCTATTATGTGTATTAATGATATTGAGGTATCACTCTGTATCCCAACAGTGCTCAAAAGGAGTTTCCTTCCTCTGAGCCCTATAAAAACCCAAACCAATAGCAACAATAAAAATCATAAAAAGGTAAAGTCCTGAAGAGCATCCAAGGTAAACTTACACAGGTTTTAATGAAAGATAAGAACAAGTGAAATGGAGGCAGTGAATGGTCTGCAATGCAGTTTACATAAATGTGATGGTTACGTAGAAAAACTTATATTACATTGGCAGTTTTTCTGTAAAAATATGTATGTAATATAGAGATACATGCTTTATTATAGAATTAATATATGTAATATACAAGATTGTTTATGTGAAAAAACTGAGATTCTTCATGTTAAAGTGTGTTTGTTTCTATGTTCAATGTGTCAGAGTAACTGGAGGAAATTTATGTTTCCTCTTTTAATAATGTGGAGCACAGCCACTCAGCCTTCTATTGGGAAAGTTATTAAATATATAGGTGGGCCATCTGATATAAAATAAGGCAGCAAAGGATTACAAAGCATTGCTTTCCTATTAGAGGTGCTGTCAAGGGTTTGTTACAGACAGTAAGAAAATAACAAATAACACTAAAGTTCTGAATGGAAATTCAGGTATCAGTGATATTCCATTGCTGCCTGAGTTCACTTGTTCAAGGGAAAGTTAGTCTTCCTTGCTGTTTGTCTTTCCTTCTCTCTCTGTCTCTTTTAAAATAATTATGTATGTACCAACAGAGGTAATACTTTCTATGAGGAAAGCTGAGATTATAGCTGGTAAGTAATGCAACTAATTGTCTACATTGTTCCCAACATGAAACATTATCCAGTCCTGTTTCTTCCTGCATCCTAGAATGGAGTTCATATCACCTGGTTTACACTACCAAAAAATTAATTGTTCACATCTTGGCCTTCATCCAGACTCTCTCCATGATCAGCGGGGAAAGACAGTCACATCGAGGGCAGGCCAGCTGTTCTATACCACTGTTCTAGGATGAGAGGAAACACTGGTTGAAGGTGGTAGTCTGTCTTCAGTTTCTGTACAGAGAGAATGTTCATGTCTCTGTATCCAATCTAGATTTAGAATTGTTAAGGGTAAGTGATACAAAACTATACTCTTAGTCATTCTACTACCAGATCACACAATTAAATAATACCTCATAAAAGTGTTCATGGGAGCTATTTTTATTACAACATCTTAAGCAAAACCATCTGATGTGAATTAAACAATCCAACTATTAGAACAATGCAGATGCCTTTAATTTAGTGCATAAAGTCAGTATACTTCTCCTTCTTTTTAGGATTGAAGATGTTAAAGGTGAAGTATTTAGTCGCATTTTCAACCGGAAATATGAGAAGAGTAGGAAGTTAAGATTTGGAGGAAGATATACTCTGTATTACATTCCTGGTATGTATTTCTCAAGACATCCAACTGCAAGGTATAGCAAAGCAGTGATGCATGCTGTAGGAGATTTTGAGTACATCTGTTCTTTTATGCCTTTATGAAACATAAGAATTATATCAGTTATGCCACTTTGTAGTTCTTTACAGCATTTTCAGCCCATTGTGTCTAAGAAAGCCTAATATTGGTATAAAGAAAGTAAGTAGAAAGGCTACTAAGTGAGCCTCTGAGCTAATCAGGGCTCTCAGCCTGCCTTGTCCCTCTAACCTGCTCTTCTTGGAAGGTCTGGAGGACACAACTCCTATGCATGGGGGCCCCAGAGACCCCACCTGAGTACTTTACAAAAACTGTCTGCTTCTTCAGACAGCTTTGACTTACAAAAGGCTTTAACTGACTACAGAGACAGCCTGGTGGTGTCGGAGGAAACAGCAGGTCTGCTGTTAATCTAACACTGACAAAGTAGTTGATGTTAACCAGAATGCAGTCTGCC
>JAWWLV010000001.1:66969559-66981200 GCA_035041135.1 Platyrinchus mystaceus | reverse complement strand
TCTCTTAGATGGATGGCCTTAGGGGCTGACGAGCTCCATCTACCCGGGGGACCCGGGATTCGAACCTGTGGCCTTGGCACTGAGAGACCAGCATCTTAACCGCTAGGCCACCGGGGGTCATCATAATAAAGTTCTTGGAAAATAACGTACTCAAATTACTAAGTTTCCGGGTATGAGTGTCCAGCCACTTCAATGTAGCAGTGTTTTTGCAGAAGTCTCACTCAGTTGCCACTAAGATATGCTAAATCATTAGTTTATTGTGATAATGCAGGTAACAGTGGTGAGTGTGTTTCCTTTGGGTTTTTATAGTAAACTAGACAAGTAATGGCAGCATATGGAGCCTTACAGATGACAAAGAAAAGATAAAAAGACAACATCTACTATTTTGTTTATCAGGTCACGAAGGAGAATGTTTTTGCCTGTTGCTTGGCAGGAGGGGAGGAAGACATGCTGGTTCTTTGGTTAAAAGAGACTTTTACATTTTTGTATGCTACTGCATTTGCTCCTTTAAAGGTAATTCACTAAAGCAATTTTGATCCTTTTTCCATGCATAAGGGAAAAAAACGGAGGGTTTACAGATTTTCTTCTTTAGCACGATCTTTTACCACAATGTTCTTAATGTTATACTTTATTAGTAGATTGAAGACTAGCGGGGCTCATTTATACAGCTTATACAGACAGATCTGAAGTTCCATCTGTGCTGATTGAAGAAACAGAGATGTGGGACAGTTATGTGCTTTGGTATGAATTCCCTTGACTGTATTCATGGATCAATGAGCCCTGCAGAGATGCAGAACTAAGCACTGAGATGATCTGGGCCAGGCTATCACACTAAATTTCATCCAGAGGTGAGTTTAAAGGTGATATGACACTATGTGGATGTGACATTACCTAGGCAAGCATCTTCATAGTGTACATTGTTTTCCATTATAAACACCTATTTCCAGTGCAGTCCCAAAAGCCTATAATCTGAAAAATTGAACTGGATGTAGTAGAATAGTACAGCCTCATTTCAGTCAGACTGTTTAAGCCCCTTGTATGTACATTCAATTTAATAAAAATTTCACTGGAATATAAAACAGGCATTCAGAAGGAAATATATGATTCATACACTGCACTTCTGGGGTTGGTTCTTTGTTCTTTCTGAAGACAAGATAACCCATTAATATCTCAATAGCTGTCTTAAGTCAAAAGGAAGGTGAAAATTCTTATTAATTTGGAAAGAAAAAAAGCTGAAATATAACTTGTTCTTCCACCTCTAATAAATTACTTCTGTGCTAAATGTACTTGTTAGACAGTCAAAGTATGTTTTCCAAATAAATTTGGAAAATCAAAATAAAGCTGTGAAGTTCTGCCAGTTTTCCAAACAAAACAGCAAATCCCTGGATTTTGCTTGAAGTCTTTGGTTAGATTGACAAAAAAGGCTTATGAACTACAGCTTCATCTCAAGCTTGCAAAACAGCCAGAGAGGAGACACAAATAGTGTCTGATAAGGATTTTCATTAAAAGTGTTTAAGATACTTGTAATTACATTGTGGTAGAAAACTGGTGAGAAAGGCTGAACACACAGCAGTAGTGGAGAAGCATCTGAATTTCTACACATGCAATACTTGCCAAGAAAATCTCTTAATTAAATTGTATGTGCAAGTTTTAGTGCAATCTTATAAAGCTGTTGTATGTTGTTTTTAATAGGTGGAAATATTCTGGAGAATAACTAAAATTCTTGTTTAAGAGTCAATAATTTAGTATGAGAAGACCATGGTTGTGACTTCAGAGGCCTAAAAAGCCTTTTGGTTTTTAACAGGCAAGTTGGCCATTGCAGGGAAATACTGCTTCTTCCCCAGAACAGCCTCTGGGCAAGGCTCTAAATGACCCAATAACATGTTTTATCTTTGCTTTAGTATTGTATAGTTCCATTATAATCTTATCTGATCAGCTGATTCATCTTTACAACTCTCTCTGAGCTGGGAAAATTGTATTTGTTCAGATATCTACAGGGAGATGAGACACAGATGCACTCAAGATCCAAAAAAAAGAACTTCACTGTTACAGTGCCACATACTACACTGCCTATAATATTAGTACCTGGAAGGGCCAAATCCCTAACTTTACACTGGGGACCTGGGGAGAACTACAGACATCAGATGGGATAACAAAAACACTTAGCATGCATCCACCAGAGTGAGGACACGAGACACTAAAGCTGGCCCCTAGGAAAACGCTGTGCAGAAAGGTGTACTATAAACCCCATAACTGCCCAGGATGTTAAAAATTATTTCCCATGGGGAAATCACTTGTATTTTCTTAAATTGGTGATGCTCTAATTCAAAATATCCAGAAGCTGAATCTGAGTTTGGTTCATTTCTCTTTGTGAACGTCCTGCTTACCAGGCTTCAGACTGTGCAGAGAAGGACTTAAGATATAATAGGATAGTGACGGTAAAGATTAGAGAGTAATACGTAGCTAAAAGTTTGGAGAAATCAGCTTGCCATGGAGAAGTTCCGAGTCTTCTTCAAAGAGTACTTATTTTATCTGAAGATTATTTCATTAAAGTAGGAAGTAAAATCTAATTCTGGGCATATATGTCTGAAAACTTAGGCATTCCTGCACACAGGATGAATGAGAAACACAAGTATCAGTTTTGTAGAAGTTTGCAGAACTGCACTGCTGAACAAAAACATGGAAATCTTCATCCTATTGATGCTTTTAAAATCATGGAAATCTAGATAAAAATAGGAACTTAAATTATGCCTCCAAAAATCAAGGCTAGCACTGTAATGATGACCATATATTACAGGTTTTCAGCTTAATCCCACATGTGCCTAGGTACTAGGTTTGGCCCTACACAACATCTTAGCTACCATGTCATCTTACTTACACATCATACCAGTCTGTTGAGTTGATGGTTTTGGAATAGGTTTAGGAACAATGCTATTAATAAGTGTAAGTATTAACAGGATTGAGCTGTGAACTGTTCAAGTAAAATCCCTACTAGTGCTCTAAACTGGACAGATGGATATGATATGTTTTTGGCAGGCTTTTGCATTTCCTCCTCAAACAGGTCACAACTGCTTATAAAACAGGGTTTTACTACAGCACTCATTTATATGATGTATTTTTCCTATGCTTAGAGTTTATAACTCATTACATCATTTCCTGTCAATATTTTCTTCTCTCTCTTTATCCCTAAGTTGTTTATATACATACATATATACCTTTACATAAATAAATATAAATGGTCTTTCTCAAATACTTAAATTTTCTTGTGAACAGTTTATGCTTTCTCTTCTATCAAACTCTTTAGATAAAAATTAGGAAGATATTAAATTTTAGCTCATCTGACTGCATTCTGTCATGGATTTTGCATTCTGTTATATTACACTATGTTGCATATTGTGACCAAAGAATCATGACAGCAGGTAAAGTCAGAATGCACAATATTCTCTACATATTTACATTATAAACCTGGGAAGGAATATTAGACAGAGTAGACAAAAAACAGTCAGAGACAGATTTGTTCTTGTTCCAATTAGTTTTTATTTTTTGTTTCATGTAGAGGAGGATCATGGCATGGGGCCATTCCTTGATTACAATTACCTGTTTCTGATTACAAGTCTGGGGTCATCCCATATAAATCAGGGTACTATTTCTGCTACTTCACATTATACCAGTGTGAGAACTGATCCAGTAGTGCTGTTGCAAAGTTAGAAATTATTTAGATGTCATCTTCTCTCTTTCTGCTCACCTGAATAAATCATACAGAATTTTCAGGAAGCTATCATGATTTTGTTGAACTATCCAGCTGTAAGTCGTTATTCATTTGCAGACAACTGCAGTGATTTCCTGTAGGAAATAATTGTTTCACTATTCTGACTTTGCTAGTACTTTTCTACAAATGGATGGAGATACTAGCCACATTTTGTCTAGGTTGAGCAGCAGTAGCAGAGAAATTAAAGGCCATTAAGGTAGGATTTTAAAAACATGTTTTACTAGAGTAGGTTAGAGGACAGAATTGTGAGTCAGGTATCTTTATTGCTGCCCTCAGTCTCAGCTGAAGTCAATAAACGGCCTCCTGTTAATCTCACTGGGAAATAGATCAGGTCCTACGTGTTTTCCTGTGCTCTTGGAAAAGTTGTTTCTTGCCTCTAAGATGAGATGAAACAAAGGGAAGAGATGTCAAGGTACTTTCCCTGACTTTGGAATATGTGGTAAGCTGAGCCCCTTCAAGTTTTGCTTCAGTGCAAATACTTTTCTGTAGACCTAATGTATTGATGAAAACACCCATGCAAGCAACTGCACTTCATTCCATTAATATTGAATTTCAGCTTTTAAAAAGTCACCTGGAAAAGTTCCTACCATCTGCATCTGGTTCTTCATTAAAGTAAAGAAAATGAGAGTGACTCATGGAAGTAATTGTATTTTTTGGCAGTGTTGTTTTCCATTAAAAAACTGTTCCACATCCCTTCCATACTTTAAAGCGCTGGATGACTTAGTTTCTTGCCTCCATTCTTAAAGACACATCTATGTACTCAAAATACCCATGTATACTCAAAAAGATCAATTTTCTCCAATACATGAGAATTCAGCAATAAGTGGAACTAGAAAACATGCTTGATTCTCTTCAGAGAACTCTGTGAGTATAGATATGTACTGATGACCCCATTTCCTTTGCATTGGTGACCCCAGACAAAAAGCAGGATGTTGTGGGAAAACTTGAATTGCCATATTCTACCTATTCTGAACAGAAAAAATATCAGTTTTCAAAACTGTTTTTACTACCCAGTAAAAGCAGAACAATAGATGAAGTACTGGCCCCACAGTACTGCTATGTGAATAACCAATTTTTCAATTTTCTGGCAGATCTGAATTTATTTTATGTTAACCTGTAAAGTAATTTGTCATACGGGGTACTCAGGTAGCTAAGAGCAAAAGGAAAAACAATTCCGGTACTGAAAAATGCATTTCTTCAAAACAGTTGGTATTTATTTGCATCGCTGAAATAATTTTTTTAAAGAAATTTGATTTTTTTTTAAAAAAAAGTTAATTTTGGAAATTTTTAAAGTAGAATGTTTTGGGCTTTTTTCAGACTGTTTAAGATTTTGAACCAATTGGTTTATACCATATTTGTCCATCAAAATGTAGAAAAAATAATGATATTTTACTGGAAAAAAGAATTCTTATACCATCCACAGGGTCATCAAGCAGTTTTAGTTAGAGTATCATACCTTCATCAGAGCTGATCACGTAAGTGCTGCCCTCAAAACATCTATGATTACAGGGTTTGCAACATATCCAATATTCTTTTCAATATCCCATTATTTTGCCATATAATATTTTCATAACTACAAGAATTGCTGACATCAGAATAGACAGTGTCTCCAGTTCAGGCTGTCTTTATATATCTGGGGTCTTCTTATCTGTCTGAATAAATGAATGGAAAGAAGAAGGAATCAGCGCCAAGAGATCTTCCAGCTTTGCGTGATTCACTAAGAGAACTAGATATTTCCACTGCAAATGGCTCAAAGGCTGTATATGGGGAATTGTGCTATTTCCAGCTTTGTGGTGTTAAACACAGAAAAGTAGCTTTGTGATTCTGCTTATTTGGTAATCCTTTCTTAATTATGGGAATATATATGAATTTAAAATGAAAGCCTGTGCTCTTTTAACTTCCCATTGTTCTGTCCACACATTCCTCTGAAGCCAAAGAAACACCAAGCGTGGGATATGTCTCACCTGATCTCACAAGACTAAAAAGGAGGGACCTATTCAAAGCTAGTCTCTGTGGGCTTCCTTTATAATTAAGAGAAAGATATAGGTACCTTCACAGAAGGATTCATTTCAGATGAATTGTTCTGATGTCTACATTAGGACGAGATGAATAGCCTTCTGAACTTGCCTCTCTTTTTCCATTGATTTAAAAAGGACCCCAGTGTGACTTAGATGCCTGAGGTGAGATTACTCCTACCTTGAACCTAAAGGGACAATAGTTTGGTTTTTATAAATGTACATAGACTTAAACAAGACTAAGAAAATTTCTATTACAGATCAATAATTTCCTACACTACATATTTTTTGAAGAACACATTTATAAACATGTGCTTAAAATATTTCTTAGTAGCTATTATAGATGAGAAAATAAGGGAACAGAACCTTCCTCTTTCCCACCCTCTCCTCAACAGGATGCTTTTGAGCATCTGCATTTACATTTTGCTCGACTGACTGAGCCAATTATTCTACTATGCAGAAAAGCAGTGCTGAACTTCAAGGGGGGCAGGATCATCCAAAAAGAATGTCCCTAATTTCTATAAAAGGAAAAATTATGATTTTATTAATATACTTTTGTAGTCAGACTAGGATGCCAGGGTGAACAAATTTTTGAAAGGCTATGAATGCATCCTGACCTGGGAAGTGCCTAACAGTGGGTGCAATTACCTTTTCTGTGATGGCATATTATTAGTTTTCACTTAATTATCACCTGAGTCACTTCACAAAAATTTATTTCATGTTTAATACTAGAAATCAAGCTCTGGAAACAGTTGTGGATTAGAAAGAGTTCCCTTTCCAGGGACAAGAACTGCTAGATCTCCATGCCTAGGTTTAATCACACATAGATTTACAATCACTGCTGCTTCTAAGAGGTGGTAGCTAAATGTGTATTTCTGAGTGGAATGGCAAACAAAGAATGAATCCCTGAGCTATCTGTTTTCAGAGACAATGGGAGAGGGGAAACAGTGTATACATACTGTCAAATAAATGTATACTAAAATAAATGCAAATTGATAATTATACTGTACACAGATTGGCATTTTTTATAATCACAATGTATATACTAGCAAAATTTAAATGCAGTGTGATGCAACTGAGCTCTTCCTCATTGTTCCAGCCTCTCCCAGCAGTTGGGGTCAGCAGTAAGGACATGGAGCACATGAAGTATGGTTGGACACAGCAAGACCCAGATGCTAAGCTAGGGATGATATCTTTTCAGTAGCTGCATCTGGCTCGTTGGCAGGCTCTACAGGCTGATCTGCTGGCAGGCCTGAATTTGCCTCTGGGTCTGTCATCTGTCATGTTGTTACACTGTTGATGGGCTGTCTCTGCTGCCTTGCCCTCCCAGGCTGCATTTGCCTTTCAACCACTTTTGCTGCTGAGGATTATGCTGCTGTTCCAACATTTGAGGACAAGGGGATGGCAGTACATTGCTGAGATGTGTAGTTCAGAGTGCAAGATCAGGACACCATTCTTGGAGTCAGAAATGTGCTCAGCACATGCTCATTAATGCATGCTTTAAAAAACAGCCCTGCAGGTTTGAAATTCACTTGCAGACTATTTGTTATGCTTTGCTGCTAGTTAGTAATTCAGGGCTCCAGTGACTCATGCACCTTTGTTTTTAATTATGACACTTTCATTTCAGCATATACCTGATGATGACACATACAATTGTTGATTAGCAAAGCCAGAAGCCTTAATGAGCAGGGGGTAGCTTAGTGAGCTGGCTGTAAAATAAATATGAAATGTATCACAGATTTCTCCATTTTCTGCTGCATGGTGCATAATAACTTGAAGAAAAACAGTTAAAATAAAATATTAACGAGCTAGCAGTACTGGGAAAACAGCTCACTGTTAACATGCTCAGTAGTGAGAGAAAATTACAGGTTTCATTGTGTATGCTGCACCATCTGCCTACACAGAGAGCCGAAGCCGTAGGCTCTCCCAAGGGAAATAGCTGTGGATAAGTTATTCAATTAGAACAGTATTATTGGCCAGCTACCTTGGAGAATTGGGTTGATGATGTTGTGATTATCCTGCTCTACATTCCTTCATGTCCCAGACAGGCTGCATCGCTTTGCAACTTCCTTAAGTGCTCACTCAACTGTACAGTAGGTGAGCAATTGAAACAGGGAATATCAGGGATGCCTGAAAGAAAATCAATTTTGAATGAACTTTCTCTGCTTAGCTACAGCCTACATATTCTGAGTCATATTGTATTTTTGTGGACTTCAATGTAGTAAGCGAGAGAACTGGCAGTGGGAGGAAAGAGAATTTCATTGTGTGCATTTAACCTGTGGCTGGGCACCAGATTTCATGTGGTAGGTTACAAAACCATACAATGCTTCTTCAAGTGTGACATTCTTATTAGCGGCACAGAAGCTTTCAAAAGCAAGACATATTTAAAGAAACCACTTTGAACTTTTGTCACCAAAGTTCCAAAATGTCTTTTCTCTTCTTTGAAACTTTTTTTTTTTATTTGCAAAACAGAGAAGATCATGGTCTGATCGCAGTCTTGCAAATGCATTTTTTGCTGACCTCCTGCTCAAGTTAATGACTCCATCGTATTCTCAAAATAGAACTCACTCTCCCTGTGTTACCTTCATAGGAACATAAAGAAGCCTGGTTTTAGATTTTTTTTTTAAATAAGCAATGCTGCACCTTAAAATTTCAACTTCTTAAAATAGTATTATAAATCTTCATCATTTTTCATCACCTAGTCTTGCTTTAGTTGTCCCTGGTCTACTTTGATGTCATGAACAGTGGGATTTTAAGACAGTGGGGACTTGCTGTATCATTTATTGTGATATCTTGTATCACACAGGCAGTTGAATTTTTTAATATCATTATATGAATTTATACTCCTTTTAACTAAGCAGCAAAGGTTTATGATTTTACCATTAACACTCAAAAAATAGTTCTTTTTTAAAATTGTTTCTGTGTTTAAAATTGAAGTCATATTTCTTTCCTGGTGTGTCATGCACCTATATAGTCTGGAAAATCTAACAGGGAATGCTACAAGGGGATTTCTTGGGAGAGGCATATTTTTCAACTGTGCTTTAATCAGATCTGAGCTCTCCTGGAAAGGTGACTTATGCCTGCTCTGAGTTCACATCACTATCAGTAATCTTTTTCTCCTTCTTCAAAGCTGGATATCCTGTTAAACAAAGATGTACATCATCCACAGTGCTTACAAGAGGGAGGCATTTGCTAGGTGACAAATAAGATCATTGGCTTTGGAGCTGATGAGTCCTCAGACGAGTTCAGAAAGGTGCAATCTCTGAAAAAGCAGTGATGCCACATGACCGATAACACCAGGGCAGTTCATTTCCTTGTCATTTAGTTTTCATTATATGTTATGGGTGCAGGTTGGCAGTAGGGAGATACCCTGCCTGTTCACCTTGTCCTTAGTGCAGTGCCATGCTCAGGGAGAGAGAAAACATAGTCAGCCATCCCAAAAGCCCAGAGCAAAGCAGGTCCTGAAGGACAGAAAGGAAGGACTCTCAAGCTGTGAGAGCTCTTGTGCTTCAGGAAAATTTGAATCACGATAGTGAATTCTGTATCAAGTGCCTTGAAGGGACAGGACAAAAAGCAATGTCTAGGAATGAAGTAATAATATTTATTAATGTCTGCTTGCGTCAACTGTTTTGAATAATTTCCCGCAAATCCTCTTCATGCTGCACTTTACTTGACTTATCTCCCAGATCCCATCCTCCCTTTTGTCTGAACAGCTGGTACCTCCAGAGGGCATCTGCTGACCAGGGTGGCTTGCACCACTACATCTCTATGACTTGTAGACAGAGGGACAGTGGCTTTGAGCTTCATGCTTGCAGGGCATCAACACATAAAGCATGAATATTGATGAAGTGCTGCTGCACCATGTGTGCTCATGCTGCTAATGATAAATATGATAATAATGGCGGTCCTACACTCAGTAAGAAAATCCAGTTGCCCCTATGTGCAGCCTCAATGCCTGAGTCTGGAAAGGACAGAATTCATCTATCAGCACTTTGTAAGGCCATAAAATACATTGATTTTTTTAACTTCTTCCACTCCATGGAATCACATTTTTTGCATGCATGCATGCGCACATGGAGATTGATATTGGACTCCTGGGATATGCAAACCACTAACCAAAGGGAGTGTCATTTTCTTTTTATTAAAAATTTATATATATATATAAATATATATATAAATAGTGCCATCTGAACCCGTGTGCCCACCTACTGATGAATGTGATGCTTCTAGCTGGGTCCTCATTCAGAGCTTTGTCCATTTTCATGCCCATGTTCTATTTAGGTGCAGCTGCCCTTTAAGATGTGTCTCACTACCTAAGCAGAGAAACCTGGAAGTACAGACCTGGATCTGGCCAGAGGCTGGAGCTGGAGCAAAATGGGCAACTGCACACCATTCCTGTTCGTATAGTGTGTTAGGACCCAGCTGGACTTTCCTGGACAAGCTGTCCTTCAAGAAGATGGTTACTGGTTCCTTCAGGAAATGGTTACTGGTATTTCTGCAGGCTGCCTGTGAAACCTGTAAGATGAGTGGACTCACAGGCACACTGCTCTGCCTGCTCTGCCACTTGCTCTTGAGGCTTCCCTCATAGCCCAGGGGTACACTGTCCAGTCCCAAGCAGTGACCACCTAAGTGACACAAAGCACAACCTGGCCCTAAGAAGTAGAGTTGCATCTTTAAAGTTGATTGAAATTTTTCAGCTGACTTTACTGGAGACAGGATCAAACCCTCTTTTGGAGTGTTACCTGATTGTGCTGCCTCCTAGGGATGGCCTCCAAGAAGTATGGGACTTTCCTTGGCTCAGAAATGGGAAAGACAAGTCGGGTCTGCAAGACAACTCATTGAAAGCTAGGGTTTTCAATTTCAGTTTGCTCTATATTTGTTTAAGATTCAAGTTCTGAGTGTGAGAATTATTACCTTTACTGTCTAAAGAAGAGCTTAGGGACTCAGCAAGAGATCGTGATGAGGGCACAAAAAGTAAAGGAAGCTCGAACCATGAATCTTGGGTTCAGCGAAGTAAAGAATGGGAAGATGCTTGTTTATAGAGATGTCTAATTGTTCTGTTTTGTTCTGGCTTCCCCCATCCAGGCATGAAAAACTCTGAGCTTCCCCATTAGCCTGGCTATGTGGACTCCCTGAAGAGGCCTGACCCTAGGGCAAGTTACAGCAAGAAAACCATGTTCCTAGTAATGACACCCTGCGTAGCAGTGACAAATAGCTGATTGTACTGATGGCAGAATTATTCCATGGCAGAGTCAGTCAAACCAAGCCAATCTGCTAGCATGGTCCTGATCTTGCCAGTGCTGGAGTGAGCTGTGTCAAAAAGTTGGGGCAAGCTGCCTGTGTCCGAGGAGAAGGTAAGGCTGGAAAGTCTTGAACAGATCTGTGGTTCAGCTCCTGTTCTCAAGCAACTTTTATTATAAATGTGCGAATGGGTAAGGCTCAGTCTCCTTGTTGCACTCCTACCTTAGTTCAAACTGACAAGAAAGATGAGCAAGCTCCTGAAACCTAAACTCTTAAGTCTTTACTTCAACGCATGTGCTAATTTTTTAAATCACGTTCTTTATTGTGGTCATTTCCAGAGTAGGATAAACTCCAAACTAAACTTGAGAGATTTTGGGGAATTTTGTAGGTTCACCTGAGGTCCAGCTTAAAAACAAAACAAAACAAAACAAAACAAAACAAAAAACTATTTCAGCTAGTTTTAAAGAAACAGTGTTCGACAAAGGACATAATATTACTTAGACCGCTGCAGCCACTTATTAATGTTAGTCAAAAGAACGTCTTCAAAGTTACTCAAATAATCCTTTACAGGCTCTGGGAGGAAGCTAGATGTCCCTACTGGACAATATTTTCAGCA
>JAWWLV010000001.1:66914025-66942130 GCA_035041135.1 Platyrinchus mystaceus | reverse complement strand
CCCCCCCCCCCCCCCCCCCCCCCCCCCCCCCCCCCCCCCCCCCCCCCCCCCCCCCCCCCCCCCCCCCGGAATTATAGGAAGGACACATGTCCTCTAGGGTTTGTTTGCTGAGTTTTTTTCCTCATTTTTCCAGAGTTTAATTCAGTCATAGTGATTATCCAATCTGCCTTGCAGTTTTTCTTGGAAAATCACAACTATAATTGCCATGCTATGCACACCTTTTTGATCACTGTGTTCTTGAGCATAATAGGGAAGATAGATTACAGAGAAACTAAGCATTTTTTATGCTTACAGTTTAGAGTGGCACTAATAAATAACCATAAAATAGTCATCTTGCATCTATAATTTCTCATGGCAGATCCTTATGAAATCATTATGTAATTAATTTCTTTTTCAGCCATGTGAAAGTCCAGGTAAGGAAACTGCATGATGAAATATGAGACCAGCTAAAAGTGTAACCAACCAAATCTTGCATAATTTTTTTTTTACTCCTATAGTTTTCATCTCATTCTGCCATTACAGATGAGTTCTCCAAATATAAAAGTGGGTTCAAAAATCATGATGTTTAACTTCAAGCACTGCAGAAGCTCTGTGGCAGAGTATATTAGCAAGCAGGAAAACATATAATGAAGAATTTCTCATTTTAAATGTACTAATAATCATCAAAAACTATATTTTTCTTAATTTGCTGTGTTTCTATTCAGGTTGTGCATAACTTTGCATCAGTACTACCAGACATAAAAATCAAGATTTGCTGAACTTAATTTTAGCCATATAAATGCCAGCTTACCCAGCCAAAGCCTGCTGTCTAGGTTTGACCTTATAGTAAATATAAAGAGAAGATAAATCAATGGCATCCTAGTGTCATCTCTCTCTTCCCCCCTACTGTTGAAGGAATATGGGCATTTGGATTCCAGCATCCAAAATGCATACTAGCATGAGGAGACAGGACACACAGTGATATGTTTGGGGTTTTTTAATGTGCATTTAAGTACAGCTGGCTAGTTACAAATAAAATATCTTAAGTTTAGCCCAGGTATTACCTGGACCATTATTTTTTTTTTTCATTTGTTTTGTCCCTCCAAAATTGGAATTATCACCAGTTTTGAAACAGGATTGTGTGTTATGATTTCTGTGGAACATACATGTTTACTTAGAGGTATAAATTCCACTGGGAAAAAATATACAAGACAATAAAATACTGTGCAAGTTTAAAAGTTCATGCCATCTTTTAATAACATTTCCTTCACCTTTTTTTTTTCTGCAGTTTCCAGTAGAATTACTTTGATAAAAATGATTTGAAAAAATATTTTCCTTCCTAATTTGACCCTGAACTATCTAAATAGATAAAGAAAAATATGTTCCGCTATGGAGAGGTAAAAATATAAGCAACTTCCACTGGCTAGAGCACAGTCCTCATGCTCTTCCATAGGATAAACTCATGCTGTAATACCAATGCTTGTTTATGGATGTCAGCAATAGGCAAGTAAAACTGTTGGATGGGAGTCTGAGCAACCTGTTCTAGTGAAAGGTGTACCTGCCTGTGGCAGAGGAGTTGGAACTAAACAATCTTTAAGGTCCCTTCCAACCCAAACCGTTCTATGGTTCTATGATAAAATTCTGTGCTCTGGCCTTAGTATAATCTAGCATGAGGTAACACCTTTTCAATCCCATTCTCAGCAGACAAAGTACTGCATGATCAGTCGAGGGACCACAAAACAGTTTAGACACCTCAAGAGCTGGACCAAAAGGAATTGCTCATCTTCTGTTTCTGTCATGTCTCAACACTTTGTAACAGAAATAAAAATTTTTGTATTTTTGTGACCATTTTTGGCCGTTTGCCATTATGTTCACTCATGAAACTTACTGAAATCAACTAAGGGTAGAACAAGGCCTTTAGATAAGTCCTGTCTTGAAATCTGTGTCAGCTGCAAATTATATCCTCACCAATCGTTTGAGGGTCCTTGCTGTTCCCAGAATTAAGAATTACCCTGCTGGAATCCCCAGTGCTTTACCTTGTTCTTCCATCTCTTTTCCCAGATGTTACAGCCGTCACTGCCATCTGTGTCACTTTTCCCCCTGCGTTGCACTAGCCTGTTCTTATGTCAGTGGCAATATTTCTCCATTATTCACGTGGCATTGAGGTTAGAATTATTTTCCTTTTTCCTCTTTCACTCCTTTGTAACATGCGGTTCACCTTCTAGTGCCACCTTTGCTTATACCTTGCTATTGATGCATGACCTAGCTGGCTACAAGAGTCATTTTTCTGCTGATACTTTAATTCAAATCTACCCATGGGTGGTGGACAATTTTAATTGCTACCAGCAGGAAGCTGGGCGTATTCCGATTCAGACACCTCTGTCAAGAAATGAGTGGTCTTTTGTGACATACTGGAAAGTAAAAGTAGCCAAGGGCATTATCTGACTTGAACTGAGCTGACGGATTTTTACAGTGTTACGTCTGGAGTCCAACAACCTATGTTTAGAAAAAAAAATACACAGAATATTATGCGTGAGAAGGGGAAAAGTAAGAAAAGTCACTATATAGAATAAAATGGAGCATGTAACCTCCAATTCTCGTGTGCAAAGGGGACAGAAAACCCACATTTTGCCTATGCTTTAGAGATTTAGGGTAATTTTAACCCTGAGTAACACCTTTCTTGCATTTACACATTACTGCATAAAAATTTACACCGTACTGCGTAAACATTACTGCATTTGTAGGCTTCTAGCAAGTGCCATGGGATGTGAACTTCATTGTCTTTAACAATAACACTTAGCTTTCTTAAAATGCCTACTTTCAACATAAATGAACATGTTCTATCAGTCTTTTGGACTACTATAATCAATGGACCATTCCAATTTAGAGGCTAATTAGGATGAATAAAGATCATGGAATCCAGCCATAGCTGAGTCATTATATACATTTCTCATTGGTGTATACACTCCAGTTAATACTAGTAAGTGCTTTCACTTCTGAAGAGCTCTTCACTGAATCCCAGGTGTCAAAAAGTGGTAGGATAAACTCATCAGTGGAAGATCTGGTGATTTGCCCAGGTCAGGCAGTAAAGTGATGTCAAAGGAAGGATATTAGATAAACCTCATGGTTTGACTCAGCTTGACAAATGAGCAAGCCAAACTCTCATGTGCTGTAAGCGTATTCAAAATGCTGTCTGCAAAACAAACACACCACTGTGTCACTGTTTGTTACTCTTATTACAGGGAAGTCTTCAAGAAAGACAGGAGACCTATTCCAGACAGACCAAACAGACCAATGTGCTATGAATAGGCTTATTGTCTTACACATGCAGAAATAGGCACCTGACTACACCTTGAGGTGTTATTAAAAAGCCACTCTGGCAGGTGTATACTATGTAAATGAACTCAGGATAGCTCTATGCACTTGCTGGGGAATTAATGTGCCAATGACCCCTGATGTAGTGGTACTGGTTTAGTAAAACACTACAACTGCATCAATACAGTGTTGTATCCCAAAAAATAGGTCTGCTTCTCATCAGGGCTTTTTCTCTTGAGTTCGGCTCTAATCTGAACACGTGTTATGTGGGCCCCAGTGCTAAGTATGTGCCACTTTCACATTTCCCCCACAAAACCGGAGTTTTTCCTGGGTCAAGACACTTAGCAGCTGAGTTTTGTAGTATGTTGCACAAGCCAGCTATCCTGCCTCTGAAGCATCCTGCTTGAATATACCTGTGTTATTATATCCTGAACCTAGCTCCCCTGACAATTTTAGATGGTGACAATTTCATAAAATCTTCCCTCCAACCAGTGGCAGTGTAGAACAATAATAAAAGCAAATCCAAGCCCTGTTTGTATTGCAACCTACAGTAATATTGCAGAAGGACGTTATTTTCTACACTTAATAAAAAGATCCATTCAATAGGCTTTTGTACATCTTAAGTGAATAACATCCAGACATATACAGAGTGTGATATGTGTCAAAATCCTTACTGGATGATATTTCTTCTTGTCAGAATGGCAAGAACATTGATGTAGAGAAATCTTTAGAACAAAGTGGGGCACTGTTTGCTCAGCTAAAAACCTGCTTTCATCTCTCATAAGCAGTCAATGAAAAATACTGTATTGACATATCAAAGTTTATATGGGTTGCCAAAGGAGAATAAGGGTAGGAAGCTAGGGTGTTTGTCAGAGGTAGGTAGAACAAGATCAAGACACTCTGCCAGCAGCTGACAAGGCAAAAGATTGTAGGTCAGCACTAATAGTATGTGATTTAGCTCTAAGAAGCCACTTGTCATATAGCTGCAGCCTGAACACTGTCTCTTATCCACTCATTCTTTGCAACAGGCCCACTTTAGCCTTGGTGATTTGAGTGGATGCTCATGCATCAGGTCTGTTAACTGAACTACTGACAAAGCCTCTAACCTCTACCCAGTAAATCATCTGGTTAGCTGAAACAGAATCAGGTTGCTGTTAACAGGTTTCATTTTCCCTTTTGTTATTTACTAGTGCAGCTGGAGGGGATTTTTCATGCCGTTACACTGCAATCTTTGCTAAAGTTAGCCAAGTTGTTTTGGCAAAGGAGAGCATTGCCACTGCTTGCCCTGCTAGACCCTTACATGGACATACAACCATCACCCTGCTTTGCTGACCTAATACAACAATGCTGTATCTAGTCCCCCAGGGACTAGCTGCTGTCAGCAGCTATTCCCACATGCTCATTCTGTGAAATCCTAAATACAAATGAGGAGGGGCTTTTATGCTGCCTGCTCAGTTACTAATTTCTTTTTTGTTCTCAGCATGTCCCATCATTCATGACGCAGGCAAGTATTTGTTGAAACTTTTTAAAAAGATAGAAATAGATTAATAATTTTTTTCCTGGCATTTTTCCAGTGCTCTCCCTTGTTTTAATCAGAATGGGTGGAACACATATTGCACTTGCTCGCACTGCACTAAATCACGTGAATAAACTCACTACAGAATTCAGTCAATGTTGCAAAACTTAGTACTGACAATCTGTCAACACTTTAAGGCATTTTGCTCAACAAAATGTGTTACTAAGTACTCTGCCCTTTCAGTTTCATTTCTGAATTCCTGAAGAAAAAGAAATCCCCTTGTTATTCTCCTGAGAATCCTCACATATGTCAGTCTTATTAAAAATAAGTTGTAGTATTATCAAGTGTATGTTGTCCTTTTTTTCTCAAGGATCAATATACTTGCAGACGCATTCTGCTCCTTTACAGCACCACTTTTTTATTAACAAAGAGGTCCACCATTCGGTCAACAAAGGAGAAGGTATCTTCTAAAATAAAAACATGTGAAATGGGAAAGGTATTTCAGGGAAGGGCAGGTCTTCCACTCAAATGCTAGATATAAGACCTCGGTATCAGCTAAAAGGTCCTTGACTGAAGCTGTGTGGATGCAATGGGACAAATCAGTGTGAACACACACACACACACAGTGACGGTGGTGTGTTCCCTCTGTAATGTTGACATCATCTTTGCATTGATTTATAATGCTAGTTTATTCTAACCAATTCATTGCCATCCATATTTTTAAAACACTCAAAGTTTGTCCCATGAGTGCTCAGTGCAAGATCAGTGTCCCCTTTAGTTTTAACTACAGTTTAATAAACTGGAAAGAGAACTACTGGGATCTGGATGTGAGCCTTGGGGAGCAGCGATTATATAGCAGTAGTCTCTCATCTTGCTATACAGAATTGATCAAAACCACTCTGGTCATGTCTGCTGGGCTGCACACAGAAAGTGTACATGGTCATCTGAGTAAAACATAATCTGAGGAATTACAATCTTTCCGCAAATATTAGGTGAGAAGAAAAAGATACCAAATTTGCCAGGTAAGCTGCAAGGTGTAAAATATTAAATCAGCATAACTTAATATGTATATATCAAATATAAACTACTGCTGTCATTCAAGCTGCTCATTCAAGTGGATTCTGGTGCCCAGGCATCCCAGAAGCAGATGGGTCTATACTTGTAGGTTAGGATTTTTTTTTTTTTATAATTTCTATCCTGCTCAATATCAGCATGGTGACTAGCAAGACACTAGAAGAATAAAGCACTTAAAGAAAACCTTGTTCTAAATTATCATAGCTCTTTCAGAAGTCTACTGAAACGAATATTATTGCTCATTTCTCCAAACCAGGAATATTCAGTTCCTCACACACTACTCTAAGCACAATAGGCCACCCTGAAAATTACTTCAAACAATATTTTTCCTAGGAGGCTACTCCATACAAACACCACAGAACTCTGTGTTTCTGTTTCATACAAACTTGCACAGTTCAGCAGCTCTTATAAATTACAGGATCCAATTATGCTCATTAAAACTTTTTGAGGACCTAATAAGGGGGCATCAACTAAACCTCCATGCTGACACCTGTTGCTGCAAAAGGCAAGGGTCCACTTTATACCCATTCTTATCTCACAGCCCTGTTTGTGGAAAATCACCAGTCTATGTAAGAAATATATACCTGAGGGATGCTACTGGCCTGTTGAGTGAAATGGCTGTGGAAAATGCAGTGTTTGTAAAAAACAGAGCAAGGTCCATTTATTTCTCTTTTAGAGTCAGTGGGAGTCTCAAATCTAAGATCTCCAGCAGTGTGGAAAATGTGACTTGCATAGAGACGGTTGCCATATGGTTATTTCTGCATTTACCTGCTGTTGCAGTATGCTGTAGCTGCTCTCTCAGTTGTGCATTTGAACATCTTTCCCATGGATGTAAGGCCAATGGCTGAAGCCATTCTAGGTGTTGCACTTACATGTGGCTAGTGGCCATCCTGTATCGCATTCACACAGCTGGTATTGCTTAAACCATGGCTGTATCTTCAACACTCACTATTATATTTGTAGGCCTAGTTCTTTAGGATTTCTTCTGTGTCAAGTCCCCACAATCCCAACAGGACAGATGCCATCCTCCAGCCCAGAGTGTGATACTGCTGACTGGCTCCTCCATAGCTCAACCACCTTGCCTGTGCCTGACCCCCAAGCTGCAGGGTGCTCAAGGAAACTTGGTCCCTATCATAACCCTCTTCTCCCCAGTTGGCACCAGCAGTCCCACCTAGCAGCTTTAGAAACTAGCACAAAACTGACAGATTCTCCTTTCAATATTCCCTGGATGCTAAAGGAATGAGCCAGAATACCAGGCTTGGGTATTCAGACCCTCCCATCCAATTTTTTCAGTGGCGTATTAGTGAAAGCAACTGTGCAAACTTCTTGCCGGTTGAGCTAGGCCGTGCTACTTCTTAAATACATAGGCACTAAACATGACCCTATCCACAAATTCCCAGAGGCCTTCCTGCCATTGTACCAGAGTGCTCTTTTGGGTCTATAGCTCCCAGGGTCTTTCTCCTAAGTCTCAGGACTTCCCTTCAAAACTGCAAGACTCCTTAGGTCAGCTATTTAGTCTAACTTTACTTCTCCCTGAATGTAAATCCAAGCTTCAGATTTCCCTCTGAAAGCATAACCACCCAATTCTTTCTCTGCCTCAGAGCTGACACTGTGTCTTTCCAGGTTTATATTTCACCTACCTCACATATGGCTTCATTTTGCTGTGTCTGGGAATTTGCCGCTCCCAAGCCACCACACCCCGCAGAAAGGCTTTTCAAGTAATCGTTTTGTAGGTTTCAGCGTGCCTGATGTGTTTTTCTTCAGTTACTAAGGTTTTACAATTGATTTTTAACCCAAAAGTTGGCAAAGAATTTGTATCTGTAATACAAAGTTGTGAATTTATACCTGTTAAGAAAATTCATTATATTTTTTTTTTTTGCATTGATTTGTAGTATCAGCCAAAACCCTGGATTATACATAGACCGATCTGCCAAATCATCACACAGGTACAACTGTGGGAATCACTTCAGGCACTTGGGGCTTTCTTAAGAAGCAGCTTCTGAATTTTTGTCGTACTAAGAAGATCTAAGAAAGCTCAGAGCAAGGAAAGTGCCCTCCTTAACTCTGATGGGGCATGTGAGGCATTTGACTACAGACTACCCACTACTTTCATAAGCAGTTAAAGAAGACAGCTTAAGCAATGATTCAATGTTTTGGGTGCTCACATAATTTTCTGCCTCATTATCAGTGTCTGTTCTCTGCTAAAAACAATGCTGGTCAGAGGTTTTCACTTATGTGTAACTAATTACATTATATTAAACAAGAAGATGATTTATGCAATGACAGACTTTAAAAAACAACCACAAGAGCTGTTCATTTGAGTTAAATTTTTTCACGTTTTGGGTTTGTTTTGTTTTCCAGTGGCATATAGCATGGCTCAGATATGAGACTGAGCTCCATTTTGGATCTGCCTTTCAAGCTCTGTTAGATATAGAGGGAACTAATTACAGTACAGGACACTGCAACACTAGAAAAAGGATCAATACTTGTATTCCCCTAAGAGTGCTCAGCCAAAGCAGGAATTTCCCAAGAGCTAATAAAGGCTTTCTGGTTTTATCCAATTCTTCTAATTTTCCTGAGCTTCCCCCGCTCACTAGCACAAAGCTTTTTCATCATCATATTCAAAACTCTTAATATGAAAGGCACAATTTAGCTTCCCTTTGTTTTATTCAAGGTATTGTTTCTATGTCTGGTAGATTTTGGCTTTTTCCAAACAGAAAGGGTCTAACTTTTTTAGTGATCTGAAGTTCATTCACAACCTATTAATCATAGTAAGAAGCACAGGTCACTCAATCTGTTTTAAATCCAAATACCTAAATATAAAATTTGAGTCCTGAGTAGCCTCACTGTTGCTAGCAAAGGCTACCAACCAATTTCTCCAATTAAACTTGGAGTTCCTGGTCAGTTGCCATGATTTGGAAATATGCAGACCTCAGGCAAAGAGTTAGTTATAAAATCAGCAATTCTAGAGTGACAATTCCTTAAAAGATACTCTTGTTTTTACATATAAAAAAGGCCATGTCTGAGTCAGGGAATCAAACAGAACCATTGTTCCTCCCCAACTATTTGGATGCTTTATCCGTGTGTCTCTATCATCTCTATATGCCAGATAGAGTCCCTTGAAATATTTAATTCAAATCCAGACATTTCTGTTGTGGCTGCCAGCCCAATTGTGCTAACATTAGGTTTAGCCATGATTAAACACGATTTATGCATCCTAATGCCTTCTTTTTACAATAGCATCATGAACCAAGTGACTTGGGAGCAGTTTTCAGCGGGGAAATTGCACTGGGAATATCAGTTATTACTGAAAATGTAATGAGGAAGTCTAGCAAGAATGTAGGCTCTCAGCTCTGAGGCTACAACAGCTCATTAAAAGTAAAAAATAACTTAGTATTTAATGACGTTTTGAAACTCTTACATTTAATCTTTAGTAGAAACACACTCATGGAAATAGTAATGTATTTCTGTCAGGCAGTGTGCTGAACACTGCCTGCCTACTGCAGTTTCCCTAGTTTGGGTAGGAAACCTTTCAAAATATTGCTCTGTATTTGATGAATTGCGTTCATGGAAAATTTCTGTCTCCAGCATTCTGTATCCCTGACACACTCATTCTTCCACTTTTTTTGTTTATCCCAACATTATTTATTCTATCAAATCAAACGATGATTTAGGCAATATAGTCTGAAATAACTACTCCCCTTTGTGTACTATTGTTTTATTTCTACATAGCTGTGTAGGTACCTAGTGGCACAGTAGTTCAAGCAACTTGCTCCATATCCAGAAAGTGTAAGTCTGAATTTTGGGCTGAATGCTAATGGTGACTAGCAGCCAACTGAGATGAGCATTTGGACTGGAAAAAATGCCAAAACACAGTGCCATGCATAAAATTTAACACTGTCTAAGATGAGCTGGACTTTTGGCTTGGTGTCATTAAATCACTGAAGGTCATGTGAAGAAGGCTGAAGCTGTTGGGCTCACAGCACCAAAGGTGCTGGAGTAGCCCTGAGGCTTGTCAGCTGCTTCAGGGCACTGCTCCCTCTGGACCAAGCTGTCCCACTTCTCTGAAGACTAGGACTTGAGACCAGTGATCATGGTCCCAAGGGCAAAGATCCAGCTGAAATGCCCATGTGCCTGCAGGCATAGTTTCAGAGCGACAGGAAAGGAGAGAAGAAGATGCTGAGAAACAGCAGATGGTTTTAAAACCCCCAGCATGTCTCTGTATCTAAACACTATTCCATGCAGAAAGTGTTCAAAAGTTACATGTTCATGAAGTGTCGTCGCTGGGCTGGGCAGACCAGGCTATCAGCTTGCTAGAAATATTCTAAAAGATGAGTTGAGAGAAGATAGCTTAGGGTCGCAGTCTGCTGGAAATCGTCATAGTAAGAACTGTTTTATCTAAAAATTACACTGCCATGTGTGCTAAGACAAAACTAGTCAAGCCTTATCCTCCATAAAAATCACCTTTTGTTGCTGGGATCAAGAATTAATTTTTTTAAATAATAAAATAGGTCTGTATATTTGGTCAAATCAATTATAGGTGTTTTGTCTTTCTTTAGGCTGTATTCGTACACACTGAGGCAGGATATAACCTCTGACAGCCCCTAGCAGTAAAGAAACTCCTTGGATGTTGATATCTATATTCTAGCACATGAATGAAGTAACAAGGCAGTTAAACCAAAGTAATATTTTTTCACAACATTCCCCAAAACTAAGTACCTCGTATACGTGTGTTTGCTTACCAACATTGTTTAATCTCTATCAAAAATTGATTGGTACAATGAGACTAAGAAGATACGTCTAGCACTGACATACATAGTAGAGGATGTGATAAGATCACTGAAACAATGAGGATCTCAAGACAATATTTCAGGATTAAGTGCATATTGGTATGCCTTGTTATTTAATTCCCATTAAAGTGAGATGGAAGTGAGCTAACAATGCCTAATTTTGCAACATACCTATTTTTTTTTCCTCAAGACCAATTTTTGTCCAAAACTCCCTATGAATGTGATAAAAAATTCTATTTTCTTCTATGCCTAGAATACAAAGCCATAAGGGTGAAATACAAAGATTTATTACGGATTGGAAATTAAAAAAACACCAACGAACAAGCAAAAAACCCAAACAAACAAATACTAGGAAAAATAATTGAAGTTATTGAAAAACTCCATCAAACCAGGATTGCCTGTGAGAAAGAGACAGAGAAATTTTAAAATAAACAATTTTACACAGTTTTAAATTATATATTTGTAAAATACACATTCAAATAAAGTGTCAAGTATTAGGTTAGTATCTAGACAACAATGTTAAATTCAAACTAGGGCAATTTATTTTAACCAGAGATATCTCCAGAAAGGTGCTGAAAGTAAAAAAAAAAACAACACATTGATTTCTCTGATGAAAATATGAAACATTACCTTTTAAAATATAAAGGTCTGGTGGGAAGAAAGTGAAGAGGGGAGATCCTTTAAAAATTTAGTATGCTTTGAATTAAGCTTAAGGGCAGAAAAGAGTTTGTTATTATTATTATTATTCTTTAGCTAAGAGTAGAGGAAGATGCATGAATGGGAAGGAGTAAAGTCATGAATCTGTAATGTTCTCACCTTGCACACTGTATTTGGTTCAGATCAGCCCACACCTGGAAGTACGCGGCAGAAACCCAGGAGTTCAGAGGTAGGTGATGAGGGTGACCACAGATCCTTGCTGTGGGATAAGACACCACCTGCAGGAAAAACTCCAAAGATTGGGACCATTACTTCGGGGAAAGACAAATATTCAGGGAAAAGACAACCTTAGAGAAGGTGATACATATAACTGGCACAGAGACTACACTCAGGGTAGTCAGCAGAGCATGATACAATATTCTTACAAGACTACAAAAGGATAAAGGGAGTGCCAATAGAATCAAAAGATAGCAACATTTTAGTGGACATACTTTAAGCTAAATATTGTTTTCCCGATGTGAGGAACCAATTAGCATAACATCTATCTGAATCTGAAGCACAGAGTGTGCTCTTATGGCTAATTAAAACATGCTGAGCTCCAAGTTCAAAATTCTAGGTATCAGTTTCTCACACATCAAGGTACATGCAGATATTGAAGTGGCAAGAGAAAGCTATTTAGCCTCTGGGCAGATAGTTAAACAGCTGTTGGTTGAAGTTGTTTGAAAATTCACTTGTAAAATCCAGTACTGATAGGTGGAAAAATGCACACTGAGTTTGCTGGTTTACTGGCCTGATCTGGCATTGTGGTTTCCGCAGCCCTCAGCCCCACAAGGGCACACAGCCAGGGGCCTTGGGCAGCCTCCACCATTTAAAAACTGCTGAAAATGCGATCAAGAACTAAATTCAAAGTACAGGGAATTAGATCCCCTTAATTCACTTGTTTTACAAGCCATAATGAATAATTTAAAACACACACAAAAAAATTGGAATGAACACAATTGCCAACATATCCTTGCATGAAATGTGAACAACAAGTTGTTAATCCTGAGATCCTATTCAAAAGTGAAACTCTAGTGCACTTGTTCAATTAAAAATAAATATTGCAGTACTATCAGCAGATCCTCGCTTCATTCTTTGTATGTAGTTTCTTAAATACTTTTAATCTACATTTTACCCAGGGTAGTCAATAAAGTATATTCTGCTTATGGAGTAACTTTTCTCCACAATACGTTCAGCAAATTATTAACAAATGGTGTGACTACACACACATACACGAACAGTTGTCTTTAACATTGTCCACTGCCCTAGTGAATAATTTAAAACGACTTAATTCTCATCTATTGTAAATTGGTATAGTCTTACAAAAAGTCACAATGTAAGCTTAAAAGGAGATGAGAATAAAACAATTTTGTATGCAGAGATAGGGAAATGCACCTTTATATTGCAGAAATACATGTGTCCAGGAAAACATAAGCTGTATCTAACATGCAAAGAAAGTTGTTTAATTTGTGAACTGTTGAGATTTTAATATTAAAGAGTATATTTTTGTCATAATTCAACTTTTATTGCAACTCTTTTGAATTCCAGACAGCTGTAATTTCCTTTTGTCTATCAGCCAAAAGGAGTTTTACCTTAGTTTGGTTTTTTTGCAAGGAATAAAAGAAAGAATGACTCAGATAATTGTATTTGAAGCTGCTGGGTAAGGCTATTTTCACTCTCTAGAGGTAATGTTTTTATGCCAAGCTTGAAGTTTTGAACTACAAAATAAAAAGTGGGCTAAATACTGATTTTATTATCCCTCTAAGCATTTTGCTTTGAAATAATGGGAGGAAAGATCATAATACTTTTATATGTATAATAAATCAGAAAGAGAGATGCAGTGCAATGCAATTATTTAATATTAGTAGTTCTCTTGGCCTTCTTGGAACTTGTCTCTATGGGAATTATGTTGCTGCCATCTTATGTACTGTCAGATCACAGAAGTTCATATTACTCTAATCAACACAGTTTTAGAAAAGTCAGCAGGCTGCAGAGGCAGAGCCAAAGAACTGAGAGTCTTTTTCAGTGATCTTCACATCAAGAACATATTCCTACCTTATGAAAAATGTTATATATCTGCACACCCCAACAGGAATGGCACAAAGGACAAGTAACACAGATGAAGGTGAGAGCTCCCTAAATCTTTTAAAAACCCAAAAGATTTTGTCCTGACATCTAAAGATGAACAAGGCTCCTGGCCAGTTCTTGCTTAACTGAACTTGTTTGTCTATGCCTATTAGGTACTGAAGATCAGCAAGTGCCCTTTCCGTTCACAGAGTTATTAGAGAATAAAACAGGCTGCCAGAGAAATAGTTGCAGCAACAAGCATCAGAGCCTGGAACTGTTAAGCATCTAGGGACTCTTACAATGCTGGGTATATCTCCTGAATGGGAAGGAATGAATAAGATGGATGGTTCTCAGCATTCAAAAATCCCATTTGCCACACCTCTCAGCCAACATGGAACTTTTCCTAAACAATTCTCCCCCCTACTCACTTCCATATGCTCCTTTAAAGCCCAGCAGTATCACCACTGGGGCTAATTATCCTAGTGAAGCAAAACAGCTGCATACTGTGTCAGTTCAGTGTGTCTTTACAGTGAGGAAAGCTAAATTCTTCAGCTGAAGAGGTTTATGCAAAAAATATATACACAGTGCAATAGGTAAGTTTATGTCTGTGGTTTGCTCACATGCATGCATCCATGGACATCCACACACAATTTATTTCTACTGAAGGTCAATTCTATCCCTTTTATTGACTCTATTTGTATTGACTGCCTCTCTGCTGATGAGATTCTTGCAAAGCATGTCACTACATTTTGGGTGGGCAGTTTATGTGACAGGGTGACTTCAAAATTAACTTCTAGCAGTGCTGTGTCTGTTCAGCTGACCACGATCTTTGCAGGTGCAGAGGTAATCGTGGCTCCTTTGGGTCATGTTCAGCAGCCTTTTTGTTCTTATTAAAGAGTGGCACATCTAATTCCAAAAAGTCTACTTAGCACTATCTTCCCTACAGCATTAACTCAAGTTCTCTTAAGCATGCAGGTTAATTCCTTGAGTTAAATCAGACAAGTTGCAAAACACCACTTAAAAACACAGAACAGGGTTTTTCTGGAACTTGACTGAATGCTGCCTTAACTTCACCTTGTACTCACAGCCCCTGATCAGCCAGCCAAGTTCAGACTAGACTGCAAACAAGATATATGGAAGGAGAGTAGGGAAGAGCTTGGGGCAACATAAGAACTGTGAAAAGGCCATAAGTACTAATATTTGATCAAACACAGCAACAAGCTTTAATAATATATCTGTACTGTTGAGATAAGAGCCTTTAAGGGAGTTCGGGCATAGAATTAAGCAGTCACACTTTTTCACACACCTCTAACCTTCCTAGTCCTTGGCTGCCCCTCTGAGGAACAGCAGTTTCTTGTATTTTGACTTTGACTCAGTGTCCCGGATCTGAAAGATTTTAGCCCAATTTGCCTCCCACCATTAGTTTGTTTTTCTTATACTTCAAAAGTAGTTCATAGGGAATTTCCTATGAACTCTTGCTGCTGAAACTGCTGTAGTAATAATATTAATAAGATAATAAGACAGCCAAATAATGCATCAGAGACTCATGAAGCTTTCCTCTAAAAATATTGGAATGCAATATGTGGAAAGTATTATACATCAAATTGATTTTTCATAGAAAAGCTTAGTGAATCAATCCCCTACTCATAAACAAGACGGGATAAAAGTCCTGAAACTGCTCCTAGAAAATACAGAACTTTTCTTGAGCAGGTAATAGTTGGGTTATGTCTCTCCTGGGGCATGTTTGATAGTTCCCAGGAGTGCTTTGGCCTCCCAGATTGATCCAGAGGTCACAACTCCAGAAAAGTTTAATGCATCATATACTTTCTTGGTGATGATCAAATTGTCGAAGGGAAACATCCAGAAGAGAATGCCATAGAGAGGAAAGCGACTAATAATCAAATTCCACAACTTAGGGCCTGGGACAGAAGGGGCTTAACTAGTCATGTAAGTAAATAATGCACAGATCTGTTTAAATTTCATTTTCACTTGTTTCTCAGTATAGACATTGCTAATTTTAAACAACAATTTGTTTTAAGAAGTTACATGAAGTTATATTTTCTATTGATTACCGGTAAAAGAACCCACCTGGATACATTTTGCAATTATAATTTCTGCAGTGTACTGGAAGCCCCAAGCCTAGGCTAAAGTAGAAGAATCAGCTATTTAACTGCATTACAGGTGTCTCAGAGATCAAAGCTGTCTTGCCCTAGGTTTGCAAAGGTTTTTTTTTCAAACATACAGCTAAGGGAATGACTAGCAAAGCTGTCAATAACAGTAGCTTCTGAAAGAGAAGATGTCATGCAATTAGAACTCCCAGCTCCTTAGATATATTTTCTCAGTTCCTTTTGACTTCTTTAATTTGCTTTCCTAAACCAGTTTTATTAGCATCAATTGCACTACAGCATGACAGTATGAAATATTATCTGCCATTAGGCTCAATATTTAAGAGGCTCAGTGAAAGTTGTACTTATCTTAGCATTTTACATTTTTAGGCTTCCATTTTTATTGGGTAGTATTAAAGTAATAGCTCCATAAGTCCTTCTTTGAGGAAATGCTCTAAAAATTTAAACTGATAACTAGAGGCCTGCTAGAGCCATCAGACAGCTAAAACTGTGAAACTGAAATTGTTCTGATAACTAGTACAGACAGGAGAACTTTGAAAGAGCATTTGAAAGTTGGTTTTTTACAGTGACTCTTTTTTACATAGGAATATTTGACTCATTGCAGTGTTACTGACAAAATTACATTCTAGTCTTCTTGTAGGCATGGGTAGCCATACAGTAAAAAGAGAAGGAGAAGACCTCTGCACTTCTTATTGTCCAACTTTCAATAGCAAGTGAGAGCAACCCCCAGGGGAAAAAAACAAACAAACAAACAAACAAAACAAACCAACAAGAAATTGGTCTTTGAAACGGGTGTAAATAGAAGTATAATCTTTGAAAAACACTGACATATTGCCCAGAAGCAGCAGATTAAGTATGAGATGCCTGAAATTTAGTACAACATTTTTTGCTTACAGCTGGGAAGATTTGGTTTGTTTGAAGTGTACTACCAGTGGTTTATTCCTGAGTTTGATATAAGTTACAAGAAGACTTTAGGTATGTCACTGACTTACAGACATGGGATTTAAAGTCAGAGGTTTCATTAGGATTATTTCTCAGACTGTGTTTTCATGTCTCTTGGAGGCTGCAAAATTTTAGAAAAAGCAATGTATATCAAAAACACTTCCCTTTTTCTTAAGGGGAGGGCATGGAAAAGCCATTGTAACTACAGGATGAACCAGGACAGCTGCTAACTTCCTGCAATTGCTGGATGATGTTACTTTCATAGCAGAAACAAATGTTGGCATCTCCAATAAGATCTTGGTCCAACCTTTTCTAAAGCCAAGTTGAGCTGCTAAACTCTCCAAGGACTACAGAGATGAGTTAGGATAATGACACCTTCAAAAGAGGTCAGGGAGTAAGTGCAAAACGCGAGCAGGACATGAAGATTTCTGAATTTAGACAAGAATTTTATTTACATTTCCCTTGACTTCTTTGAAATAAACCCCCTTCTAACAGAAGTATTAAGTGATGAAAAATTTACCATGTTCCAAATTTGAGAGCTCCTACATTACTCAGTGGATTCTGGTATGTCAACCATTGGCATAGGACAGGCAAGATAAGCTTTTAGAATTCATCTTCAATGCAACAGGAACTTCATGTTTATATACGGATGACAGAAATGGTATTGTTTGGTATGTCATCTCTTAAACTAGATTGAAATTTTATATTTACTGTGAATAAACTTCTAAACTCATGCCAAATGAAAGTGAAGTTCATGTATTACTATTATTTATTCATTAGTCTTCTATTGATTTAATAGCCTGAGACAGTAGATACTTTACACAGCAAGACAAATGCCTGTCAGAACACTTTAGCATCTAAATAAGTAACAAACAGAGAGAAAGGTAGTAATATTATATTTCTAGTTTCTACTGCAAACTATGCATAATAGGTTTGTATATTTTATTGCAAACCTAAAGCATAATAGGTTGGTACATGACACTAGGGTGCTAAAATGAAAATACAGCTTAATTATACACAAGCTTTCAAACAATTTGTTAAGGTGAAGCAGCACAAGCTGACACAGCATTCACGGTAGCTCTGTAGCAGTGTTATACTTTCAACAAGGACTAACAATGTATGCCAGTGTCCCTGTGCTTTTCTATGCATTCCTAAAGGTTCTCCTATCAGTTGCTTTATAGCTCTCACCATGTTTCTGTCATGTGATGTCCACAGGTAAACAGAATATATGTCTTGCAGTTACTCATGAAAATTTAAATCCAGGTAACCTTTTTCTTACGTAGTAATTCAAAGTCTTTTTAAACAAAGGTTTTAAGTACGATATGGTGTATAAAACATGTGACAAAGATGTTTTGGTGTTTATTTTCTGCTTGGCACAGAGACTGGGCCTTACGTTAGTTCTCCTGCAATGATAGAGGCACAAGCTTCAAAGTGCTGGTATTCCCATAAGGAGCAGCTTGGGTTTAGTACTGCCAGCAGACGAGGAAGTCACAGAAACCTATGCCCTGTGCTCTGTCTTTTTAAGCAAGTTCATTCTTCCTTGCAGCTTCATAATGATTTTCATCTCATTTCCTTTTTCAGGCAACAGATGTTTGGATATGAAACTTGCCTACTACATCCAGTAGTTACAGGTCCATAGCATTATTATGCTTGATAAAACCTGATAAATGTATGTGCTAAATAAAGAGCTGTAGGACTGGAAAATGAGCCAGTCCTTAGTTAAATTATCTGGAGAGCATGGAGGAATTACTTTTTTTTCTCTGCTTCAAGTTGATGCTGGAAGAATCCATTTCCTCTGAGAAAAGTGCCAACTGAACTTTTTCTCCATAGGAGAGATTTCTAAAGTGAATATTTAGCCCTTAATGCAGAAATATTTCCAGTACTTTTAAGTGTTTCATTAGAAGGTCTTTAGATAAACTTTCTGAAGAATTTTAGTAAGAGTTCACAGTTCTCTTCCATAACAATTATTTGAGAAAGCTGCAGAGTGTGAAAATGTGGTTTCCTTTCCATGGGAAGAAAATCCAGTGGTATAAAATACCTTACGGAGGACGCACTAATATAATTTTGCAAAATGTTATACAAAAAATACAGCAGAATTCTAATTTCACATTATATTTTACAGGCCTTCTGTTTCCAGAACAGCTATATTTTACAATGTTAGCTTGTGGAAACCCTGTAGAATGATTTGCTTAGGCTGAAGGAATGAAAACATTTCTAGATCAGTCAGTAGCATCTACCACTAATAGAGAATTAGGGAGCTAATTTCCTCAAGGACAGATTACTTCCTAATTGTCCATTTTAAAGGTTCTTCTTTATGGCTGGTGCTTACGCTGTGGTAGTTTCTACTGATCAAACTGGTACTGCATGCTGAGCAGACACACAAGAAATAACTAGTGGAAAAATAACAAATAATCAAACTAACAGGGTACTGGCTGACAAGGAAAATGTTCAGATGTATGGTATAATTTCCATCACAATTATTTTTTGTAAAGTATGAATGCAGCCAGCTAAATAACTGTTAGTAAACGGTGGCATTCTCTATAGCTTTTCGTTAACTGCTATATTAGAGCCTCAGTCATGTGAGTTTTTAAGAGCTTCTAGCTTTCCTCAGTGGCTTAAATAACGTATGAATTACTTTGGACTAAAAGACCACTTTCTTCTTTCTAAGTCAAAATTTCCAAAAAAGAGGAGAAATATCCACTCTCCATCAAATGAAGACTTAAATCTAATATCAGAATTTCTTTTCTCTTGCAACACCTTTTTTATAAAAATCAAAGGGAAAATTTTGAATTGCTCTGTATGGAAATAATTGCTTCTTTTCTTTCACTGTTATTTATGATCTTGTTCAGATCCCAGAGAAAATGAGGGAGCAAACATAATAAACTAGGTCAGCTAATTATATAATCACACAAATAACTATAAAAAGTAACAAACAAGAAGCATAAGGGTAAAGGGTTATGTACACATTGGCGCATTAGGCCATCAAAGGTATTTTCCACTCTGCCAGCCAGCAATACTGCAAGTGTCTCTTCAGACTAATCATATTAAACTGAAGCTAATACATACAGTGAGAGAGGAACAGAAGAATTTATCTACATAGCCTAGAACTGGAGAGTGTATGGACTACAAATACAAAGTTTAACCCCCAAAATGTTCTGGAAGTGTGTTAAGAATGGACAGTCTACACAAAAGAGAACATTTAAATGAGAAAGTGTATTGCATAGTTTTCTGCAGAGGGGTATTTAAGAACAGAGGGTGAATGCTATGAAACAAGGGAGCACCGGGTAGTTGCTATTAGTAATTTCCTGCCTCACGGAACACCACTGTAGCTCTGGGCTTTTTCTTTGTAGTGGCTGTCCTATTTTGAATGCCTGATCTTGTTCTTAGGCCCTTCTCCTTTGCTTGCAGGAGTTTTATTTTAAAGGGAGATGTACAGGGCAGATTCAAATAAGGAAATATTGACATTCTCAAAAGAGTGATGAGTTCAAGACACAGAAACATCATTTTCTCAGCAGATCACATCCTTGCTCATTTATGATGATGTGCTATGGTGCCTAATGCGTTAGGCTGGCTTGCAGTGGGTTTGTCACTCCTGCACATTTTGGATTGAGTATTCAGGTCTCCATTTACTATCTTTGTTAAACCTAACTTTAAGCTTGTGCTTTACTTTCCTTTCATTAAGAAAAAGGCTCAGTGTGTGTCAACATTGTTCTGAATCAATACTTCAGTGCATGACTAAAAGTAGAGTTTTTTTCCTTTTTTTTTTTAATTAGGATTGTTTCAGCTTCCTGCAAATGGCACAGGTTTTCATTTCAGGTACCTCAAGTATAGCAAAACATGCTGTTCCATATTTATTTTTCATACATCATATTAACTTAAAATAATCATTAATATACTTTGATCCAGAGCCTGCCAAGCTTCTCACAGGGTTGCAGAAGGGAGGGAAAGTGAATTTCCTTCACATCGTTCTAAGTCTACATGAGGACAAGGGAATGAAAGATCTGATATTATCTCCATCTGGGCTTCTGCCAGTATTCTACTAAATGTTGCAGTGAAAGTATTTTATAACTGTCCTGGGAATATTAATGATATTTATTTCTGGGTAGCGAGTATGGCATAAAAGTAGTATTTTAAGAGTTTTGTTTCAATACACTATATTTTACTGCAATGATGTCAAAGTCCTGGGGCATGGTACTCATCTTCTGTTAGAAGTCAGAATAAAAATGCTCCTTTGACTAGCTCAGGTCTTCAGGTTTTACCACCAGGGTGGTAAAACCAGGGATTGAGCCCTCCTTCTAGTGTATGTTCTTCCCACTGAGTTTGGTTGTATCCACCAAATCAAAAATCTGCCAAAATTTCTGTTTCTCTTTTAATGCCAAAATACTCTTTTAGATACTCACCTTCGTTGTTTCTACAGAATTCCAGAAATGGTGGACAATTGTTGTACATGTTTTGTTTTGTTTTACTTTCTGATCTTCTAACTGAATTTTTCATAATACAGTATTCAGAGATCTTTAAAGTGCACATTAGGTGCTTTGCAGATGCTCCTGCACAGCCTACTTGATTCCTTATTCTTTGTAACCTACATCCTCTGCTTTTAAGGGGTTGTTTTGTTTTGTTTCTCAAAAAAAGACATAAACTCCTTCTGAGAATTTGCTTTCTGATGTAAAAGCTTTCCAACTGTTCTTTTTTCCTTTCTTCAGATCACTTAATTTCAATTATATAATTTTCCCTAACTGCATATAGGTGTAATACACCAGAATATTGCCACAGACTCTGACTTTTCATTCATTCCGTTTTGCCTTCTGCTTACGATCAAGGGGCTCACAATTCTTTTAGTGTACTGATTCTGTATGCAAAACTGCATGTGGTGAACAAATTACAGTCCTTGTATCACAGGTTTCAGGAAGGACTGAAAAATCGCTTTTTCCCCTGGTATCTGAAATTATTTGATTTCGACTCTGAATATTTAACCTTCCTAAGCCATGTCTGCATGTTTTACATAATGATTATAATTCTGTAATGTTATTTTTGTGTAGACATTATACAAACCACATGTTCAAATAAAAAACACTGGCTATAGCTGAATATCTGCACCACTTAATTTTTCTGCTCTTTTAGGAACAATGCTTGAACTTTTTTACTATAATTTTTTTTGTGTTATGGTTTAATGTCTTTGACATGAAACATTTATTGCTATTATTTTCCATTAGAAGCTTTTTGTCCCTCATTTTATTTTCCATTGGCTATTTCTAATAGTCTTATCCTTTAATATTCGGTATTAAATATAGGGAGGGGGAAAAGAATTCACTAGGTTGAAACTGGCATAGTGTAGACTATGCTTTTTTGGGGGACATATGATTTCCTCCATACCTATCATAAGGCTGTTGGTTTACAGGGACTAAAAACTAGTTAGCTACAAAAACTCTGTCACCAGATGAGAACTTTCCTCCTTGTGAGAATGGAACCATCCTTTGATTACTCAGGATGACCTAGGGAGACACTGTGCCCCCCCTGACCGAGCGCGGTGGCCCAAGGACCATTTGCAGGCCCTTTTCACACCACAACATCCCTGTCCATGGCCACCTTCTTCTGCCATGGTTGTATCTTATGGCTCATTCAGGTTCCATGCACTTTCAATAGGTCAACACTGTGAAATGAGAAGGAGATGGGACCACTTTCTAGCCCTTTAGGAGAAGTGGCACAACCAGCTTTGTACACCTAGTACTGCAGGTTTGTCTTGGGGTGATATGAGGATCCTCACCATGAGGATCAGGGTTCATTGCACAAGCTCCAGCTCCCCAGTTCACCAGTGCAAGTACTTCCATCTGAAATGGAGACAAAATTGGGACTGGGCTATACACCCTGGAGCTAGAGAGGATAGGAGGATTATCTCATTTTTCTCTTATGTAAGGTCAATGTTGTAACAGTATTTTTCCAATTCATCAGGAGATGACAGAGAGACTGCTGGGAAAATTTTTATTTTTCAGTGAAAAATTGGAAGGTCAACATTTTCAGTCACATCCCAAAAATACACAAATTTCACACAGAATTTGTCAATCTGATGGAAAGATAACAATTCCTGGCAACAGCTCGGATTGATATGAAATTTAACTGTCAAAACTCTCACTGAGACTTTACTAAAGTTTTTCAGATAGTTTGGTTATATATAAAACTCTATTCAGGGTAAATTAAGAAGACTTCCTGAAGAAAATACTGTGTGAGTTGCTTTTTTTTTTTTTTTTCAAACTACAATATTACTTGGGTTTACCTAAAAGGACCTAATGTCTTTATAAAGTAATTCTCTGTGACTTGATGCTATTAAAACATTGGAATTTAAACCTGGGAGCTTACTGTAGTTCAGTTGCTCAGCCCTTGCCAGGTCAGAGAAGGAAAAGCTGTTTCATCCAGCTTAACTTTTTACTCATTTAGAGGTTAAAAAAGACTGGATTCTCTCAGTCTAATATCTGTGACACCAGGCAGAATGAGTTTAGGGCTGGGAAACTAAAGTCTTTTTATCAGTAAAAGAAAGCCTAAAGAAAAAGTGTATCCATTTTTTAACAGGAAGGGTGTTGTACCCAAACGGTTTCAGAGTATTAAAAAAAAAAAAAAAACCCACCAAAAAAAACAAACAATAAATGCTGTATTTGACAAAGACATGGATTAGTTAACTGTCAGCATCTGGAATAATTAGATTAATGGGCTGCAGCTTCTACAGAGAAGTCAATAGACCTGCTTCACAGGTCCAAAATCCTAATTTGATCTTTCCAAGCTAAGATTTAACTGATATAACCCCATAGTTTGGTTAGGTTTTTTGTGGGTTTGTTTTTTTGTTTTTTGGGTTTTTTTTTTTGTGTGTGTGGGTGGGTTTTTTTGGAGGGGGGGAGGAATGTAAGATAAATTTTTTAGATTGATTTTTCAGATAAGGTTGGGGCAGAGAAGGGAGAAAGTAAAGTGTTTTTCTGTCACAAATGCCCTTGGACACCTCCAAACAGAGATGAAGACAGGAAAAAGACATAAGCATTGGTGACATAAGTCTTTAGCTGTATAGCTGAAGAACCGACCAGACAGTGATGACCACCAGAAAACAGCTGCAAAAGGTGTGCTATTAACTTCAAGATCTTTCAAGATGTTCCCAGATCTTCATGTTACTGCCCTGCCATGCATCTGTTGAAGGATACTTAACTCCAAAATATCTCAGGTAACACATGATTATATACTGTGCTCTATTTCCATGAAGCTAAAAACCACCAACCTTTTCTTTGTGCAATTTATTTCTGAAATCCAGAATCACACAGCAAAACTTATAAAAAGTTCCTGTGACTTAATGGAATAAAAGCTGAATCCAAGTAATTCCTTTGACCTATGGTTTAGAAAATAAGTGTATCCTGTGTAAACCTAGGACTCACTGTAACAACAGTGTCCACCTTTGGAACTGTAGAAACAAATCACAACTTAGCAATGCAGTTGCTCATTTTTAATCAAAAAATAATTGTTAGGAGTTGTTTTCTTGGGTTTGTTTTTTTGGTGTTTTGGGTGGGTTTTTTTGTGGGATTGGGTTTTGTTTTGCTTTAGGTCTTTCTTGTTCATTCAGCTCTTACAAATCACATTGCATGTCTTTTATGTCAAGTTCATTTCACATCTTTACATACAAGGTCAAAGAGTATAAGTCTAATAAGTATAGTAGTGGTATGCCCTGTGGATATGCACTTGTGTTCTTTTCTTCCACCCCCCAGATTGCTTTCCAAATGGCACCCAAGAGATTAATATCCATTTGAGTTAATGCTTAAGTTAAAACTCCAGTTCTGGCTTCTGTACAATAGAAGCGTGTGTGATACCATGGAAGCTGATAGTCCACGCATTAAAGCTTTTTATTAGCTTCCACATACAGATTGCTTGCTATATAGGGTTCTTAAGAAATTGGTTTTATTTTTTACTCAATTTTGATAAAATAGCATTAACTATTTCATAGTTCAGAACAAATCAGCAAATGGTTTTCAGTGTTTATATTCTATAGAGTAATTACATGCAAAGCACAATACATTTAAAACCTAAAGAATTCCACAATGAAAAAAAAATTCCAAAGGTAAATTAAAATAATTTCTTTGCTCACTTTAAATATTACATGATTATATACTACTGTGCTGATTATCTACATGTTACTCCATGTATATGCTTTGCAAGACTCTGAATAATAGGTTAAATGCCTGTGGGGACACTGTCTCTAATTAATGTTAGGCAGAAGACGATAGGACAAGAAGAGAAAAGGATTTAGGGACCTTAAGCTATCTTATCCTTTTATGATCCTGGGCTACCTGTGGAACCAAAAATATTTTTGCAGCTCTTGGCTGAAGTCTCCAATACTGGGGAATCTGTGAGAAGACTTAAGGCTACAGAGAATTTCACCAGTGGTATACGCTACAGCCTCAGTCTCACGAAGCCTTCATATGCCCATTCCTACATCCATTTATAAAAGAACAAAAAAATTATTTAGACTAACTTGATTGGTTACAAAACAGCAATGCTTATTACCCCACTGTCAGAATAGAAATAGGAGAGCTTTGGGAAAAAAAAACAAGGAACTTTTTTTTTTTTAACAGTGTATGAAATATGATTGAAAAGGGATCCACATTTAATAAAATGAAGAGAATTCTGGAGTTGGGTAACCTCCTCCAATATATGGAAAGTTTTCCCTCAGGTGAAGGTGGTACCTAGAAACACTGACCCCTCTAAGCAGGCCAGAAGAAAGAACAAGCTGAGCTCAGTTTAGGTAGAGGGAGGGAAGTTCTGAGGGGAAATGAAGGCTGACATAGAAAAGTAGAAAGAGAAATGTGATTTCTAGAGACTTCACACTAAACATAAAAGATTTCCTGCATACATATATTTAACTGCTAGGCATATGAATCCTAAAAAAACCCGTAAGCATGCAAGGTAACTCAGAAGAGCCCTTATATTTTTCCATATTAAAAGCATTGCATATGTGTGAATGATTTTTATGCACTTTGATAGGAGGGGGATTGGTTTTGTTTGCAACATTCAGTGGTGACCATTTGCAGGCTAAATGGTTGCTTTCTCAATTGTCCTCCCTTCCCATTAAACTTAGGCTAATACTTCTTTTTCAGCATTAGAAACTTTGGTAGAAGTTGGTTAGGAAAATCAGTTCATGGCCTAGCACTGCACAGTGGGCAAGGTATTTCCTTATAGAAGGAAAAGAGCTTTTTCCTTTCTCTTCCAGAGAACCAAAGAATCTTCCTGGGTCCATCCTGTGTGCTTTAGGCTATGGCTAGAAAGACAGTTTTCAAAGAAACATTTTTTTCACCTTTAGGTGCTGCTTCAGCCTGGGGAAGAGAAGGCTATGGGGAGACCTTACAGCAGCCTTCCAGTATCTAAAAAGGGCCTACAATAAAGCTGGAGAGGGACTTCACGCAAGGGCATGTAGTGACAGACCAAGTGACAATGCTTTAACCTGAAGAGGGTAGATTTAGATTAAATATCAGGAAGAAATTCTTTACTGTGAGGGTGCTGAGGCACTGGCACAAGTTGCCCAAAGAAGTTGTGGATGCCGTGGAAATATTCAAGGCCAGGCTGGATGGGGCTTTGAGCAACCTGGTCTAGTGGAAGGTGTCCCTGCCCATGGCAGGGATGTTCCCATGGCATGGAGGCTGGAACTAGATGATCTTTAAGGTCCCTTCCAACCCAAACCATTCTATGATTCTATTATTCTATTATTTTATGAATTATGGTAACCTCTATTTTCCCAGTAAAGAATTGGTTTAAAGAAATTTCCCACTTCATAAAAATGCTGGGGGAAAAAAGATAAAAATTCTCACAATGTTATGTACTAACAACTGCAAAACAAAGAGTTCATTTCAATTCAAGACAAATTTTTGCTTTAAAATGTAAATTAATCTAGATGAATAAACACATTAAGGCACATACTGGAAAAAAAAGGTCAAATTATTGGACTAACTTTTTTCAGATGACTAGATTTTTATTTGAAAATTGAAATTTTCATTACTTTTTCTCTCAAATTCAAGACTGGATCTTCTTTTCTATCTCATATGAGAAGAAAATACCTTGTTTCACTCTATATTATTCAAATCACCTTTTTTAATCTTTCTTTGTAATGAAACACGGCAAATTATTTTTCAAAGTAGCTTTCAGTTTTGATATTCACTATGAACTCTAGTTCCATTCTGTCATGGAATATTTTAGATTTTACCTTTACTTTCTGAGTGAACACTATAATCACTGAAGACAACACAACTCAACATCCCACAACTAATATAACTTTACAAACAGTACACAGGTCATGCCACATAATATATTTGAAATGAAACCCCTCATCTTTTCTTCCTACATGAGTATTATACTGTGCAGTGGAGCTATGACTCCACTTAATATAAGAGGAAACCAAGGTATTCACCTCTCTAAAAAAGATTAATTTGTTAATAATTTTCATTGGTTTACTTCATTTCTATCTCGTTTTTCAGTAGAACCAAGTATGTGGATCAAAAGGCTTACAGCTCCCTGCTTTGCTTAATGACCTGCAATGAATGCCCTGCTTGCCTTTATCAATTTACTGCACATTGCAGAACACTTCTCTTTTTAAAAAATAATTAAGAAAAAAAAAAAGAAAAATGCCCCCAATTGAACATGCTAATATGCCTCCTATTGGGTCTATCTTCAAGCAGCTTGCATGACTTTCATTCAAGTTCTTAGAGTATTTTAGAATGGAATGGCTCATTTGAAACACGTGTCAATCAATGGGTCTTGAAGCTCCAAGATGCACCATGTGAGAGAAGAGTGCTTAGCACCTTACTGAATAAGGCTGCACTAATGAAGTTGAGTTATTCAAACTGTTTATTTTCACTCAGCCATGTATTCTTGATATTATTATTACTGTTACATATTTATTATTGCATTATAACTTATTAAGAGGGGAACAGAATTAACTATATTTCTATTTCCCTGCTGCTGGGCATAAGTGCATTTCTAATCTTGCAGCCAATGTTTTCTATGTATAAATTCCCCTGCTCCCTTTTTAAGGGTGGGAGTTTTGTTTTTGTTTTCTCTTCCTATGAGTTACTGCTGGTTTACAGACAGCGCATGGAGGAGTCTGTGACACTGAACTGAGAAGAAACATGAAGGAAGTGGTGCTGTAACCCATATCAGTGTGTAGTAGAAATTTTATCTTTATTATCTAATGTTAAAACTTTCTGAGGATGAAGTAAATGAAAGTAGATACCTGGATTTCACTAACTTACTATTATCAGCATTTTCTTTATTTTCATTGCAATAGTTACATGGGGCCCCTTCGTTGATTGTCCAGTGATGCTAGCTGCTCTAAAACCTTAGAGTGAGGGACTGAGCAGTTCTAAATACACTATGATTTCCAAAGATAAGGCAAACAAACTTGTTTTTAGTTCCTATAGATTGGTTATTTGGATATCCTATTGAGAAATCCCATTATCTGCACTGGTAGTCTCCCTGCAACTATTTCTCTCCTATAGAAACCCCCCTGTAAAGTGGCCAGTCTTCGCGAACAAAGATCTGGGAAAGGTGTTTTTACCTTTCAAGCCTGCGCAATGGATTTTTTA
>JAWWLV010000001.1:66888300-66913925 GCA_035041135.1 Platyrinchus mystaceus | reverse complement strand
GACGTAGGTTTGTTTAGAGTGACCTTCTCTTAGATGGATGGCCTTAGGGGCTGACGAGCTCCATCTACCCAGGGGACACTGAAGCAGGACCGGGATTTGAACCTGCGGCCTTGGCGCTGAGAGACCAGCATCTTAACTGCTAGGCCACCAGGGGTCCCCAGAAACCCCCCTGATTGGCTAAATATTAGGCTAGACTTATAGATAATGCACAATTTACACCTCTTTTTTTGTGAACCATTCTGTAAGTAACTTATCAAAGGTCAGAGAAGACCTTGTAAAAAAATCAAAGATTTAACCTCAGCCTCCTAAGTGTCATTTGACTGTCCTACCAAAGACTTCCATGCCTACAAGAAAAACAGCTAATACATTAGGTTCTGCCATGTTTTTGTTTAAACTGCAGACATTAATTGTGCCATGTGATATAAAATCCCAAGTGTGGGCCCAAAGAGCATTAAAAATATCTAGACAAATTTTTCGGTACAGAATTTGCCATGGCCCTATGAAAGGCTGACCAGGGAGCAGCTACAAGTCAGTGTGTATGAGGGCAAATGTAAAAATTTACCTGTACTTCAAATCAACCAATTATAAGCAAACCATACACACAGTAACAATGACTGACTCTTCAGACTTTAGTTTAACTAAAGAGGTCTCTGTTTTATAAACACTCCAGTTTGGTACTTTACTTTAGCAGCATGAATCCGCTTTTGAAGGTGGGAATAACACAGTATGGTACACATGTATCGCATTTTCACTGACATAACAGTACCTTTTTCCTTCCCAGGATAAGAAAGTGAGTAGAAGTGTGAGGTGAAAGATGAGATGGACCCATTAATCTACAGTGGATAGTATTTCAGTAACATGTTCAAAGAAAATGTGAAGAGCCCCTGCAGACACACAATCAGAAAACAACCAGTGGGCAGCAGTGCTTGAACTCAAGACATCTGAATTGTGGTCTGAACTTCCTTAATGCTAATATGATGAGTGATAGTGTGAAGAGAAGATGGAATTCCGAAAATTAAAAGTTGTTTTCCTTTTGTTGCTTGTAAAGAAAAATTTCTTTAAGCAGCCTTTTTAACGGAGGGTGTATACTGGGTTTGCACGGCAACATTTTGGTAGTGAGGGGCCTACATGGATGGCTCCTGTGGGAAGCTGCTAGAAACTTCCCCTATGTCCAACAGAGCCAATGCCAGCCAGCTCCAAGACAAGACCCACCACTGGCCAAGGATGAGCCAATCGGTGATGGTGGTAGCACTTCTGGGGTAAGAGAGTTAAGAAGGGGAAAAAACATTCCTGCAAGATGGGAGCCAGGAGAGAGGAATAAGAATACATGAGAGAAACAGTCCTGCAGACACACTGGAGCAAGTGGATGCCCAAAGGTGGCTTTAATCCTGGAGCAGGCTCCTGGCAAGACTTGTGGAAAAGAGGAGCCCACATTGGAGCAGATTTGCTGGCAGGACTCCAGGAGGAGTCCCATGCTGGAGCAGCCTATTCCTGAAGGATTGCACCCTGTGGGAGGGACTCACACTGGAGCAGATCATGAGGAATTGCAGCCTGTGGGGAGGACCCATACTGGGAAAGTTCGTGGAGGGCTGTCTCCTGTGGGAAGGGCCTGATAGTGGAGCAGGGGAAATGTTACGGGTCCTGCCCAAGGAGAAAGCAGCAGCAGGCACAAAGTGTCGTGGGCTGACCACAACACCCATTCCCGGTTCCCTTGCACTGCTTGAGAGTAGAGGCAGAGAAATCAGGAGTAAAGTTGAGCCCTGGATGAAGGGAAGTGTGGGGGACAGGTGTTCTTAAGATTTGTGTTTACTTCTTATTATCATGCTCTGATTTTGATTGGTAGTAAATTGAGATCTTTTTTCCCCAAGTCAAGTCTGTTTTGCCTGTGACATTAACTGAGTGATCTCTCCCTGTCCTTATCTGGACCAACTGTTGCAACCCACTCCAGAAGGGAAGGATACTTGTTAATAAATCCCTTGGGGTGGATCAGAGTGAAATGACACTGAATAATCGGTGTTTGTAAACATATATATGTAGGGTTTATTTTAGTACAACTTTGTTTCAAAGGTAAACAGGTATGTTGCCGTTTTGCTTGTTATCATCTATAGTAATAAGCAACATTAAAGAGGATTTATTTTAGAACAATTTGGTTTTAAAGGACGTTTTGTTTTAGAACAGCTTGGTTTTAAAGGAAGACAGGTGAGTAACACTTAAGAAAGAAAATGTATAAGGAAGAGAAAGAAAGGATCAAGGTCCCAAGATATATATAGTCACCACCTGCTGTACTCGGTGATGAAACTTGGTAGTTGCAGCTTCCATGTCTGTCGGTTGAAGTGGTGGCTACAGTTCTGTCAAAGCAATAGTTGTGATCCATTGGGGCTGAGGGAAGTCCCCCCACAAAACTCGAAGATTATACACTTCAAGCTCAGATGGGAACACCTCGTACCCCCCTGGGGTGAGAAGTTTTTCAATGGATCATGTCATGGAACATGTAACAAGCCTTCCAGTCTTCGATGCTACTGAAAGGGTCTTCCCAGCAGAGTTATCGTGTAAAGCAGGACATTGGCATGATAAGGATTATCCCACTTTGCAGAATTTGCCTCTTCCCTTCAGTTTGTAACTTCAGATATACAAGCCCTTTGGCACCTGGGATAGTCAGACAATAGCATCCACTTATCTCATCTGAAGGTCCTTTCAAAGTAGGCATATTCAGGGAAGAGTCGGCTTTGCTGGTTTTGCAGCTGTTTCTTTTCAGTTTGTTACAGTGGACAAAAGGATTTTGCTGATCTTACAATGTTTAAGCCATTAAGTATTTCAGTCTCTGACACCCACAGGACTTTTGTTATATTTTCTCACCCTGTTCAGCTGAGGAGGAGAGTGATAGAGCAGCTTTGGTGAGCACCTGGAGTCCAGTCAGGGTCAACCAACTACAGTAGTGTATGTGCCCAGTTCAAAAGACTCCCCTGCACACTCTGGATGAAAACCTGTTTTGAGTTTCAAGTTCACCTTCTTTCATATGCAATTCCCAAGAATGGAACAGCTGGGATACTTTCTGTGTAAGAGATAACTCAGGATAAGATTAATTTCATGTAACTTTGGATATCTGCAACACAGAAAGCTGGATATGAACTTACTTTAGGATCCTGTAGAACCAACAGAGAAATAAACACTACAGCATGATTCCTCTCATGAAAATGTCTAGTTTAGGATTAAATAAGTAGCATACCCTAAAGGGCTTGTACCTTGGCAATAACTCTATGGTGGGGGATCACCAATGATAAGATCTTATGAAGACACCTCCTTCTGTGCAACTGAATTCCACCTCTGCATAGGCTCAAGGAGAAAACCTAACCTTACTCTATCCAATTAAAAATTAAAATGTTCTCTTGCAGTAGTGGAAAGCAATCATTAATGGATGAAACAATTAACAGAATCTTCCTTTATTTCTTTAGTTAGGCTGTGAGGTTGCCTCATCTATAAGTTAGCTCAGAGCTTGCATATTCCGAAAAGCTCTTTTGAAACATGTTTCTTCATCCTGCTACTGAAAGAGCAACTTCATGAATTGGAGCTGAGGTTCTGAGTATTTTTTCCCTTTTCTAGTTAAACTGCAAACACACCCCACAACCCACACTCCCATCCCAGTTTAATGTTTCTTGTTGTCTATAAAATTTGTATAGCAATACTCATCTTAGTTGTACTATAACATTAACATCTTAATATGTAGATGTACTAATTCTTAGCACATCTACATTCTCAAAGAAGTGCTTGAATATACGTGAATGAAACAGTCAGATATGAGAATTAGTGGATCCAGTGATAAAAGCCATAATTTATTAGACTTTCGGAGACAGGACTACATAGATTTCATATCTTGAAGTAGGCTGTCTTTAAGGCATAGACATCTTATTTTGAACGTAACTAAATGCATCCTTCCATTTTCCTTCAGCTAAACCCATTACCATTTGTCTTTCTTAATCTCTAACATGCCGTGTAACTGTCAAATGTTTTCTACCTTCACATTATACCAATCAAACACTCGCCCTTCAATCTCTCTCCCCTTTGCTGCCAGCCCTTCCTTCTGGAATTTCTTGCTGTGTGTTCACTCCTCATCCCTTCTGCAAAGGTCAAAATAATCGTCTGATTACACAAAATCAACACAGATTATTATCAAAAGACTCAGATATCTCTCTCAATCAGTTACTTTCCACACAATCATACATTTTTATTTTTTTTTAAATGCAAACACCCCTAGCATATCATGGTGCCTCTCCAGAAGAGTACTGTAAGAGTCTACAGTGTTCAACACGCTCTTTTCTGGACTGATGAGGGCAGCATCTTTCCCGTCATTCATGAGCCTCTTCTGCTCAGTGCACTAACTCTACCTCTGAAATGTGCTACCATACACTTTCTGCTGCACACCAGAGAGAAAAGGATACCATGCTCAGGCACCATGTGCACAGTATTGTGAAATCCTTCAGTCGATCTTCTCCATTAGCTTTCATTTCTGCAGCTTTAAATGGCTTAATATCATCAGTAAGCTTTGTCATACCGTAAGTATGCTTCATCATATCTGCCTTTTCTCAGTTACTTATGGATGGATATTTATGCAGACCATGAAAGAGATCCTTCCTTGTGACCTCCCACACTAAAAAATGGAAGAACTGAAAACTGGCAATTTATTTCAATTTTCAACTTCCAATCTTTTAAACCACTGTTTATCTAATAGATAACCATTATCATCCTATATCTTGGCAGCAGGGTTGGAATTAGGTGATCTTTAAGGTCCCTTCCAACCCAAACTATTCTATGATTGTATGATCTTCTTAAAATGCTTTTGATAAGGGCATTTTTAAAAAGCCTTTTTGGAAAGCCCGCTATATCTATCCAACCCCCCCACCCATGTTTGTGATTCTTTAGAAAACTTCCAAATTTCTGATTCCTGACCATATCTTTCAACTCTGCTCTTTATGAGAGCCTCCACCAGCCTGCCCAGCACAGGCACAAGATGTTATTCTCTGCAGTTCCACAGATCTTGCTCAGACTTCTTCTCTCACACTAGCACATTCCTCTGGCAGTCTGTTGTGGTTTAACCCCAGCCACCAACCAAGCCCCACACGGCCGCTTATTCACTCCCTCACCAGCAGGATGAGGGAGAGAATCAGAAGAGTAAAAGCTAGAAAACTCATGAGTTGGGATAAAGTGGGACAGTTCAACAGGTAAAGCAAAAGCCACAAACGCAAGCAAAGCAAAACAAAGAATTCTTCCACAGCTCCCTATGCGCAGGCAGGTCCGGGAGAGCAGGGTTCCATCGTGCATAACAGTTACTTGGGAAGACAAACACAATCCCTCTGAACTTCCCCCCGCTTCCTCCTTCTTCCTCCACTTTACATACTGAGCATGATGTCATATGGTATGGAATATCCTTTGGTCAGACTGGGTCACCTGTCCTGGCTGTATCTCCTCTGAGCCTCCCATGCACCCCTAACTTCCTTACCAGCGTGGCAGTATGAAAAGCAGAAAAGGCCTTGGCTCTGTGTAAGCCCTGCTCAGCAGTAACAAAAACATCTCTACTATCCACAGTGTTTTCAGCACTAATCCAAAACACAGCCCTGTAGCAGCCACTCTGAAGAAAATTAATTCTACCCCAGCCAAAACCAGCACACAGGTTTAAACCATTAATTGTTAAATATTTCATCCTTAAATCTCTTTAGGGATCTAAGGTGAATAGGATAATGCTTCGGTTATCTGTGTATAGCAGTTCATTTGTTCTGTTCAAAATTATTTCTACAGATGTTTCAATATGACAGGTTTTTGAACCATCTCAATAAGGATGATCTTTTTTGTGTGAAACAAACTTTTTCAGCTACTCCATGGCAAACACAAATATCAAAAGTTCATTCATTGACTGGTTTGGTCTTTTGCAGGAAAGGGATCCTTAAACACATAGTTTACTCTTTGACCACCTATTAGCCTTGCAGCTAATAGCTTCTTGGAAACTTCATGTACATGATGTGTTTTCAAAGGATTTACTTATGAAATTGCATTTATTTATTAGTTCTCAAATTGCATTTCTTAGTTCTCAAGCAAGTCTTTACCCAAAGTATTTTTCATCTGACTGCATATTGATTTTTGATTTGACATATTTGAGGTTTTTCTATGGTTCCTTATTCAGGAAGGAAGGATGTCACTCAGTCTTTTGAATTATGAATGATTCATTCTTTGCATGGGAATATATAGTTCCTGGAATTATATATAGATATCTGAATAGACTTTTTGCCTTTTAAGTCACTCCCTATTCACAATGGCTTAAATTTTATTGGATTTTATTTTTTCTCCATTGTTTTGACAGGACATTTTTTAAGGTTTTATGTGCATCTCCTCTGACATTCCGATATTTTTAAACAAAACATATCTGTACATATATATATCTTTTTGCTGCCTCTTTTATTCTTTTTAAGCAGGATTTATTTGCTAGTTTTGGAAATTAAAACTAGCAATTGGTGTTTGAGGGGGGTTGCTTTGTTTTCTTTTGTTTTGTTCACTTTTGTCGTTCCTGCAGCCATGTGCCTTATCATCACCGGTACAAAGTAGTTCTTGGACAGCACAGCTTTGCAGAAGGATGTGCATGTAGACCAGGATGACAGTTGGGCATTTCCTTACTAGCTGCCATTTGCTGCAATCATTCACACGGTGGCTAAAAATCAAGTCATGCTCTGAAGAAAGATTTATCCATATTATACAGAGGTAATTAACATCTTTGATTATTACTGTGTTCCTGTCCTGAGAAACCTTCTGATCTCCTAAAACATGACACATTCATGGCTGAGAGGGTATGGGGATCAGCGCAATAGGTCAAACGTGACATTTCTCAGTAACCCATGCAGACTCTGTTTTACTTACTGAAAGTTAGAAGTTAGCATAAATTATGCAGTCTTTCAGACAGTTGGCTATGATGAGCTGCCTCTGTTAATTCTGCATTCATCTTGCCATGTGTATGGTTTTTTTGCTAATTCAACCTTCCCATATTCACACTAATGAAATTAAGCCCATTCAAAAATCATATGGGCACATAGCATAAAATCTTTAACAAATTCTTCTTTATCAAGGGTATCTGAGAACTGTTGGATTATGAATGGATCCAGGTTCCCACACTGCATGACAATTACAGAGACAAAATATACAATTAAATCAATATATATGGCCATCATAATTTCTGTGAAATTTCCTACCTTCTATATGCCATGTTGAGATCAGTTACTGTGTAAACAACTAACATCAGCATGAATTTGCTCATGACAAAAAATGTGACAGACACAGAATTTGCTTAGCACAGGGAAACAGGCATGAGCTGTCTCTATTTTCAGGGACAGCGATTTGATTCATCCAAGGACAGGCCACACAAACCATCCAGCTTTTCCAAAGCTTGATGCACAGTGACAAAGTAGTAGAGAATGAGTAATTCAATAGGAATTGTGGAAGAGTCCTCCAATTTTACATATTTACTAGTAGAAAACAATTTCTAAGAGATACTTTTGCTGCAAAAAAATTAATTTTAATGTCAGGAAAATTTTTATCGCTCCTAAATCTATTCTAGTAACCAGAATAACAGATTGTTAGCTAAGTGATGATAATAATAATCAAACAACTATCTAAAACTCAAAATGCAAAAGACTTTTCCAAACACTATAAAAAAATACAGCCACCATTTCAAGAATGATGTGTAAAATACTCATATAGGATTCTTCTAAACGCATTGGTTTGAGACCATTACTGCTGCACACAGCTTTAGTTAAACTATTTTATTAATTTTCCCTTCTACAATGCCTCTTATAAGCAATATACAGACAGGTCCTCTGCATCATGATGCACTTTGCATTACACATATGCATAATAAACACACAAAACTTCACTGTTTTTCCTGCCTTGTTACACATACATCTTTTTGTCTTTTTGTGATCTGCTTCTGCTGCACTTACTGCAAAATTAAAGTTGTTAAAGGTCATTATATTTAAAATCATAACACTTCTCAATACATGCACTTAAATCCTCCTTAAGTATAGAAATGAATGAGAGACATCTGATTCCAACGGTGACAGGAAATGTCTGATGACATAGGATCATGTTTATTTCAAAGAAGTCCAAGCGTGATCTTGGGAGGCACAGACAAATATATTTAATACAGTATCAGACAAAGTGGTAAAAAAATACAATAAACAATGGAATAGTAGGAAAACAGATGAATAATAACAGGTGAAGAATAATTACCTTGCCTGTTTTCTTTCCCCATACACCTCTGGTTGTACAATAGCCTAAGTAGAGGGCAACACGCTGTTCCAACAGCAGCAGAGCTAGCAAAGCCTCGTATCCTATGGATTATGTCCTCTGCCTCCACATTCTCCTCTACCCATTTCCTAATCTCCTCGCTCAGACCCCATATCCTAGCTGCTATCTGTGATGTGAAGCACCAGAGCTCTGCTGCTGAAGCCACAGGGTAATGTCCCTGGTGACTGGCCACTCGTCAGGTGAAACGAAGCAGTTTACTGCTGAATTTGGGCTGAGGACCTTTCCTGGGGCTGTCCTTCAGCAGTGGTTCTGAACAGCATCAGGTGGCCCTAGAAGAAGCAGCAGTAAGAAGCCCTTTCCATATGTACATGCAAGCACTAATATATTTTCATCCATTTTTTTGTCCATGATTATTTTGGTTTGGTTGGATTAGTTCCCCAGTCTAGTTCACTGCTAGTTCAACTGCAGGGAGGGAAGGAATGCTTTCAGTGACACTGTCAGCTTAAAATGAAAATGCTTGCAAAAGTAGAGACTAAGTTTATGAGTCCACCAAAGGCAAACCACCAGTAGTTGTGAAATGAGATCATTACCCTTGTTCAAATTTGGTAGTGCTCGGTCAATTTAAACATTATCAAGAAGAAATTAATGGACAAACTGTCGATTACAGCACATAAACCCACTTTAGGAAAGTAAACTATAAATTATACATATAACCTTACATATGGACTTGGATTGATAAAGATTAGGACTCTTCAGCTTCAAAAAGAACCATCCAAAAGTGATATACAGTAAAGGGCCTTATATTTACAGTGGTGGAACATGTTTAGCTGGCTTGGTGTGAGGGGACATATAATACTGGTATTCCACATTCCCCAGAGTACCAAAACATCCTTGCAGTCACCACCAGTAGCAGAACACTGAACACAAATACCAACCAGCTGGTTTCTCCCAGTCTTATGTTCTACTTAACAAGGCAAGAAGCTCAAACCAAAGAAAAGGGTGCCCTTTCTTGTACAATACTTAGTTACATTGCAAAGTTTGCTCCCTCAAGAAGGCTAGGTGCTAAAGCAATGGCAGATATTATGACAGATTCCAATGAACATCAGACATATTCATGCTTCCACCAGTGAATATTAGATGCAATGGGCTTGACACGAAGCCTGCCTCAGGACCACTGGTGAGACAGCATACTCAAGACTGTTCACTCTCATTCCTTTTTAAAAATTATTTCCCTAAACCTCTATAGGAAGCAGTATACTGCATGATATGTACCTAAGGTCTTTATCTGGTATGATCACTGTTATTTTCCTACAGTTTTGTTGAGGAGTGGGAAGCAGAGACTTGTCTCTGTTGTAAACTGTTGGATGGTGTGTCGTGAAGATAAAATGGTGTACACTACAGCTATCCAGTGCTGGCTACACAAAAGAAATGTACTGCCATTCTGCCCGCAGGAAAGAGCAACAACTGCACTGTGGTTTTCAGAATTACTCAGTCACTGGATTTGAGACTCCTGTTCTTTTCTGTCTCTGCCTCAGTAAGGAATAATACACATAAAGGGCTTTAACTGTCTGTGCTAGACATCCTTTCTGCTTCCTCAGAGAGGATCACAATTTCAGGGTCTGGATGAGGCCTAAGCCTTTCCCTTTTTCCCTGTAAGCCTTATGGTACTGGGACTCAGCTGCCCTGAACAAGGCAGTGGAAAGAGAAGGGTTTCCTTTTGAGTACATGGCATGGTAGGAAGATGATTCAAACTTAAATGAAATACATAAATATGTACCTAAAAGTTAGAAAATTCTGTCATTAATTCTGCACAATGTTTACACACTTCAGTCTTTCTCGGCAATTAAATATAGATTCATGGTTATTTTTCTACGAGATCTTGCCACATTAAAGCAGATGGTTACTTTAAAACTAATAAGCAGCTATTTGTTCAATATTTACCATTCTGTCTCTTGCTCTGAGCTTTATTTATGGCACACTACACAAGCTCTGCCCTGAACATTTATTAACTTCTCTACGAAGAAAGGAAAGGAAGGAAAGGAAGGAAAGGAAGGAAAGGAAGGAAGGAAGGACTGTTTTAAAAACGTTTTGATTTTGATTATAGTCTGATTTTTTTTAGTATTTTCATTAATGGGATATATTTTATCATTATAGACAAAATGTACTCCGGCATATATACATACTAATGAATTAAATCCACCTCCTAAGATTTGACTTTTACGACACAAAGAACACTTTAATCTTACTTTTTCCCAAAAAAATTTGTTTCACCGACAGATCAAAATTTTATTTTCCAAATCGAAGTGGGATGAAGCTAACTTCCAATTGTTTTTTGGGTTTTTTTTTCCATTAACCAGTAATTCCCATAGAACTTTATTTCTTGGTTTTATGATGCTCATTGCTGTAGCACTTGAGTGTTTTATACTATTAATTAAATTACAAACTGCTTCTATAGGAGAGAGGGATTTTTTGAAATCTATTTTATAGAGGGTCAGGTAAATGAAGGTGAGATCAGATTCAGATACAACGTGAGTGTGTAGGATGAGGATGAAAAAGAAGCGTGTAAATGAGAAGAATATTTAAAATTACCTCATAATAATCAACAGGAACATTTTCCTAACTGTATCTACTTTTCACATACTGGATTAAAAGAAAGCCAATGAAGCCAGCACCAGCTGAAAAGAGCACTTATTATCCTTCCCACTCCCTCTATGGACCTCACCATCACTAACAGATGAAATAGTGCAGAGAAATGTGAGGCAGTATTTCTGCATTAAGTCATAGCAGAACATTGATAGTTTTCTTGCAAAATCGAGATTATAACACTTTGGTATTTGTATTCAGTAATGCAGTTTGAAGAAAAAATGGAAATATAAACTGGAACAAGCTCTGTAATTGGCCTTCTTTTGTTGTGAAATAAACTCAACTTTTCATACAGTTTGCTGCAATGTTGGGCAGTGGATTTTGAGCTGCATTTGAACAGAAGTGACGTTACTGTTATGTCTGCTTAAAAGTCTCATCAAACCTAGAGCTTTTGCCTCCTATACTCTGTCTGCAGCACTACAAATGTTTAAGTTGCACAGCTGGTTTGTTTAAGTAGCTTTTAAACAGCTCTTTTGCAATAGAAATATGTAAATATTCCCATAATACCAAGTTTCATTTGAATGCTAAAGCTAAACTGGTGTGCAAAATGGGCATTTGGTCCCATAAATCTGACATATACAATGACAACACCCCAAGAACAAACATGTTAAGAGTGGAAGTTGTGGCACTTGTGAACCAGGAGCAAACTGCTTGCAAATGGATTTACTACAAAACAGCATCAATGATTGCTCTGTGTAGCTGTGTTTTACTTTGGATAAGCACTGCTGTCTGGAAAAGCAATTAGGGATTTCTGGATTTGAAACTGCTAATCTATTAACAGGAGGCATGTCCAATTATAGTACCATGCATTTAAAACGTATATTGAAGTCTCCAGGATCAGGCAGAGAAGCTGAGCGCAAAATATTGTCCTCTTCACAAACGACAGAGAAAGAGAAGCCTTGTTGGATGTTGTAGCAGAGGTTTGAAGACAGCTTCCTTGCCTGGGAAACATGCTTTGCAGCGGTGACTTGTTACAGGGAACACTGCAGTAAATGAAGAAAGGAAAACTGTAGATGTATTAAAATGTCTTTTCAAGCTATAAAGGAAAGTTCCACAGGTATAAGTTTTCACAGGACAGTGGTGGATGTTTAATTGCTGAGAGCCATGAAGGCACTGGGAAGCCACCTTGTTGCTATGATTCGTCACTCTGGTGAATTGTGACTGACAGATACAAGGAGGTTGGAAACCAACGAAGCAAAAAGTTTACTTGGTGTGCTGAAGAAGTCAGAGGGAGAAAAAATTGTTTCCTGCCATTTCACATAGATTACCTTTCAGACACTGGGACTTCATCCAAATCTTTCCAGTCAAACGGTCTTTATGTAACCTGGATCATCACCAAACCAAAAGCAGAAAGCAATTACAGAGTGAGAGATATGAAGGCCAAATCCAAGGAAATGTAACATACAATGCTTGGACTATACAGTGTCACTGCTTTCTTGCTCTTGCTCAAGTTGTCAATATAAAACATTCCCTCTGAGGCATCTGTGGCTGAAGACAAATTTTACCAGATGATGCTGTCTGACTAGAGGCCTGTTATCAAGTTATGTGCAATTCCTGGTATAACACAGATGACTTGTTTTGATACATTGCTATCATGGAGAAAAACGTAAGATACGCCAGGAACAATTTCCAGCTGATTCCTAACATGCTCACTGCCTTGATATTTTTTTATGAGTCCCTGAAGTGTTAGAAATGCCAACCTCCATCCTCCCACCAGGAATAAAATCAGGAACATATAAGCCTGGGGTTTCTCAAGACCAATTTATTTAGCTAAAGGACACAAAACACACCATTTCTGTGATGACTGTAATCCTCTGCAGTGTTGTTCTTTCCCTGGTTCTTGGAATTTGCATTCTCAAGGTAGGTGACTGGTATATTGGTAAAAAGGTGAGTATCATGCAATATCTATATTATAATAATAAGGTTACATAAGGAAGGAGATTATCCTTCAAACACATTAGAATGAAATATTTCCAGGTAGTACGTCTGAAAAAATAAATAGCAGGAGCAGTAAAAATAATTGCTGCTTATCATTAAGGATTAATGCCATTAATAGCCCAAAGCTAGTGAACACTTTTCATTAAGTTATTTAAGGCATTAAAAGAATACAAGATTGTCAAGCAGATACAGAGGTCATATTAGTACGACATAAATTACTGATTCCATTGGATTCCCCACTCTTACTGAGAAAGCTTGATTTAATACTTCTTAAAGCTCAATGAACTTTGTAAGAGCCTGGAACACTTTTATTAATAGCTAAAATGTCTTCAGGTACACTGTTACAATATTCATATCTGCTTGTGGGGAAAATGCATCCAGGGGTATGTGCTATTTCTATATATAAATACATATGTGCTTGGGCATATATATACATATATACATATATACATATATATATACACACACACACATATATATATATACGCTTGGGCACACTGATCAGTCCAGTGAGTTGTGAGATACAGCAGAACACTATCACAAGCAATTGATTCCTGTCCCCATAATTCCCCGTGCCTCCTAAACATACCTTGCAATCTAGTATAAGAATGGCCTGGAATTCAGCGGGGCCTGGGAGCAGTGCCAGAAACCACAGGATACCCATCCATATGGAAATGTGCAGCCACCAATGCAGCACAGCGCGGTAGAGACACCTGACATAAATCATAGGTAAGAACTAACAGTGCAGGCACAACAGTAGGAGCAGGCAGAGCAGAGATACATCAGTACAGATACACTGATGTAATTATTATTCCAGAGGGGATTCTGAGTGTAAGAAAGCCATTAGATGTGATGACAGCTTCTTCGTTTTTTCTTACAGAATTTCACCATAAAATACAGGCTAAATTTGATTGGAGATGGCAGGATATTTTTTCTGATTATTCCAGGCATTAAATCACAGTCCTCTGCATGTGTATGTTTGGTTTCTTCTGTATAATTTCTGTGGGTACTAAAGAAAGATATGGATAAATTCTGAGTTAAAAAGTAACAATACATTTTTTTTTCATCTGTATTGGATTTTTTTTTAACAGCAGAAGAAACTAAGTTATGTTTGGGTTTTGTGAAAATGTCTATACATGTTTATCATAGTATGACTTAGTAAAGGTCTTTTCTTTCTTGTTTAAAATACTAACTTTCGGTTTTGTATTAAATTTTCAGGGACTTTTCAAACATTTTCTGGAGTGTTCATGAATATGGGTTCCAAGATTATAATCTATGAGGATCCTTAGATATTAAACACTGTGAAAGTAAAATAGATGATTACATATACACTTAAATTTTAAGAAGTTCTTTCAGCTATCAAGTTAACTTTCAAGTAAAATTTTCCTAATTTTTATCACTTACCATCTAATGTGCTAACATAGTACCAACATTTAATAGGTGGAGCAAGTACATTTTAACTATATTTCAGCAATGGAAAACTGTGTTAAGTAGAAAATGGAAAATAAAATCACACTAAATAAATTAGTATGAAACTGCAGTGATTCACCTGTCCATTGCCCAAATCCTCCCTAAAACTCTTCTTTAAAAATTAAAGACTCTGGAGTTTGACTCACCCATAAAATATTGAGGAGGTGAGTTTTCACTCCGAAACCCAATGAAGTTACTTAAATAGGTTCATCCTGCCTGCATCATGGAAGGCTTCCTCTTCTGTGTTGAGACCAATCTTTTTTCTTCTGTTTCTTTTTTCCCATTCTTGATTCTTCATGACTGTTGGAACAATGACAACATGGAACTTCAACAGTGAACTTCATTCTTCCAAGCCTGCCTATGTGGATAAATTGTGACATGGGATATGTTTCCTCCAGTACCTTTTGCAACTTCATAACATTCTTCCTCTCTGCTTTGTAACAGTATGTTTTTCTCTATGAAGTCCCCCACATTTTATGTTTTAATATCTGTATTTCCTCCTGTAATCAGTTGCATTCTGATCCTTAAACTTGGTTGCAAGCATATTTGATTGATATTTATTTTCAAGTTCTTAAAAGCATCTTAATATCTCCTTTACTCGTCTTTTTTTTAGAAGTGCAACTTTATTATGATTATTATTTGTGTTGTAGCCTCAGCAAATATGCAACCCTGCATTGCACAAATACAGAATACAGAACAGTATTTCCTTATCACAGTATCCTCCACAGAACACATCCAAGACTCTTACCCAGCACTACTTAAATTTGCACATTCTTCTTTTAGTGAACAAAGAACTTCATCAAATGATTAATTTCTTGAGTCAGCCTTTATTTTTAATCCCCTCTTCTGAAACTTGAGCTTCATTTCTGTCACTCAAAACCATGTTGCTTCTTGTGTGGGCATTTAGTATCACTTGGCTATTTCTCTAGCCCTCAGCTGCTGGACAAGAAGGAGCTGTGGTTTCCTCTAGGTCCCACCTACTTCATACACACCACTTCTAAGTGGGTGTCTCAGATAACCTAATCAATCTCAATTAGCTCTATTCACTTATGTTTAAGCAACTGGGCATAAGGTCCTACAGGTGATGAAACTTGGGGAGCAGTTTGGATGCCATGGTATGTACTGGAGGCTCAGTTTAGTCTCCTGGACTTCTGTCTATTGTCATTTGAAATGTCTTATGTTACTCTGCCTGGACTCCAACTGCCTTTCAAAAGCATGGCCATCTCTAGTAGGTCCTGTGTCACATCTGGTGGCTCCATGAGAATGTCTCAGGCATCCTAGTGCATCTCAACACTCACCAGTGCTGGGGCCAGCCAAATCAAGCTTTACACATCACCTTTAGGCTTCACTCACTGCACTTCATCTTCCTTAGTTAGAGCTTAGATACCTTGGGATCAATTCAATCCATTAAGAAAAGGCACTTAGTGCCTTTTAACATGTCCTGGAGTATCTGAGGCGTTCTCACAAGGCTGGCAAGTATGGCATAGGACCTATGGGAAAAGACTCAGATACTTCTGGAAAATATATTGGAGGCCAAAACAGGTCATTTCTAATGGCTGTAAATGCCTATGTTTAGGTGACTGAACCAAAGAGTAGTCCACATGAGGACATACCCTTCTAGGATCTGTGATCGTAATCTCATGTCTAGAATGGGATTCATTAACTTCTTAACTTCACACAGAGCCTCATATCTGAGCTAATCACCTGCATTTCTTTCTGCTAAAAAGAAATTAGTGCTTTTTGGCCAGCTACATTCTCATCCTTAGATGAGAAGATAAATTAGGTGAATCATGTAATAGAATTATTTCCATCTTGCCATTGGCTCTGATAAGAGCTCAGATGAGTGGTTCACAAGTTGAGTTAAAAAGTAGTTCATGGAAGAAAAATCCATTGAGACCCATTAAGTATTGAGACATGACTTGTTCAGGAATTCCCTGCTCTGAAATATGCTGGGCATTAGCAAAGTATTATTTAAAGATTTCTGCCATGCACTTGCCATCTCTTTTACGCTTCCTGAGACATCTGGTTCTGACTACTCCTGGTGACGAGATACTGGACAATTCAGGTTTCTCATCTAACTCAGCACAAAATTTGTATGTTCTTACATTAATTCTTATCTATGTAAACCTGCTGTTTTCCACCCCTGAAACAGTCATCTCTACTCCTTCTGCAACCCTGCTCTAGTTCCTATGATTTCTGCCATGAATATTGTATCATTCTGCCGTTGCAAGCAATAGCTTTCTACAGAACAAGAAAAGAAACAGTCCCTTCCTCAAAAAGACAACATATACTGGTTGTAAAGAGTAATTATATCGGGTAGAAATAGTTCTTGAGAATACTTTAATCTGTCAGACAAATAAACAAACACTTTCATGGTTACAATACTGAAAGAAAAGTGGGTATGAACTCAAAAAAGCTAGCAACACCAATTCCAGCAACACTTGTAAACATTTTTTTTTCTTGGTTAAGGAGATTGCTTTATGAAAGTAATTCACATCATAGAATGCATGAAGCATCTGCAATCAGATTAAGAACTTCAGCAACCTGATCTCTGCACTGATGGAACCGGGTAATTTCAGCAAACCTCTAAAGTAATCCAAGGGATCTTAGTACCCATGTCATTACTTTGGCACTCAAAATATCATGATGATGAATACTGTGGTGAGTTAAATGGCTGAGGTGACTTTCCTTGTGGACCCTTTACACACGGACATCTAGAGGAATATTGCCTTAATTTTCAGGCATGCTGAGATACTATACTATGAACTAAAGGCCTGAAAACTGCCAATTCTTAGCAGCTCTTAAAAACACCTCCAAGTTGGGAATCTCTCTATATATAGCAATAAGAGTGCTATGTCAGGGTACAAATTATTTGAATATGAACTGTGTTTGGAAACTCTGCTGTCTTTTGCCCTGCTACTGATTTAAAACCGAGAGTTCTGGACATAGACATTCTAGCACAGGCTAACAGTCAACAGCTGCTAAACTGTGATTATCCTATCAGCACAGAAAATAAAAAACCTGCTGTTATTCAGGCAAACACCAGTTTTTCCAGTCTGAACTCTAAGAGACTGACAATTCACAAACAAGTGAATCAGTCACCTGTAAAGAAAATGTTATGGCTGGTCATTTGACAAAGAAAATTAGTGCCTATAAGAAAAAGAATAACTGGTAATTTTAATGAGTGAATGAATGAACATTTGAATGAGTGAATTTTAATGAGTCAATGAATGAACATGAACAGAAAATGACCCATATCACCAGCAGAGGTAGGGAGTTACTCCATGATGTACGTAGGTAAGTATCTCAAGGGAGGAAATTTAGCATACACTGGAGGACGTTGATCAAATGCTCCAAGGAATGCCCAAGAGTGGTAACAACATTAAGTCAAAATGGCATACATGAATCTTATTGTTTTGTCTGACTTCATATGTCCCTTGTGCTTTCTAATTAAGGGCAAATAGTCTCTCAATGTTTTTTAAAATTGTTTTATGTACTTAACTTTTCCCTGGAGACAAAAATTATGCCCACCAGATTAAAGTTCAGAGGAAGGATGTGATTAAATGCTTGAGACACTATAAAGTGCCAGTACTGGTACTAGTGCCAAGAAAAGATAGATCACAAGTATCCACTTTAAAGAAGGAATAACATACAGTTTGAATCCAGCAAATGCACCAGAAAGGACATAGGAAAAAGTCAGTGCTCAATTCTATTCATACTCAGGAAGCTGAAAAGCACACACGAGTTTAGATTAAAGTAAACTTTTTTTAAAATCCACAGTTAATTGCATAATTAAAAGATAAATACTTTGAGGTCACATTAAACTTTTTGACTGACCCTGAGTTATCACTCTAATTACAAGCATTTCTAACAAAATGAAGTGTGATATCCTCAAGAGCTTGCAGTCATACGACACAGCTTTAGGCATCTGGAAAATATGTTACAAACCTATTTCATCTGCACTTCCTCTATAGCTGGTGGAGCAGCTCAGTTAAAATGTGGTCAACCAAGAAAAGCTGAGTACAAAAATCCTGAGACTCTCCACATCACATAAAAAAAATTCATAAAAGTAACGATACCCTTATACTGCATACCCTAACTGAAAGCTAGAGAGATACACACATTAACATCTTTCATGCCTGATCCAGAGCAGCCATCTGAACCTCCTGGGAAACATCCTGACTGGTCTTCTGTACGGTATTTCAGCTTAGACTTTCTAGTTCTCTCTGTAGAACGTTTCAGTTGGCATAAATTAAGCATTTATGGGCATGTTACACTCAAAAGGGCTATGAGTGTCCTCCAATCAAGGAGACCTTTGTTTTGTCTTACATACCTTAGAGCACATTTTAGCTTCATGGTTACAAAACCTTATAAGGTTCAATTTTTAATTATCTAAGACTCTAAGTGATGAGGTGCAACTCCGTGATTTTATGAATGGTATGTTTTTGATTCAGCTTGAGAAGACAAAATGTATAGAAAATGTGTTCTTTTCATATGTTCATCATTTTTAACACAAATTCACAAATTATTCAAGGATGTTTCATTACCGTCTTTCCTCTGAAGGATAAACAAGCAAGCCTTCAGTAGGGCTATTTTATAAGGTTCATAACAAGCCTCTGTTTAAAAAGAAGCCCTTCACACTAAAGTGGTATGGTGTGAGAGATGTACAAACTGTATACACAAATCTAACAGGACTCTCAGACACTTTCAACATTGTTCAGTCCATCTCTCCAAAACAAATAGAGGATTCATGAAATAGAGAATTTGAGAAAACAGCAAATGAATCCTCTGTGCTATTTGCAGCATCAGGTTTGAAAGCTGCTCACCTCTAGAACTCCAAGCTCTGTTTCTCACGTGTCAGATGGGAATACAATAGATCATGCAGTAAAGGGAGTGATCACAAAGACACAGTATGTCCTTCACACTTACCAGGACTGTTGACTACAGTCTTCCCATCTGAACACAGCAGTATCAAAAAATATTTATGGGGCGGTAAGTAATTTTTGTGGATTTTTCCCATTCCACATAGCCCAGAATACTCTGAACCAGCTCCAGGAAAACAGGAGCTTGCCAAAACATTAGTTCAAGCAGGTGGTTCCAATTCAAAGGACCTTTACCTTCTCTATGCTTCAGAGGCTCTTGGAACAACAAAAACCTCACAGGCCTATGTTGGCAAGCATAAGATTTGAAAGGCAGATGTTATTCTCCCATCCACCCATCAAAATCCTTTTGCCAGATTAACTAGTATCAGTACTATGACTTAGCTTTTGAACTGGCCACATGGGAGGTCTGCTATAATAGGGCAGCTACAAGCCATGTGCTGCCACTTATCTTTGTGCCTCTTACTGGGAAAGGAAAAAAATAAAAAAGAGAACTATGAAGAATGATAATTTCTTACCTGGTAATTTGTTTCTCCACATGCCCTAATATGCAAACCCAAACACCAGCTAAAACTCCTCTTGTCAGCAAATGGACACAGGGGAAACATAAAGCCCCTGGGGTGTCAGATTTGAAATACAGAGAGATGATCTCTCTGGCTCAGTTCAGATTCAAATTTCTAAAGCAATAAAGAGGAAAATGCCATTTCAGAATGTATAGTAGAAAATTTTCATAAAGATAAATTCCTCAGAGAGAGAAAACCACACTTAATCAGATGAAAAGATACTACAATTTTACAGAAAATTACTAAGCAGTGGGCAATTGATAAATATTTTTCTTTTTTTATGTCTCTCTGCAAACATTTTGGTTACGAGGTGGCTCTGTTCTTGTCCTCATGTTTTACCTCCAGCTTGAACTGATACAGGGCTAACAATGGAGGACTGTTATCCCTTGATAATTTCTTGTTCAGATGGATATACATGACATGCCCAGCCCACCCAAGTAGAACCGGTAACCAAACAGTCAACCACCTGCTAAAATGATTAAAGCTTATCACAAAGTCACATGGCAGTGAAAGATGACTGGATATCTGTGAAAGGATCAAGCCTGGTTAAACAAATATTTCCTTTAATTGATTTGAAGAAGAGTAGTATGAGCTGGAAGAGGAAAATCTAGGGCAACATTTCTAACAAAAACTGTTTAAGAAGGAGTAGGTAAAAATGTGGTCCTTTCCTGCTTAGATGCAGCATGTTGGTGCTTTTGCCTTTAAAATCTATGTCAAGCTACTCTACAAGCAGGAATCCTTAGGAATTTCTCAACAGTGTTCTCAAACAGCCAGCACACTGAGTGAGGAGCTACTGAGAGCCAAGGAGTAAGAAATACTGACAACATGAGCCTACCTTACATCCATCCCTATGTAGAACTTATATTAGTCAAGACTATAGAAAAGTTCCTCCATCTTTTAAAGACATGGTATTCAGATTCTTTCTTGAAGAAATGTAACAAAACTCATGTGTTTGTCTGGAGTTTTGTTTTGGTGGTAGTGGTGTCCAGAAGTGGTGCCAACACCCACTTTTAACATAATGTGTGGTGTCCACATCTCAATCAGAAGGTTCAGGTTCCAGGTCCTCCCAGCAAACAGTGCAACTCTCATACCCCATGTGACAAAAAAGGGTCCTAATAATCAGCCACATAACTAACTAGAATGGGTGGCCTTTCCACCCTTCTGTACAGCAAAGCAGGGGAGAACACTGATAGATCATGACATTGTAATTCAGGGGCTATGGTGATTAGCAGGATGTGGCATCTGTAGGCTTCAGTCCCTGCTTCTAGCAGAACACTATTAAATGAGTGAAAAGTAGTCAACGTCCATTGAATTTTTCAGGCTGAGTAGAGTGTTACACTCCCTGTTTCTGGGGATGAGAGTGCCCTGAAGATTTGGTGATGTATCCTGTGTGCTTGCATGCATGTATGTGTATTTAGCACAGAAGCACTTCTGCCTCCTCTTCAGCTGTGTTTCAAAGGAAAGCATCCATTGCATTTTTTTACGGTCTAACCCATTAGGCACGCTCCAAAAATATCTAACATGTCGGGTTCCTCAAGCATTTGTAGATGGAGCATAGCCTGCTTTCCCAACCTTGCCCTTATTTTAGACAAGAGAAAGATATTGAATTATTTAATTTGGCTGTAAGTGTCTTGAGAACTTCACAGTCCTATAAGAGGGCATCTAATCAAGCTAGGCAGCAGATTAACAGCTGGCTTTTGGATCACCAATTTGGGTTCAGGCACTGCAATTCCACTTAAATCCTGCTGTAGATGCTTTAGCTCTTCTATTGCCTTCAGCCCTGTGATGATATCTATGACAGCTGAGATTTCAAGCTGATATTGATGTGAAAAGGTAAAAAGGTTGGAGGATGTTAAGTGGCTGGCTTAAAAATTGCACCAGGAAAAGAGCATTCTCTCTTGCCACAAGATCATAAGGTTGAGTTGCTTCTCTCTCAGTCCTAAAACTTACAGAATCTCTGAAGCCTGACAAGCTTCTCATAAAATACTGAAAAGAATAAAAGGTTGACCCGTCATTCTGTCACATAAAAGAAGTCCTCTGAAGGCAGAGGAAGTTTTTCCATTTTCAGAGGAAAAAAACATGGAAGAATAAGAAATTCTGGAGATAACGGTTTCTCTGAGGGAGTGGAAATAAGGCAATGTCATAAAGAAGTGGTAGATCTCTGCAGCTATGGATGGGTCTTCTCCCACCCTTCTATTCAAATTAATGTTAAGCTCAATAGTGAATAGTCCCTGAGAGATATACCAGATTTTCTTTCCCTGTGTTGCCTTCTTAGGAAAGTGTGCTTGCTTGTTCTTTTTCCCAGAGTTTGTATACTTGTTTATTTTGCTGTTACTCTCACTGGTTTTCCTTCACTCTTCTCTTCCAGTCCTTTTCTGAATGAAACCACTCACGCTGAATGCTTCCTGCCTTCCATCTTGTAAAGCTTTTGATCAAAATTTAATTTTACAGAACAGCAAGTTTTCAGCCTGTCATACTTTTCAGTTACTTAAACGGCACCCAGGTTCCCTTCCACACCCTTTTTATCCATTTAACCAGGGTTTGCTTTCTATAGCAATAAAGATTCTGTAAAAGAAAGGTTTTGTTTTACTTCTGTCATACTTAGGCCTAGACAGCTTTGAATTTTTAGAAAAGACTGAGGTTGTATATAAAACTTCTTCATGGAAGGTAAAAGGAAATAAAAAAAAGAGAGGTGTTTTCTCAGAAAATGATTGAAGAATTGAGTTTTCAAAGGTGAGTTTTCACAGAAAATGAGCTTCAGACAAGCTGAATGCATGCACTGGCTGCCACTCCAAAAGATGTGGGTCTTACTTAGGAGTCCTATGTGATAACTGACAGTGCTGTACGTCTGTCTCACACAAAGATGTCCACAAGTTTTTAAGTCTGCAAGGATAGAATTCAACACCTGAATTTAAGGTCATAAGCATAGACACCTGGGTGTGAGCTAGGTCACTACATGGTGACTATCATGGTCACTACAGGTCTTGTCTGTGCAACCAGAGGAGTATACACTTACTCAGCTGACCAAACCAAAGCACCTACTCTAGGGTGTAAACTCCTTTGAGCGTACTGTGTTAGCTTCAGTTGCCTGAATAGGCACCTTGTGCCATTTGAGTTGTCTTGGCTAACCCTGCCTGGCCTCCAGTTGTCTCTCCAGATGTCACATGGTGCTGTATCCAAAGGCCCCCTTTCAATGTATGAAAGCACAAGGCTGAAACGGCTCCTGTGGAGGAACCTGAATCCCACCTCCACTGTCTGAAATGGAAAGTTAAGATACCTCACTCACACTAAATTTCTCTGCTTGAAGACAAAGCTGAACCTCGCTCTAGGGGACTGCCTTTGAAATGCAGTGTGCAGAGAAAAGAACTAACCCCTTTTTAGAGAGGAAACATTAAACGGACTCTCAAACACCTTGGGAACCTCAGAGTATAGATAATTCATTTTTGTACTTATTTCTCAGACTTAAAACCCCACTTTTAAATGTTGGGGATAAGCAGTAAGTCTCTGGTAAGGCTTCTGGATTCTTTCTCAGTTCTGTTTCTCTTATGACCCATCAGCATCATGGCTGGACCTTCTCCGAGTTTCTCTGAAACTTCTTCTCCAGACAGTGCTCCTGCTTCCCCACCATACCCACACATGCTCCAGTAACTCTCCAAGGTAATATCCCCTTTCTACAGAGTGTCATGAAAAAAAAAATTGCAGGCATGGCTCCTCACAATTTGTTTGACAAAAAAGGAGGTGCTTTTAACAAGTACCTGTTCTCACAAAGGAAGACTATCCCAGCTTCATGAATACTGACTGAGTACCCAGTGTTTCTTTCAAGCATCTACTCTTAGGTGGATACTCCAAGCTACACTTCAGGTAATGCAGTCGACCAAGAAAATAACAGAACAACTGCATTTATCTAAGCATCAAAGAACATTTTGTTTTACAGGTGACTTATTATAGCAGCATGCCTTACTAAACATCGCCTCCACCTGCACAACCTGGTTTACCTCCAGTAGTAGTTTGAGCTGTTGGAGAGACTACAGTGAAAGAGAAAAACGGCAATGCCAAAGTGAAAGTCTTTTAAAATTCCCAGTGCTCTTCTTCAGTCTTTTTGTCATCTTGTACATCATTTTGTACAATAGCAACTTTGCTAAGTACAATAGGGATACAGTGCTAAGAACAACCAGAAATCCAGTTGAGAGTGGCATCTTTTTAAATACAAATGATCCCTAAAATCATTTACCTAGGAAATCAGACAGTGAGGATTAGCCGGTATCACCCTCTTTAATGCTTGGGATCACATATTTAAATAAACAGCAATCTCTTAAGAGAATTAGTATTTGGGGGTTCTTTTCGCATTACGTAATTTAAATGACATGATACGCTAAGTCGTAAGATACAATGAAAGCACACAGGAAAGCAGTGCCACTCTTCTTGAGTGCCAGGACTTCACTTTAATTTATGAGTGCATGTACATAACATGATTTTTTCGAAGGGTACGTAGCCGCCTCTTAGACTAAACTGCTTATTGCTTTTACAATAGCATAATTCCTAATGAAATTAGTTTATGCTATTTCTTATTTTTGCTGACTTTTAGCTTTTTCTAAAAGTACTGTTTAATCTCTTATCCTCTTTTTTCTCTCCAATTTCATCTTAAATAGCTTACCAAATCAAAACCTATCCCACGAATGATCTCATAGTGCAGTTCAGCCCAGATATTTTTTTGCTCTCTTCTGCTTTATTTTTGGCCTGTGACAAATCTTAAAGGGGGAGAAAAAAAACCCTACACACAAACCCCAGAAAATATTATATAACTGTATAAAGCCGGCAATTTAACTCTTCCCAGCAGAAAATTGTTTCTAAATACAACTCTGTCTGGAGCCGAAAAACGTCAGTATGGAAATCCAGCTCCAGGTCACAGGAGGGAGCGCAGCAGCTCCCCGAGCAGATGTCCACACACAGTGAGTCATCGGCAAGGGCTCAACCTGGGATCATCAGCACCCAGGCACAGCTGCCCACGGTTTTCAGCTGAAAGAGCAGCTCAGCCGCCTATCCCTTACTCAGCGTGTGGAGCCCTCAGCTAACCCGAGCGAGCCAGGGAAGGGCGACGAGACAGTGCGGAAACCTCTGGAGATGTGATTTTTGTGTCAGCCCTCCAGCTGCATTAGTGAAAGGGGGTGCTTACCAGCATTCAGCAGAGCGAAGCGGCAGCGATGTCTCCATCGCTTTAACCTAAAACGGGCACAGAAATGGGAGTGCCATCTGGGGGTATCCCGCTGCTCCCCAATGTGTGAGCACTGCCCGGGGCCGCAGGTGCCGACGGGCGCTGCGGGGAGCTGCGAGCTCAGCACACTCAGTCTGCCTGGCTGGGCTGCTCCCGCCGCCGCACAGGGCAGGGCAGGGAATGGCAGGGCAAGGAGAGGCAGGGCAGGGCTGCTACCGCCCCCAGCCCCCGCCGTTGCCGCGGCAACCCGCAGGCGGGGCGCCCCCAGCCCGGCAGCTGCCGGGGGTGCTCGGGGGTCACCGATCTGCGGGCGCCGCGCCATGGGGGACAAAGGCTCTGCCCGGGCAGCGCGGCCGCGCTCACAGGAGGCTCCTGTGCCGGGAGAGGCGAGGCGAGAGTCGCGCCCCGGGGAGAGAAGGGAGGGGAAGCGGCCGCCCGGGAGAGGGGAGAGGAGGGGAGGGGAGCGGTAGCGCCGCGTCCCGCGGAAGCCGCAGCTTTCCATTCCCCCGGCCCGCCTAGCCCTGGGCGCCAGGGGAGGGCGGCACTCCCGCACCGTGTCCCCTTCCCGGTGGACGAGGGGCCGCCCTGGGACCATTTAACCGGAAAAAAAAAAAAAAAAAAAAAAAAAAGGGGGAG
>JAWWLV010000001.1:66860813-66888200 GCA_035041135.1 Platyrinchus mystaceus | reverse complement strand
CGCAAAAAAACAAAAAAAAAAAACAAAAAAAAAAAGGCTGAGTATAAGGTATACTTAATTTAGAAGCGAGATGAAGTGGTTTGGTGTTTTTCCTGTTTTCTTTTTCTTTTTCTTTTTTTTTTCCCCCCTCTATTGGCTAGAAGCCAAAGCTCTCCTATTGAACGCCTCTCGCTGAATGGGAAAAGCTGCCTTGTTTAATTAATGTTAGTCTTTTTCCCCCAAAAGAAAAGGAAAAATATTCCCATTATTTTAGCTGTGGAGAAGCCTCAGGCCTCCAGGAGAGTCGTGGAAGACATGCTGAGCCCAACCCTGTTTTCTTCCTCCCCTCCTCCCTTCATTACCACCATACATAGAGGCACACACACAAAAGGGAAAGGGAGAGCCGAAAAAAATGAGCAGTTACCTGAGAAACCGGATACGGTACTATAGGGCACCATGGGTAGTCCTATATTTGAGGAATTCAAATTGCAGAAGTAACCTCTGCCTTACCCTCTCCCTGAACCACACCTCATTTAGTACACTAATCCACCCAACAATGAAATATGTGTCCAGAGCACGCACAGAAAAGTTTGGGTAGCATCTGTAACATGGTGGAATCCCATATTAAATGTTAAAATGTCACTCTATTGTGGATTATGTATAATTCTCTCCAAATCCACAAAAATAGCAATAGCTATAAACCAGATAGTAGATCAACCATGTTTTCAGATGTGTGCTTTCCTGTTTCCTGTTCCTACACTGTTTGAAAAATAATAGTTTGCTGTATGGAAAATACACAGATCTCTGTTACACTGACGTAAACATATCAACTTTCCCACCAATGTTTGGAAGCACAGCAAATGTGTTTGTACTAATTGTAATCATGAAAGCATTATGATGAATAATATGTTGTCATTTAGATGGTTTAGGGCATTACTTTTTAGTTCACTACTATGAGTTATGCCTTTCCTTTAAAAATGCTCAGTTTTGCCAGTAGCCTTGCTTTGTTGCAGATTTGTTGTGTCATCGAGAGCTTGCTTTTAAAAGGATTATTATTCATGGCTGATAAAAACTCTGCTGTAAGTTTTAAAAAGAAATTACACTTCTTTCTTGACCTTCATTCCATTTACACCTTTCTGTGCACACACCCTGTGATTGTAATCTATTATTCTGATCAAGTTTGTCTCAGTTTTTATGATGAAGCTAGACATGCATTTAGAAAATGTCCTAGCAATGCATTAACATGGAAATGTGGTTCCAAGTAGTGGGAACACAGTGATCACAAGCCCTACTTGGTGAGAGAAATCACTGTTTAACAGTAGTGAGATCTGGACCATGTCTTAATTTTACAGTCTGTGTTTAAGTGGTAGGAATTTTCAGACTGAAGTATTTAATAGACTACCAGGTCTGAAGATGAAGTCAGAATTTGTAAGGGAGGATGCACTGTTCACAGCACAGCACTTTTATTTAACACTTAATTATGAAGCTGTGCACAGAGAAGCTTTTGAGATTGTTGCCATTAGAAACTGAGCCCTCATGGCTCGAGTTGTGGTCAGGCTGCCGTCTCCACCCCCACCTTCCTCCTCTGCCCTCCTCCTGCTCTGACGACTGACCTTGCCACGCTTGGCTAAGCTGAACCTTGAGGTGCTGCGGTGTTTTACATTGCTGGGCTGTAAGGTTTAAGGTGCAAGCATGTAAGGGGTGGTGCCATCTGCGGGGACTGAAGTATTTTCTTTTGCTTAAAACCTGCCAGCTCTTATTTAACAATGTAACAAATATAAAAGCTACCTATCAGTGAGAACGTCTCTTTTCCTACCGATCTAGGCTGGAACACAGCAAAGTTTCCATTTACTTCTAGCTATTGTGAAAAGAAAGCTCTATTGACCTATTTTGACACTCAGCCAGGGAGGTGACTCCATCAGTCAGAAGCTGACCATTTTTGTTTCCAAACTCACCCACCAGAATTTTAATGCTATGCTTTGTTTGAACTGAAAGGCTGTCATTTCAGTGCTTTTTCTCACCGTTGATCTCAGCCTTATGTATTTTACATGGTATTTTGGATATACACTATTAGCCATCATTATAGCATTCTCTGTGTAAAATTATTTTGTGTGTAAGCCTGAAAAAAATTTCTGGTGAATTTTCATGTTATTCAGTGGCACTGAGCCATCTTTTGTGTAAAGATATCACAGGTTTGCTCTTTCATAACCTCTTCTTCCCAGGGAGACTCTGATCTTTCACCACACAAGGCATTTGAAGTTCTGCGGTTGATTTTTGCAAGACCAGGAGGAAGCCTTGAGGTCTCCTGATTTTACCTGTCACTGAGCATCTCCCACGTTGGGAGCTAAGGCCATGCAAGACACGGTGGGATCAGATCCTCAGTTAATTCCCTTGGGAGTAATTGATCCTCAGAATGATTTTCACAGGCACAGCTTCCAAAGGTGCTGAGTGCTGATACACTGCAGCACAATACCAGCTTTTGCAGATCAGCAAAGGAGTGGTCACTCTAAGCAACAAAGCGTAGGAAAGTGTTCTGTAGAGAACAATCCATTAGCAGGACATTACAGCCTTTACTCGTGATTGTCAATAGGTCAAACTGGATCATTGCCGGCATACTGAGGGAGTGCCCGAGTTTCCTATGCACCAGTTTTGCCAGACAGGATTCCCTCACGTGCATCAGCAGCATTTTTGCTATTATTGTGGAAAGGGAAAATTGAGCCAGGTTGTCGACAATACTGACAGCAGGGGACTTTTTCCCCCAAAGGTATAAACATCAATTAGGCACTGAAGCTCCACTCGCTATCAATCATTCAAAAATCTCCCTCTGCATGATGCTGCCTGGCCTCAGGGCTAGAGCAACAGCTGGGCACCACCTTGTGCTTTGATGGGACTGTGGTCCCTTAGCCCAGAAACCTCTACTGAGATTCTCTTGTCAGGGAGGGAGTTCTTTAGACTTCCCATTTGTTACCCTTTCTGAGAACCATACCACATTTGGTTTGAATATGTAACCAAGTCTTGGATTACGGGATGGGCATAAAGCTCTGTGCATGGAATCCTTGAGTATAATAAGTGAATGTCTCAATTGGGATGAGCAGCAGAACCTGTGGTCTTTAGTACCTAGAAAAACACTGTTTGAGGCTGATGCAAATGTATGTTAAGCAAACTATGAAAATATAATTTATTTTTATGTTGAATCAGTTACTGAGCAGTGTGAGATGAGAGTAATTATTTTTAACATTACTTAAAAACCTATATTTTAAAGAAAATGTAGGAGTTCAAATATATTTGGCATTTATGAAAAAAGAAATGCTGCTGATTGATTGACAGAACCAGTAGTTTTACAAAATAATCTTTAAGCACCATATCTAAAAAATGCTGCAATTATCTGAAATAAATCTAAGCAGAGGGATGTAAAGTTCAAATATGAAAAGAACTTTCATGGAGGTGTGGTGAACATATCCACTGATGTAACTTCTGGTGAGATAAAAGATCATTAAAAAAAAAAGAAAATCTCCCTCTTCTCTACTAAACTTACAGTCTGTACATTGCCTTTTGCTTTCATGGTCAGAACTGGTATTTTTTCAAATGAACATCTTTCCACTACAGACACTATGTTTACAATAAATATCTACAATAACTGTAGCTGTTTTCAGTGTGATTTTAAACAAGACAGATTTTCCAGTGCTTTAATGTTTTGTGAGACTGTGAAGGCCCCCTCCCTTCACAGGCTAAAGCGCAAGAAAGGCAAACTCAATTTATATCTGTCTTCTTCATAAGCTTTGTCCTTGGCTATTTAACATATAAAACCTATACTTTGGAAATAGATATATTACAGAAATCAACAATATTATCAGAGTTGTAGTTCATGACTCTAGAAATGCTTGGAACCCAATCTGTTAATTTTTTGTAATGAGATGTCAAGCACATTCTTATCACTTCAGATTAACTTGCAGTTCTTTTAAGTGTAACCCTTTAACATGACCAACAATTAAGCTTTCCAAGCTCCTAGGATACCATTGCTGGTTTAATTCATAAAATAATCGTTAACATGCCTCATTTCAAGAGCAAAAGCTTAACCGATGAAGAGAAATTCAAATGTGTATTCTCCTTTAAGTCGTGTCTATAGGGCACTTGCACTGCTGGCAGTTGGGCCCTTCCCTTCATCATGAAACCAGGCCTTCTCAGAATCAAACTCCCAGTTCATCTTAACAACTTTGTCTGGCTTTTCAGAGGCAACTGACCGTCTCGCTGTCTTCAGGCTCATGTTCAGTCTGCATCTGAAGACCTGAGAACAAACAAAAAACTCGCTTCCTCCATCCAAAGAAGATGCAAAATTGCTTGTTCAATGCTAGCTTGTTGAGGTACCTATTTAGATGTTTAATGCAGAATTTCTCTTCCCTAGCTTACATACTCTCTAAACAAGATTTCTTGCTTTAAACCCTGTTAAAAGTCTTTTTGGAGCAGTTTGCCTACATATTGTGACATAAGTGGATATGAAGAAAGGTAGTGACCATACTTCTTCTCCCTATGAGCCAGCGAGGCTGGACAGTTACAAAAAGAGATCTCTGTCGTCACGATTTTGTAGCATATATCAGCATGTGGCCACTCAATATTCATGACACCATTCTTCCAGACTTCTGCATAGAGTGATTAAATGCCCATTGCAGTTTTGTGTCTTTCAAATACAACTAAACCTTCAGAAATCTGATTATGATAGTAACCAGAAAGTTGGCAGGAAAGTAATGGAGCTTGCAAAGGTTAATTTGGATGAAAAAAACTTGTCATGAATCCATGTTACAGAGCAATATATTCTAATCTGTGAGGCTCGCATATAATGGGCATGTGGTGTGAGGAAGGAAAGTAAAAAAGGGTTGTCTTTCAAGCTGACAGATTTGATAATGAAAAATCTTCAGCTCCAAGTTTGGGTTTTGTTTAAAGTAAATAAATTCCTCCTGACGAGGCAGGCTTCACAAAACAGGAAGTCATTTTCAGTCACTATACTAAAGTAATTTTCTGACACTAATGAATCTGCATCTCTAACGAATACGTACTGCCCAGATTCTCTCTCACAATATTCAAGACTAGAGAAAGCCTACTGAAATGAGTGAAATGATTAGGAGTTCACGGGAACACAGGAGAACATACTTTGGCCAGCTTAATTACCTGTGCCCCTATGAGTTGGTGCACGCATTATGTATTCTCTGTCTTTGGAGTACGGAACCTCTATAATAGCCTCATATCTTTTGTTACAGGTGTTCTGAAAGTGCTTTTGGTACACGCTGAAAATTTATCCATACCGTCCTAAGAGCTTGTCTTTGATTCTATGAGAAGGATGTACTGAAAACCTGCAATAAATTATTAACCATGTCAGTGAGCCAGCTTTTGGATAGATTAATTTATATTGAGTACGTCTCTATCCAGAGGTGGCATCATTGAAATAAATGGGACTTGGTCTTCTGTGAGGAGGCACAGAGCTCTGAGTAAAATCAGAAGCAGTTCCAGGCTGTGTGATTTTTGGAGAGAGGTACTATAGAAAATGTGATATATTTATAATGGAAGGTAAGCCAAGTTGGTTAGTTTTGTTGTGTTGTTTTTTTAAGTAGGAAGCTGTATTGAATAATAGCTTACACATTTACATAATCAGCTACATGAATAAAAGAAACCAACATAAAACATTTTGAAAAAGCATTTAAAACTGAGATTTAGCTGAAATGAAAGCTGAAGCTGAAGTGAAAGCTGAAGCTTCTGTAAACTATGGCAAGGTAGCATTTGGGTCACTTACCTACAGCTGTGTGAGTTAGCCAGGTTCTTCCTAGATATCAGTCATCTATCCTCCAGACAGGAATGCAAAGGTATTATTACTCCTCTTTATAGTAGTCAAGGTCTCTGAATAGTCTTTCCCAAGACCTTTACTTTTGGAAGGGAGAGGATTGTTTTGCCTGAATTAACATGGAAATGCCACTCTAACATCCTTCTTCATCCAAGTCAACTTCTGAAGCACCAGGATGAGAAATTTAGCTAGAGTTCAGCAGATTAAGGGACATAGTATGATAAACAAAAAACAGACAAGAAAAAATGTGATTCAATTAATTTTTGTGATCTGTTAGCTGCCGGATTGTACTTGACAATCTACACTCATTCTTAATGTCAGCCTGATCTTAATGTTGTGTTTTTATCATGAGTTCTTGTTGATAATATAAGCCACCTGCACATAAAACCCTGCTATTATCCACCATCACAATGGGTGATTTCACAGTGCATACAGTAGATTGAGTGTCATTTGGTATTAGTATGGGCTTTTGAGAAAGAGCTTCATACTTCTCAGTTGCTTGTAGTAACTGTCAAATACTGGATCATGAAATTTTGCAAAAGTGTATTTCAGAAATAATATTACTGTGGGTTCCAGTGGAGAAAGCACTTGCTAGCTTTTGTGAAAATTATGCATGAGAAGAATTTTTGTTATTGTAACATATATAGAAATGTACCTAAAAATGTACTTCCCGTTATATGCAAACATTTCTTTGTTTTAAAGGGCTTAATTCTGTGCACATATATGTATGACCTGTGTTTGCTGGAGAAATTATGAACTTTAGGATCAGTATCCTGATTTCCAAAATATCTAAAGTCAGAACCTTAAGTTGAAATAGTGAGGACTTTGGAGAGAGAGCACCACCAAAAAGCCAAGTCCTGAATAATCAAGGAAAAAGCCTAAACTGAGCCAGGCTGCCAGAAAGTGAGAACAATACCAACAGGTTTATAGGAATGTCCAGGAATAGTTGTTCTAGGTAGCAACATATAGGCAGAGTGAGAAGTATTTATCATCCTTGATAAGCTAAAGGTAGATTTCCTGGGGTTAGTGAAATAATCTTAGAGGAAAGCAGCTGGCTTACTTGTTGAAGCAAACAGCAAGCAGAAGTAAAGGCCAGGGAGTTGGGCAGGTAATTGAAGTTTGAACAGGGGTATAAGAGGTGAAAGAGAGCCCCCACAAGCAACTACAAACAAAGGAGAGAGAGACTAAAACAGAGACAACAAGAAACACCAGCTTGCCAAGTTTTTTCCTGACTTATGTAACAAGGTGTCTGAGGCAGAAGAAAAAACAAATGCACGTAGAATTGGAGAAGAAAGAAAAAATAAGAATATCAAGAAATTCATATCTGACCCATAAAATCTTGACAGACCTGCGAGAGAGAAAAATATATGTTGTATTTAGGCCTATGGCACTTACCTGAAAGAAAAATATTATCTGAAATGTATTATTATTATTTAACATTATGGAGAATGTAAATAATTTTAAAAGAAATTTTAAAACATGGGAATTAGTTTCTCCTGCAGTAAAAGACAGTGCAACACAGCAATGCATATATTGCCTTATAATGTTTTACCTGTAGGTATAAATGCCACTGAGCTTCAGAAAAGGAAATTAGGTCTGTATTCATTATTACTATTAAAACCTTTTTATTATTATTATTAGATTTTAAATCTCTCTGCAATGTATAGACTTAAATTCCTGAATCATCTTGAATGTCCAATTACATTGCTATAGCAGTATGTGTGATAACAAATCAGCCCTATTCTCGGGGGCCTTGGATGGCCCCCAGCTCAATACAAACTCTACACTTTGTAGAAGTACTCACCTTTCCTGGGATGTTTTCCAGCAAGCCTCTCTGTAGCTGCTTCTTAGAGTTTCTCAAATTCTAACTCCCTCCCCGTATATAACCACTACTTAAATGTAGGATTCCTAGTCTGGAGTTGAGTTCCACCAGTGCTAATTTCACTGTTACTCTGCCCCCCATCTCAGCTGGTGCCTGCCAGCATCGGTCAGTGGTGACGTGCTGATAATGCTGATAATGACTGCTTCTCAATGAAGTGCTCTGGCACGTGATACCATGCTGATGGTAATACTATTTGCCCTCAATACCACAAAAGCTCAGACATCTGCTCCCAAACCTGCTGGACTTTATGTCTCCACAACACTGAGGATCAGGGGATGGACCTGCATAGGCAGTGTTGTAGAAGATATCCCTACAGTTAACTTGATCAGGAAGAGAAGGTAGATGAATTCTTCTTTGGGCAGCTGAAGAAAACCTCAAAATTACAGACACTGGTGATCACAGATGACTCTGACCACCCCAGTATCTGCTGAAAGGGTAATATGGCACAAGCAGTCCATGAGATTTCTGTTTCTTAATGCAGGTGATCAATGAACCAGTGAGGAGATACTGGACCTGAGAGTCAGGGGCAGTGTTGGCTGCAGCAACTGTGAGTTGACTGTGGAGGTTAGGATCCTGACAGAAGTGAGCAAGATAAATAGCAGAATGACAACTCTGGACTTCAGAAGAGCAGATTTAGGTCTGTTCAGGGAGTCTGTTCATGGAAAACTGTGCTGCAGGGCAAAAGGCCCCAGGAGAGCTGGCTGATCTTCAAAGACAGCCTGCTCAGAACACAAGAACAGCGCACAATGTTCAGAAAGTTGAGCGAGTATGGCATAAGGCCAGCATGGATGAACATGGAGCTCCCGCCTGAGCTCAAACACAAGAAGTACACAGCAGGTGGAAGCAGGGACAGACTACTTGGGAGAAACAAACAGATGCTGTTCAAGCATGTAGGAATACAGTCAGGAAAGCCAAAGGGCAACTCAAGTTGAAACTAGCAAGGGAAGAAAAGGGCAAAAAGAAAGGTTTCTTTAAGCACGCCAGTAGCAGAAAGAAGATTAATGAGAATTTAGAATAATGAGAATGGGCACTGCTCAGTGGAGCAGGGGATCTTGTGACAAGGGATATGGAAAGGCTCAGGTACTCGGTGCGTTTTTTCATGTTTTCCTTGGTAAGGTCTGCCCCCTGGCCCTCCAGGTCCCTGAGCAGTCTGCAGGTGGGAAGCAGTACCCACAGTGGGAGAAGATGGAATCAGGAAGTACTTAACCCACTTGGACATTCACATGGGGCCAGATAGGGTGCTCCCAAGGGTGGAGCAAGCTGGAGGAGCTGGGTAATGTCACTGTGATGCTGGTAACATTTTTGAAAGGTCATGACAGTTTCAAAGTGGGGAGGATCCCAATAGCTACAAAAAGGCAAACATTGCAACCATACTTCGGAAGGGCAAGAGGGAGAATCTGTGTAACACAGGGCGGTTAAGCTCACCTCAGTCCCTGGGACACTTATGGAGCAAATCCTCCTGGAAGCCATTGCTAAACATATGAAGGACAAGAAGGTGATTGTGAGCAGTCAGCATAGGTTTGTCAAGGGCAAACCATGCCTGACCAATCTAATTTCTTTTCTATGATGATGTTGTGCACCAGGGGTGGGTAGTGTGTGATGTACACTTTAGGAACTTTTTGACATAATCTACTGTAGTCTTCTGATCCCCAAACTGGTGAGATATGGGCTAGATAAATGGATGATAACGTGTATGGAAAATTGGCTGTAATTGTGGGCTCAGCAGGTCATGATCAGTAAAACTGACAAAGTCAGTTGTATGATGGCCAGTAACTAGTGGTCCCTCGGGAATCAATACTGGGACAGCAGTGTTTAATCACTTCATTGATGGCCTGCCTGATGGCACAAACTGTTCTCAACAAGTGTTCAGATGACACCAAACTGGGAGGTGCAGTCACAGAGCTGCTATTCAGAAGGACTTTGACAGGCTGGAGAAATGAGCTGACAGGAATTTCATGAAATTCAACAAAAATGAATGCAAAGTCTTGCATCTGGGATGGAATAAACTAATGCAACAATGCAGGCTGAGGGCCGGCTGACTGGGAAACAGCTTTTCTGAAAAGGACAGGGCCATCTTGGAGGACAAGAAATTGAACCTGGGCTGGCAATGTGACCTTGTGGCTGGGAAAGGCAACAGCATCCTGCAAGACTGCAGGCAGCAGATCCAGGGAGGTGCTCCTCCTTCTGTATTTGGCACTTGTGAGATTGCACCTGGAATAGCGTGTCCAGTTTGGGGTTCTCCAATGAATGAAAGACTTGTACATGTTAGGCTGAGTCCCGATGAGGCCAGCAACTGCTCTGGAGGTGAAGCACATGATCTATGAGAAAAGGTGCTGAGTGATGGACCTGTTTAGCCTGAAAAAGAGAGATCTGAGGAGAGATCTGCAACTAAAAGTTGTGCCTGAAACAACCTTATCAGAGGACATAAAGGAGATAGAGTGAGACTATTCCTGGAAGTACATAGCAACTGGATGAGAGGCAATGGCTACAAGGGGAAACATGGGAGATTTCAGTTAGATATGTTTTTTTTACCATGAGGTTGGTCCTGTACTGGAAGAGACCCAGAGATATTGTGAGATAAACACTCCATCCTTGGAGGTGTTCAAGACTACTGGACACAGATCTGAGGAAGTGGATCTGATTAGCTCTGCCTTGAATAGAATGGGTGGGTGGCATGTCACCTAGAGGTGCTTTACGGCCCATCTAATTCTGCAAATCCATAATTCTGCGTCACCTGGTCTAATGCTTCTACTATAAAATGCATAATGGGAGGAAGGATTAAGTATTAGAAACTTGATTTCAAAATTCTCATGTGTAGATGAAGATATATTTACAGCAGCAACATCTAGAAATCAACATAGGTGGTTGCACAAGGTCACAAACCGTAGTACTTTAAAAACAGATCCCACAGAGTGGTATAGGGAGGTCCCACCATGTCATATAAATCTAATGTTATCCTGCAGTTTTTAGTGTTGTGTCCATTGCTGGAATTGCTCCAGCAAACAAACACCTGTGACAAATTACAGTTCCTATTTTTATCTGGTTAGCTGGAGACTCACAATCCAGTTTCAGGCCCTGAAAATGATTGATAGTCAGCCAAAGAACAGAGATAGCCAACCTGTATATTGCAAATACACTTATTAATAATGGCATGTGAAACTGAACTAAAATAATAACCATAACAATACACCTGGTCAGTCAAGAAATGTAGATTTTTTTTATGCCATCAACAATGTTTAAGCCAAAGTATGCAAGAGCAAAATAAAAAATTGAAGCATGTCACAGAATTGGGACATTCCACACATGAGTATAACCCATCTGAAAAGAAATATCTACAACAAAATACTGGGAAAGGCTCAAACCTCATAACTGTCCACAGTGTACATGAAGCATGCTAATTCAATCCTCGGTGAACTGGCATTTCTAGCGAGGCTGTTCCAGAATGTTATTAAGGGCACTGCAGCATATTGCAGACTGTGTTGGTAATGCCAAAAACAGAGGGAAATCAGGAACACAGAAAAAACCTAAGACAGCTGCCAAACATTGATTTTCTTTAAAGGTGGGAAGCAAAGATACTGGGGGGTTTTGAGAGTGAGGAAAGAATGTTGGCGTGTTTTTTTGCAGGTCTGTTTATAAGAGCTGAGGAGGCTAAACGTAGCAGTTGAAATGGGTTTTATGTATTCACATTCTGTGTATAATTACACTTGGGGAAACATATTTGACAAGAAACCAATAGTAATATATCAGTGTCTGTCTGGGAGCATCTCAGTTGTTACCATGCAGCAATTCATGAGCCCTTGGATCTCCACAGTTTCTGTCAACAGAACTTACACTTCTGTCCTCCAAAACCTCAAGTCCCCGCCACCTGAAATTTTAAAAAGTCCCATGAACTGCAACATGACAAAGGTAACACAGAAGAGTGCTAAGTGAAGTCCTAGTTTCACTTTTACTGTTGCAACATGATAGTTTTCAGAAAGTTTGTCAATGAAAGAAAACATTATGAAGTAAAAAATGTGGTAATTATATTTTATAAGGTTCTTATCCAGTTGGGTCACTGGTCACTGTGAAAACATACAGAGGATTGTGGCAAGTGCTGAAGACTTAAAATTCAGGTGCCAAATGAAGCAAAACTCTGTCAGAGTGCTTGGTGCTGAGTAATCACTGATTCACACATGGTATCAACAATAAAATGCACTAAAAAATTCCTGTAAGGAGAAATGGACCAGCCAGTAGAAAGTCCCACTGGGGCTAAAGCTCTACTGGAACACAACTAGAAAGATTTAAGTAGCTCTTCTCCATTGATAAGTAGTGCCTGGAAGAAAGAATCAGAAATCAACTTTAGTTCTGACAGGAGCTGGCTCAGAGTCATTTAATGTTTTTAATTTTTTTTAGTTAATGTTAGTAGAAGAGGCTGATGATGAAAGTACTGTAGAAATTTGAGGAAAATATTACTTCATATAAAAATGAAAAATATGGGTGATATATTTTTAAACCAACAAATTTGAAAAATTAAACTATGAGCAGTTTTGACTGATTTAAAGTCTTTCATTCAGCTTTGCTTAGCAAACAGCTCAGATGCTTTAAGATGTTACTGCTTCCCAGCTGTTTGTTTGGTCTTTTTGTAACAGGTCATCACCCTTCAACAGAACTGAGAGGAGGAAATGTGTGCTCATGCACAGTCTCCTTCTGTACAGGAACTGTACCTTGTTCAAGCCCACCTTCATTGGTGATTTAAGACTGGCTGTCAGCCTTTGTGTTAGCACAGCAGAGGCACAAGCACAGGTTCCCTTGTGCCAGCCCCACACTGGTGACAGTAATGGAGACATAAGAAGACTTCAACTGTTGCAGCAACATTTGCTCAACTACATCTGTCAAACTCTGAAGCCCACCAAGAGAACCTGGCACTTTTAAAGGCTTTTTTGCCTTCTTTTACATGAGAAGAGAAGTCAGGGAACTGTGTTACAGGACTGAGGGGGTAAGTAAAGGGATAACTGCTAAATAAACAACACATAATATCTGGGTGTAACGCTCATGCAGATACTACATTGGAAAGAAAGGGACAAAAGCTTTGGAGTTGGTCTTCCAAGGACTTTGGAAGATCTCAGTGGTTTCAGAACATAGATGAGAAAATCATATTTCCTTCCTTTTGTCACTCTCCTGCTCCCCCCTGTTCAAATTCCTAGGAGGACACCCTTCATCCCAAAATAGAAACTGCTTTGGAACAGGACAGAGTTACTGCTCTATAGGAGGAGAGCAAGTGAAACAGCAGGTAGCATAGGTCCGAATTCCTGGCCAGAGCAGGAAGCACAGTGGAAAAAAGGGTAGATACTTTCACTTGTGTATTAGGTCCAAAGCCCAAAAAGTGGAAATGTTTTCCATCACATTGCTGTCCAGACGAGTTGGAAACATTTTTCTGTGCTTGATGCGAAAGGAAAATAAAGTAGCTGTTTGGCCATTTCCCTCACTATTGGGAAACACTGTTTTTGAACATCACCATCTGAGTTGTTTGTAACAGATATTTCACATGAAAATACAACTTTCGGATAGTCTAGAGGTTGTTAAGTTACACGTAGATGAAGCTTTGATGTGAGAAAAACAGTAGGTTGACAAGAGATTCCTGGCAGCTTTGAAAAGAGTTCAAGCCTCTAGAATAAAGCAAAAAGAAGCAAAAATGTAAATTCCATATGGTGAAAATAGCAGATCTCATTCAGAAACTAACCCAACAATACTTACAGGGAAATGAAAGTACATCTGAGGCCATCACCTTCCTGCTTTAATAAGCCAGAAGGTACTTTCTTTTTTTATTTTCATGTTTCTCCTAACTGTATTGTCAAAACTAGAGGTCACTAACTCAGACAGGCTGACAAAAGCAAAAGGGTGATGAGAGCAAATGAAGGGAGACTCTTTGGCATTAGTAGTTAAAGTTTTTGTTTTTATTAGTGAGAATGTAATTTATGAGGTGAGGATGGAAGCTAATCATAAATTACTTCTTGCCATTGTCAAAAGCACTTCATAAACACACTTTCTACACCTTGAAGAACTGATACTTCTTTTTTTCAGATTGAATTCACATCTGGGGAAAAATGCATTGGTTGTCGCTTTTGCAATATCAGGGCTCTGTAACTGACCATTTAATCTGCCCCAAAAAGTAATTTTAACATTTCTAAAATGCATTTATGCACTACCAGATATTTACTGCTGTGAGGTGTTGCTGTATCCATAAGAGGCAGGAGGCCAGTGTGAGAACTCAAACTGCAGAAGTTTCCGGAACAGGTATCCAGCCCTGATTCAAAAGGTCAGACAACCCTGACATGGAGGTTTGGCAGATGTGTAACAAAACAAAATCTTAAGCCACACTGTGTATCTGTTGACCTGATAAAGAAAAAATACCAAACTGTCTGATTTCAGGTGCAATTTGGATTACTTGCGGGGATGAGATGCTAAGGAAAGTACTAATTCTACTGTTGTATTACAGTATCTAGAATAAAAGCATGAAATAATAAATATATAGTAATAGTGTATTGCCAGCTACTGCTATCGATTTATGGATGATCCTCACAATACTAGTTGAGATTTTCTCTAAATACAGCAAAATAATGTTTCCAAGATATTGCACAAAACTATTTTAAAAACCACAAAAAGGGAACTTAGGTATTGGAAATATAAGAAATGAAAAGGAAGTGTTTTTAAGTTTATTGTGTATGCCAAAAATACAGGCCAAGTCAAATGAAAGAGCTCTTATTGGCACCACAGAAATTTTTGAACCCCTTGAGCAACATAGGCATAGGTTTGTTTATGCTGGCTGAAGAAGACTAATATTTGTCTTAACTTGCTATTTTCACTTTCTTCTGATAGCTTTACTAGAAAATATTGCAACTAAGTAGGTAATTATTCTGAACAAATTATCTTCTAGTGTAGAAAGAATCAAACACAAGCCACAAAAATTAGTAGATAACTTAAAGAATTTTTGGGGGGAGTGGAGTCATGTAACTGCCAATGCTTGTTATATCAAATCTAAACTGGTGTTAGAAAACAATATCAAAATAATAAGGCACTGTAAAATAACCTGCAGAACCAGACTGATCTGTATTTAGATTAAATCAGAGAAGGACAGTGATTAAATTTAGGTTGTCATTCATTGATATTTTACTTGACAGGATGCTGAAAAGTACTGTTTTCAGCAGTAACCTGATGTCTGCTGTACAAAGAAAGGAGAACAGCAGGATAAAAAGACTGATATGATCCAAGAGCTGCCATCACTTCATAAGATGATTCTATGCATCAGGGAATAATGGCCTCAGAAGAGAATGTCATGCTTGTATGAGAACATCACTCTTCAAATATGCTGTGAAAGGATGGGTGACTCCTTCTCACAAATGGTAGTAAAAGACACAGATTAGCAATCTTGACAGAAAATGCTGTCATGCTGAGGACATCTTTCCTGAGAAGGTCTCTGGCATAAACCAAAACAAATATTCATTGCTGATCTTTATGAGGCTGCTGGCCATGCCACAAAGGGCCTTATTGGCCTTGGCCATCCTTGCCTGAGGCCTCCTCATGTACCCTGCCCATGGCCCAGGGGCCCCATTTCAGCCCAGCCCCAGGCACCCAGCCCTGCCCTGAAAAACACTGAATGTGTCCCAGATTGTTGCTTGAGTGTCCTGGGTTGACCTCACACCTGGCCAGTGGCCACTCATATGCCTGATGGTCACTGGACTGTCATCTCAACCCAACACTGCTGACTAATACGAAGAAATTATTCACATATTGGGCTTGTTTCTCCACTGGAGACTTGGTGTACCTGACAAAGGTATTTAGGCATTTTATGTTTCAAGGCCTCACTCTCATTTTGGTTTCTTTGAAGGGTCTGACTTCAAAAGTTCCTATAAATGAATCCGTTTCAGCACCCAGCTGAGATGCTCTAACTGTGCTTGTCTAAGGAGTGTCTGAGTTACAGTATAATTGCCTGCTCATAAAGTTTTTCCCTTTTGCAGTTGAAAGAGCCATGTCCTCACTATAGTCAGTTACCTCATGCATGAAAATCATCAGTCATCATAAGGGATGGGAGCTTTCTCTGGAAGACCCCCAAACTGATGAAACTTCAATCCTATCACTTTTAATACCAGCATACCTCTGCCACTCTAGTGGAACAGAAAATCTTGCCCTCTTGAAAATAGGAAGAACAGCTTTTTGAGCCTTCAGAATCCTGCACCTTTATGTGTGAGATCAAAGAGCCAGTTATTATGGGATTCCTGTTTTCCAGGTAGGCACTTAAGTAATTTTTCCCTGTCTTCAATGTCTTGAGTAGTTCATTCCATGAGTTCCATGAGGCAGAATTTCCATTGAATTATCCTTGAGGACTATGTCTGAGATGTCTTTGATTTTTCAAAATTCTTATCAAATTGTAGACACCAGAGCTGGGCTTATTATTCCAGCAGGATGACACCTGTAAGCTTCCTACACTTTTCGAGTATAAATTCCTGGGTTACGTGTAAGAATTGCATTACCATGGGAGAGTCTGTTCGACTGATTTGTTTCTCACAGGCTTCTTCAGATTCATTTCTTCCCCCATTATTTGTAGATGAATGAGTTTTCATGTTACTGTGCTGAAAAACTTTTACTACACTATTTGCCAAACTGTACAAAGTTCTCCATGATCCTGACTGGTCACTCCCCTAATATCTTAGTCTTCTACAGACTTTAGGAGTGATAAGTGATATCTTTAGGAGTGTTATCTTTTCTTTAGAGGTCTGTGATAACAATTTCAACAGCATAGAGGTCAAAACCATCTAGAAATATACCTACTCAGTGAAGAATTCTCTCTTACAGTTTCTATTTTGGTCCCATGAAGTAACCATGTTTCATCTTGGCTTTGAGTTGATTTAGTTCTCAGTCTTCCAGTTAATTACAATCTTGAAATATCTTCAACTATTATACCAAAAGTCTGCCTCAAAACGCAATAATTAAACTTTCAGTCAGTAAAGGTGAATTTAAGTGACTACAGATAATCCCAGTTTTGCCAGGGACAAATAAGTTTAATGGCAATGTTTTGCAGAGTCATGCAAGACTCCTGGAGCTGATTTTCAGTTTTTCTCTCTTGCTCATTCAGGTGGGGAGGGGGGAGAAAAAGAAAAGAAAAAAAATGTATCATACTTTGCTTCCAAGATGGAAATATTTCCCATCATTCAAGGAATGTTTATTACAAACAGCTAAGTGTAGTGCTCTTGGTAATCTGCCACTGCACTGATGCAATGCAGTCCATCTCACATAGTGGAAGAAGAGGAGTGAAGGAAAGGGAAGAACTGTAAAGCGTAGAAGATTGATTCCAGGCCCTATCTCACTTCAGCTCCTTAAAATATTTTCATTAAAATGCACTGTGCAGCTTCAGGAAAACAAAGTCAAATTTTGGTGAAAGAAAATGAGGTATTTTTGTGCCTGATCAGTATAGCCATGAACACTGGCCATTACAGAACAGCCACTTATCCAGAAATAAAATAGCCAAACAAGAGGATGGTTAATCTCAATATGAGGCATTCCACATTGATAGTATTTTGATTTGAGACCCTATATTGTAAGCACATCTGATAAATATTTAGTGGCTTAACTGACCCTGAGGAAGCTGAGAAATGAGTCACTGAAACCAGAACACCTGTTATTTATGCACTCAGTTCGTAGCCCAGCTGCAGGTAGAATAAAAAGGCTCAATTCCAGTTGCAAATGCAATGTATTTAAACACCTACATACACATGCATTAAGCAGATCATAAGCAGTAATGAAACCTATTTATTTCTTTTTCAGAATATTTGGATGCATTTAAAATTGTAATTAATTATTGTCCTACAGTATTGTCACAGTACTACTTACAAACAAGTCTGAACCAAGAAGTATTAACACTATAATGCCAATATTAATAAGCAGATACCTGGGAAAAGGCTGATAGATTTTTAAAAGTAATTACAGTGAGAGAATGAATGGATACCATTTTAAAAGCCCACAGAATCTATTTAAAAACATATGTCCATAGAGTTTGAAACTAGTTTGTACAATATAATAGAAAATTTTCTATTTGGAAATGTTTGCTGTTCAGAGTAGAGACGACATACCTTTCTTTGTGTTGGCATTGCATCTATCATCATGTGGAATGTTAAAAGAAAATAAAAAAATGGTACAACTGCAGTCTTAAGTAGTCAAAAGAGCTGTTTTCACAAATTTCAAAAGGGTAAAGTTTTCTGTTCTGTTTTTTTAATTCTTTAGAAACATTATACTCAATTGCTACATGAGCTTTCCAGAAGGCCTATTTTAATATCATAAAATTATATCCAAAAATATACTGGCACATTTATTATAGAAATAAGTATGGATAGGAAGCAGTTAAAAAAAATGTACAAGTCAACTCAGAAAAGCTGAAGCCACTAAATCCCTGTTATGAATAATCAAAGTTTCAGATACTTTTTATTTATACCCCAGTTTTGCTTTAACAAAAAGGATAAATTTAAACTACAGAGCTGGGCTGCATTCCTATTTCCCCTCTACTGTTTTAAATAAGATATCCAAATTCTTTCCATTTGTCATGGAGCATTAAGGGCATATTTTCATTGTGGATTATATAGTATCAATTGGTAATATGTCATGTTGTGATGGGTCAAAAAACATCTTATAACCTGGAGCAAATTTCAGATGCATGGAAGAAATTCTAGTTGAACAACAAACCATGAAAATCTAGGGGAAGCTAGGCCTCTTTGGCTGCAATTAAAGCATGCAGCAAATTCGTTCCACCAACAGGTTTTCCTGTGTTCGGTGATTGACAAGGTTTGTTCAACTTCTACAGCACTGTGTGTTCTAAAGTTTGTGCATGAAATTATTACCACATATGGATTATACAGATGCTCTGCAAACAGAGAATACTAAAGTGATTAAGCGAATGAGGCAAAACCCAAGGACATAGTTTGCATCCCTTTATGTTTATAGTTATATTCCTCTCCTTAGCAGGAGACAGTACCTTTTTTGACTTCCAAAACAGTATCTGACTGAATGAGTGTAGTATTAATTGCTTTGATAAGTCTCAGAGAAAAGTCCTCCATCGACAGGAGTTGTACCTTCTTATGCTGTCCTGCCACCAGCAGCATCACACAGTGTCCCTGGCTTTTCCCCAGCTTGATTCCAGTTTCTTCTGCATATTCAGTTCCTTCACCTTTTCTGAGGATGCAGAGGAATCCTAGGGATGGCTGTGGTTTTGTAATGAAGACTTTTATCCTTAGGGTTTTCACTAAAACTACTGACCTATTTCAAATCAGCAATTAAATTAGAACAGTTTCCTTGGTCAGATTGACTTAGGCCAGACTTTGAGTCAGTAGTCTCAGTGTGAAAGGTGAAGTGTTATTACCAACGGACTGGTAGATTTTCAGAACATCCTACAGGTAAATCACTTACTCATGGTACTGTCTGTAATAACACAGGAGATATAAAAAGATGCACTTTAGGTACTTGGTTTCTGAGTATTTTGTAGCAACCATGAGTTTCTCTCTGCAGGCTTTATGTACATCTAACAAACACCCTCACAAAGCCATCTGTGATGGTTACTATACATCAGTGTTGTATTTATTGGGGGGGAGGGGGAATAACTATAGGCCAGTTTCAGAGACAGATTAATTTTTATTGCAGCCTTGAATTTTTGCTGCACTTTTATGATGGAAGATCATAATTATCTGTCACAAGTATCATTAGATGTCACTGTCACTGTATGTAGAGTGCTGGATTGAATTTAGTACATTGTCTGTTATTATTACCATGAAACATGCCTATTGCTTTGTTATTAAGACATAAGGAAACAGCAGCATGGGCCTGACCTATGAATAGTAAAGGTGCTTTCAAAATCACATTAATTTTCAGAGTTTTGTTAAAATAATCTCTTCATCCAGAGTTCCTATTGATAGTAATGGCTATGTTTATACTCCCCCCCCCAATCAGCATAGGGTACATGTGTAAATTGGTGATCAACTGAAGTAAAAGAATGACTTTCCTTTGTTACACTCATTATACCTCCACTGAATTTGGGCATAGAGGCTGGTATCTACTCTGAAATACAATGTTTTAAGTACAGTCTAAGAAAAGCAGATGATATAGATAATGCATGAATATCATCAGATCTTGTAGGTATTCATTTACCAGAAAGACAACCTTGCTAGGTGTGACTGAGCAACAAATAACTAAATTTGTGGAACAAACATTGCAAAAGAGGTGTTGTTTATGACAGGAAATGCCCTGACTTCTATTTTTGAGTCTATAAATACTTTTTTGATACTGTTACGAAGTTTCATGAGCATTAATGGATTAGTGAGGTTATGTCACTAATGTGAACACTGAGTACTCAAAGGAAGTAAATAAAGCCTATATTTTTAAAAATACAGGACTTCACAAAAAAATGTTAAGTTTGGGGTTGGATTTTTGTTTTGTTGTTTGGTTGGGGTTTTTGTGGCAGATTAACACGCTACCAATTTTTTCTGAGGGGTAGGACTACAGCCTCATAAATCCCTAGTCCACATATCAGAACTACTGCCAGGAAAGATCTGTTTGCTATACAAGCAAGTACAGGATGCTTTTCTTATAATAAAAAAACGAGAGATGGGGTGCATCACAACAAAGTTGGCTCTCAGTAACGAAAATATCACCTTTTTTTTCCTTTTTTGTATTAAATATGGCATACTGTAGGTGTGAAGCAAAGAGGGAAACCTGATTATCAAGTGAAGTTAAACACCATTTTAAACAGCCTGCCAAGATGCTATATAGATGAAAGCTTCTTTGTGGTTTGTCACAATATAGCAGTATGTCTTGTACATACTTCTCCCTGTATTTGACTTGCATAGGGATTTGAAATCACTTTTCAAATGCATGTTCTGAATTCTGCAGGAGTTTGGTGGCTTGCTGGCTGATACTTCTGATTCTTGAACACAGATGCATAAATCATTACCCTTTAAATTCCCTTTCAGAATTTATTGGATTATAATTAACAAGGTTCAATTTAATAAAAGCAGGAACACTTTTTAAAAAACCATTAAATCTAACCAAAATTATTATGACATTTAAGAGCAAAGTGCAAGGTGCTTACTGTTCCAACATTAATCATGTGCCAGCATGGAAGGGACACATTCCACCTCACTAGAGCTATCTAAAAATTAGTCATTGCATCTCATCTACTCACCTAAATTCTTATTAAATCAATGGACAGGGACTTGAATTCCCAGGGGCACACCAGCCCATTCTCAGATAGGTGAGATAAACACCTGTTTCTTACCAGTAGGTATAGACAGAGCTGGATGATGTGAGACAGATGCTTCATTTATTTGTTCACAGGTAGGGATCTCATGCCATTTGAGATCACTTATGGTACCCAAGATATGCATGTGGAGGCAGCAGATGTGACCCAGGACTGACCCACAGAAAACCCTTCCACAGTGACAGCTGCAGGCTAGACAGGTAGACAGAACTGTGGATACTTTGGAGTTCCTAAAAATACACTAAATCTGTCATTGTTGCCTCCAAATCATGTCCATTGACAGTAAGAGGAGCTCAGGTACATCTAAGTCCCAGCATTTACCTGAAAGTATCTGCCACACTACCTAAACCTGATAGGTTTACAGAAGGAAGGAAAACTCAAAACTGACTGAAAGTTTTCCCATACAGATACTCAGAAAAATAAGCAGGCCTGCATCAAGAGAGGATGGTACATGCCTTCTCATCTGTTCTGCCTGCTCTAGGACAATTGAGGTTGAGCTGAAGATCTGTAACCACCAGCTGAAACTATTCCTAGGGAACGAGCGCAAGGCTGGTGCAGGGAAGACTGAAAAAACATATTATAAGCAGTGGTTATCACTATTGGTATAGGCTGATGAGGGCAGATTAGCAAAGTTGCTTGAAAGCACCCTGGATTGTGTGATGCCAGCAATGGCATCAAAAGAGTACACCACAAAGTAGATTTGGAAGAACAGCATCCTGCTGCTTCAGTTGGCTTCCATTCCTAGTCCAGGGAAGGGTCAAAGACTGTCTTTATAAAAGCAAAAATGGGATTGTTAAAAGACAAAAGGGACAGTCATGCTTAAAGCAAAGGGAAGCCTACAAGCAAAGGATTGTTGTGGCTTCCTAGCTTCTCAGGCCAAAGCAAAGTGAACACTATGAACCACCCACACTGCCTTTACCACGTCCCTCTTCCTTGGACCAAGAACCACAGACAGGAAATTGTTTTTGACTTGAGCAACAGGGCTTGAAAATCAAACCTCTGCTTTCTGCAATCTTTAATTTACATGCTTATCTTACGAGTTTACCCTTAATGTGGGCTGACTTGGCACTGGATTGTTTGCAACAGTAACTTTAAATGTTCTTTTATATTTATTCTCAGGTATGAGTTTCATCAAAAGTTCTCTTTATACTTATGCCCCTTGCCTCCCACCACCCTTGCCCTGCTCCCCAAGTTTATATTTTCTGTTGCTGAAGAGCCATTTTGGGCAACAGATGCAAAGCAACATTTGACCATGCCTACATGTTGACCCATCTTACAAGTGGACTTCCTTGTCTTTGAGAACCCAGTAAGAAAACCTCTCTAAGTCCTCCTATAACATGACCAGGAAGAATAGGAAGTTTCCGCAACCTCTGTGATTTCATGCTACACATCAAGAAAATTTCTCTGGAATTTTTTTTTCCCCCGTAGGCATTTTGCAGGATTTCCCTGAGGATTTTGCAGCCTTCCCTTTGAATATCCCTAAAGGGTGTATTCCAGTGCAGTGCCCACCCCAGCAGTGGGCACAAGTAACACTGAGGGTTCTGGTTTTCTGGTAAGGGTAACATCAGGTTTCTACATAACCAAATTATAACCTCAAAGGCTTTTTTTTTTTGTTTCCTTTTTTTAAGGAAAAAATAATATTCACTTATTTGTCCTCTCATCTTACAGCTCAAATTTCATTTTTAGCCTCACTTAATGTATTCTTCATATTTAAGTTCTCCATGTCTGTTTTCACATTAAACATGCTTTTATTTTTTGTTTTATTCTTACCAAAGCTGTAAGTTGGAAAAATTATTCATGTCCACTGTGTCCAAACCTCAAATATTGTTTATTAAACACATGCTATGCCCCAGTCTGGTGATAGCTGTACTTTCCTGAGAGGTCAGGTAATTTAAGTACACTTGGGATGAGAAGTGCTATGTATATGGTGAAGTGTTATAAAATGTTAGTTTATGCTTGCTTTTCCTTTTTCCTTTTTTTTTTTTTTTACTGTAGACTCATATATCATGATTACAAGTAGTAAAGTTGTAAAACAGTTCAGCATATAGAAGAAGAGAAATACACTGTCAGTATTACCTCCCTGTCTGGTATTTGATTATTGAAAAAAAGAGTTCTAGTGGAATGTTTGGCTCTTAAAATTATGCAGCTATGTCCCGCAGAAGCTTAGCAGTTATGGCAGGGCAGTAATTGTATTTTGTCTGGGAATTTTTTTAATTATCCAGGCACCAAAAAAAATAATGAAATGTTTTAAGTGGTGAATTCAGTTGGGGCTATGCAGGTATGAGCAGTCTGTCTTCATTAGTGTTTGTATTGTGGCATTGCCGAGGGACATCAGCTGCAGGCAGGGACTGATTGTACTTGGCAATGAACAAACAAGGCAGAGTTTGCCCCAAAGAGGTTATAACCTAAATACACCAGTACTGAGAGGTGAGTGGTGTTGCATTACGTGGGAGGAGGGGACTTGAGACTGAAGAACCCCCTTCTCCCAAAGCTAAACACCTCTAAAGCAGATTGGTTCTCTCCTGGAGCTCTGGTCTTCATGTCACAGGTGCCCTTCTAGCCAGCTAGGGTGTTTTTTTGCTGTGAAAACGTGTAATGTACTGACTGCGAAGTAGACAATATTGACTTAAAAAACAAAAACAGAAAAAAGAGAACGGTCTGCTTAGGAGCTGTCAAGGTTAAACTTTGAAATGATTAGTCACTTTCCATTGCAGTCAGTGCAAACTACCAGCACTTCTTAAACATTTTTTTAGCAGTCACTTACTTGAATAATTAACTCCTATGACCCTGGCTTGTCACTTACTGGTTAACATGGTCAAATGCTATCATTAACTTTCAGCATTAGATGTGTTCTCTCATACTTTCCACCGGCTGATGCAAATGCTCGGGCTCGAAGCTCACATTTCTAAATGTAGAAGTGTGTGTGCGTGAACTCTTCAGAGGCCTCCTCCTGCACGGGCAGCTGGCTCTGGTGCCATGGGCTCCGTGTTTTCTCCGTCTTCTCGGATCCCTTGTTTCTGGGTAGCCGTGGGGAAAATCTGTCAGGGAGAGCGCAGAGGTTTACCTTGTAGTGGCCTTTCTTTATCAGCAAAGCCAGGAAGCTGCACAAATCCCTGGCATGCATCCACCTTCGGCTTTCTGAGAAGCAGATAGCGTGTCCCAGCCTGTGCTTTATTTAAAGAGGCAGACCATTTGGGGTGAATAGTTAAGTGTATGGAGCACTGGATATACTGGATATACTTGTCCTGATTTTTTTCTCCCATCCAGGGAAAACTGCAAATGGGGACATTGCAGCTGATTGTGGCTAACAAAGCGGTAAGGCCTCCTTGGGATGTTACTGAGAAATTCCAATTTCCTCCCTTTGGGACCACATTCTGAAGGTCTTAATCCTATAGAAAATTTTGCCTTAGAGATAAACACAGGATTTGATCTGAATGTGAAGTTTTCATTTTGCGCTCCTACTATGACTGGGGTGGGAAATTGTAACACAGCAAGCTCCCTCAGTCCTCATGACACACAGGCAATGGCAAATTATCAATCTCAAAAGAAGATTTATGTTCTTGTCCTTTTAAGTCCCTACCTTGCATTACACCATTATCACAATACATAAGGTAATGGCAGGAGTTGAATGAGTCATGGGAGACTTTTACTAAAATTTAATCCAAACTTTAAAAACTTTCTACTCTGCATTGCCATGGCATGGCATGTTTTTAAGCTCTAGGAAATATACTGTATTCAGCAACATTGCATAATGTTAATTGCTGAATAATCTACCCCACGGTCCTCAGTGTCAGTGCTGTAGGTGACAGTCAGAGTTAAAAAACAAAACTCTGGTTATTAATTTTGTCTGTCACTAGCAAAGGTAATTCTTTGATTATGGAGGTTACTATGGGGCCTGTTCAGGGTCAAAACCCCCCAAATTTAAACTCACCGTAGTTGAAAATCTTTAAACTGCTCTTTGATACATTTAAGAATTCTTATGGTCCCTCTGGGAATAAAATCTAAACCAAAATCTAACATGAAGGAAACATGTTTGCTGTGATGCCAGAAGTGCTCTAATTAATATATCTGGTTTTCATGGAGATAAATGGGGTCTGTCAGAGGGTAATAATTAATTCTTCATAATGTGAACTTTTCAAGGTCATTTTGCCCTCAGATTTTTGAAGACTTATCCAGAACCAAAACTGATACTGTAAACAAACAAATCTTGATTTGCTACACATGTGGTACAGGTATGTGTGTATTAGTGGGCTTGGCTCCCCTCACAAGCAGTCATTTCACTTTTGATGCTCTGGCTTTGTTTGCATTCACTTATCTGTCCACAAATGGCCGTGTTGACTCATACTGCCACTGTGAAGCTACCCAGCCTCTTCATAGCCAGGACTGATCCACGGGCTGGGTCTGATGCTGGCAGCCACTCTGGGGGTGAAATGCACCCTTTCCTCTACTTTAATATTCTCATTTCTAAAATTAGGATCTACTTTTTTGCTGGAAGGGCCTACAAAAAGGACATGAAATGTTAAAAGGAAAGGGTGTTTTTTAAAAGCAATTGTAACACCGGGCGAGGAAAAAAAGGTTTTTTTCTTCCCTAAACCACTAATCTCTATTCTGCATCTGTCTACTCATTTACCCTCTGGTAACACTGTTGGCTCCCCCTTTCCCAAGAGTTCTCTCTCTCTCATGGAAAAACTGGGCAGGAAGAGGTCATTGAAAACATTCTTGGGGATTGAGGCTACCAGGGCTTGCTGCTGTACAATTATGCAAGCAGATCCTTTTGAAAACAACTTCTAAGAAGGAAATAGGGAGCTTATAGTGAACAAGTGAGAACAGTACTTAGTGTAACTGTGTGCCTAGTACTGACTTTCCGGCCTTATACTGTAAATTGGGCTACACTAAGTTATAGCTGAAGAATACGAAACTGAAAGGAGAAAAAAATCAGGTAACTGTCTTTATGTTCATCATTTTAGCCTTTATTCTGTAAATTAAACTCTTAGCAGAGAAAGCTTGAAATTCCATAAAATATGCATTTAATAGTAAAGAAAACAACATAGCCGTGTGAGCATAGGTGGCAACCCCCAAACTCCACTTACATGTGTCGTTACACAAATCATTTTCCAGTGAACAATTAGGGCTTTTTTTGGTTTAGTTTTTGTTTTTAACATGGGATTATTTTGAGAGGCTTGGAATGGTAAACTTAAAACTAGGCTAGGTAAACACAGTTATGGATCCTGAGTAATCTTTCATTGCCAATCAAAGTAATGACTTTCTTTCGCTTGCCATTTTTCTTACTCTCTCTCACTTTGATTTATACCCTGGAGTTTTGCTCAGTGATTTTTCAGAAGCTGCAGAGAAGTTAAAATAAACATGTTTAGTGCTGAACAGATTAATCTTCTTTTCATATTTTCCCTTCAGTTCTTTGCCACATTCACAGAGCTGACATGCACAATCTCTGCCTCTGGATGACAGCCCCTGCCATCTTCTGAAACCACAGGTATCCCACACAGAGAATGTCCTTTTGGGGCAAGTTTCTCCTGTGGAGCAGAGGCAGTAATGTGCCCTTAAAATTGTCTGCCCTCTGGGTTACAAAATGTGTCTTATCTAGGTCACTGGTCAAGTTATCACATCTGTATGCGCAACCATCTCAGCTTGGCTGCAAGTCTGCTGGGGATAGTGGGAGGCTGTGCAGGGACAGGGTCCAGCTGCAAGGTCAGGGGCTGAATTTTGGAAATACCTCTGCGATTGACTCTGCATGTCACAGATTCATTTCAAGGGAAAAAAATATGAAACGGATAATTTCTGGCTCTAGCACATGTTTGCTAAATTCTTTTCTCCTCTTCTTTTACAAACCCTATTTTTTGGCTTCATGTTTTACCTGTTCAACACAAGTTTGCCAAACTGACTGAAAATAATATTATATGTGCTGATCTTTCACACTGTTAAAATATATGTTCAGGAACAGCCCATGTTATAGTAATAAACAGGCTTAAGTCAGAGGGGCTTCTTAGTGAAATAAGGGCAGAATTTTAAGATAAAAGCTTAAAGTGATCACATTTCTTTTTAAATGCTTTTATTTTTGTTAAGTTGTATTGCAAAAATTCAAGGCTAACATTTAATAGACAGAGAGTGCAAGATGCATGAGTGTTTATCCAGTTCCATGTAAACTGATTTAAGTTTATTTTTACATCACTTCCACTGTTGAAAGCAGGACTTGGAACAAAAAAAACCCAACCAACCAACCAAACAGAAAACAAACCAAAAGCCCTCTGTTGCTCACAGCTGTGCAGATGACCCTAACCAATCATAGAATCATAGAATCAACCGGGTTGGAAAAGACCTCTTAGATCACCAAGTCCAACCCTTGATCCAACACTGCCGTGGTTACTAGACCATGGCACTAAGTGCCACATCCAGTCTCATCTTAAA
>JAWWLV010000001.1:66844824-66860713 GCA_035041135.1 Platyrinchus mystaceus | reverse complement strand
CAGCTTGGTGAGCTCTTCTGCCAGCTCCCTCATCACCCTAGGATGGATCCCATCTGGTCCCATAGACTTGTGAGGATACAAGTGGCTCAGTAGGTCGCTAACTGTTTCCTCCTGGATTACAGGGGGACTATTCAGCTTCCTGTCTCTGTCTACCAGCTCTGGAAGCCAGTTGTCCTGTACCTGTCTTACTGTTGAAAACTGAGGCAAAGCAGGTGTTAAGTACCTCAGCCTTTTCCTCATTTTTGGTGACTATGTTCCCCCCATGTCCAACGAAGAATGGAGGTTTTCCAATGCTGCTTTTACACTGATGATTTTAGATATTAGTATCAGGGAAATCTCCAATAATTGGGTAACACACACCCACTTCTGTGGATCACAGACTCACAGAAGGGAGTTGGGAGAATCAAGGCCAAGGATCATCAAACCCAACTCCTGGCCCTGTCAGACTTGGTGCTGTGACCACTTCCCTGGGGAGCTTGTTCCAGTGCCCAAACACCCTCTGGGTGAAGAATCTTTTTCTAATATCCAACCTAAACCTGCCCTGACACAACTTCAGGCCGTTCCCTCAGGTCCTGTCACTGGTGACCACAGAGAACAGATCAGTGCCTGCCCCTCCTCTTCCCCTCATAAGGAGTTGCAGACTGCAATGAGGTCTCCCCTCAGCCTCCTCTTCTCCAGGCTGAACAGACCAAGTGATCTCAGCCACTCCTCATATGGCTTCCCCTCAAGGCCCTTCACCGTCTTCATTGCCCTCCTTTGGCCACTCTCTGATAGCTTAATATCTTTCTGATATTGCAGTGCCCAAAACTGCACACAATATTCAAGGTGAGGCTGCACCAGTGCAGAGCAGAGCGGGACAATCCCCTCCCTCAGCTGGCTGGTGATGCTTTGCCTGATGCCCCCCAGAACACGGTTGGCCCTCCTGGCTGCCAGGGCACTGCTGACTCATATTTAACTTGCTGTTGACCAGGACCCCCAGGGCCCTTTCTGTGGCACTGCTTTCCAGCATCTTATTCCCCAGTCTGTATGAACATCCAGGGTTGCCCCATCCCAGGTACTGAATCTGACACTTTACCGTGTTGAACTTCATATGGTTGATGATTGCCCAGCCCCCTAATTTGTCGAGGTTTCTCTGCAGGGCCTCCCTGCCTTGGAGGGAGTCAACAGCTCCTCCCAGTTTTGTGTCATCTGCAAACTTGCTCAGTATCCCTTCCAGTCCTGCATCAAAGTGATTTATGAAAATGTTGAATGCCTCTCTCCTCCTTTGCTTTGTCTGGTTTACTGGTCCTTTGTATTTTTGCTCTTTTTTATTAACAGACAAGTGGCATATTGCACTCTCACCTAGTATTGTGCTTTCCTGTCTATATACCTTCATGTAAAAAGCCCACTGATTCAATGCCTTGCCAACGTCTCTGAAGGTAGAAAAAACAACTTGAAAAATGCTGACATATATTTGTTTTCTCAAAACAAACCTTGTGCCTGTAATGTTAGAAGCTCTAATTGCCTAGGGAATTTCTTCCTCTGACTGTGGGAAAGTTGACAATAAAAAGAATTTTTCTTACAGGGAAGTCTTTTTTTTTTTTATCTTCACTAAATTGCTTCATTATGAATCAAGGTTGTAACTAGAACTACATAGCAACAAAAGAAGATGGGGCTTTAATTCAGACCCTATTTTGCCTTGAGTCCTCAGGGCCTGGCTTACCACCCTGTATCCTGGGACATTCCTGCTGCTGCAGAGGTGGTGACAGCTTTGCCTCCCTCTGAGAAGAATCTGCTGGGCCCAGGGATGACAAGGGGAGGACTCTGGGACAAAAAGGTTAGGACCAGAGAAGCTGCTGCTGTAGGATAAGGCTCCTGGGGTTAGAGGTGCCTAAAAGGCTTTGTAGAAGATGCCTCCTTCCTTTTCCATGAGTCCAAAGCCAATGCTGGTGCTTGATAACTTGCAGGTATCACTGCAACAGGAGAGGCAAGAGGAAAAAGAGTATCTAAAAAAGCCTTCACTGATCCTCCTGTATCATTTAATCCTGCGCTGGAATCAAATATTTTCATAGAATCATTGGATCATTTTGGTTGGAAAATACTACAAGATCATTGAGTCCAACCACTGCCAAGTTCACCACTAAACCATGTCCCTAAGCACATCTGTTCATCCTTCAAATGCCTCCAGGGATGGGCAGACACTTCCCTGGGCAGCCTTTTGGTGAAGAAATTTTTCCTAAGAGCCAATCTAAATGTCCCCTGGGGCAACTTGAGGCCATTTCCCCTTGTCCTATCATTTATTACTTGGGAGAAGAGGCTGACCCATACCTCGTGCCTTGCTACAACCTCCTTTCAGGTAGTTGTAGAGACTGATAAGGTCTCCCAAGATCCTTCTTTTCTCCAAGCTAAAACTGTCAACTTGTCTTAATCTAAGACAAGAAAAACAATCTAATTTTCTGGATTGGATCAGAACATAGATTGGAACTGTGTTTTGGTGTTACATATGCCAATACATATATACTGAAATATATACTGAAGCTTGGAAACTGGGCACTGGGGTCCTCTCCCAACAGTGTGACTGTGCAGAGGGGGCTGTGTTGCAGCTCTGGGGCCTCCTGGGAGTCAACGGGCTTGGCAGCAGTGCTACTGGCAGTGTTGCCACCCCAGGATCACCACAGCCACAGAACCAAAGCCAGAATGGAAAATGTCCTACATACAGGCTTTGGGGAGACACTCCTCTGGCATGTGTACAGTGTCTCTCCCTTCTGCAGGGCACTGAGTGTGTTCCAGTGCTGGCTGGGCAGCTCTGGGGGACAGAGCAGCCAGGTAGAGCAGGGACTCAGTCTTGGCTGCTGGATAGTGGTGTCTCACCGTGCACAAGTTACTAATATTTTATGTAAAGCACATGCGGCTTCCTGTGACTTCATCTGAACCCTTGCCATGTGAGGTCTGAGGTGGAAGCTTCTGTTTTTGCTGGTACTTTTCCCATAGGGTCTGACATAAATCAAGAACTAAAAATGAGGTGGGATACCCAAGGTTCCTAACTTTCTTTGCAAAAACAGGGTGTAATGTGCTGAAGAGGGAGTGTCAGGCTTTGGCTTTCTTAAATTTCCTGGCTATTGTTGATTTATATCAGAGCCTTAAAGCTATTCAAACAAAGTGTTTTGTCGGTATTTCCTTAGTATAAATGAGTGAAAGGGATGACATATTTCATGGAAGCTTATGTATGTATTCTTCTCAGAAAGACTCAAGGGGTTCTTTTGGCATCAGCACAGCCATTAAGATGTATAGTACGTACCAGGTAGACCTTGTGGCTCCTAGAGGTTTGTCATGCTGTCTTACTTTAAGCAGATACCTATAGTATTTTGTGTATGGCCTATATACAAAATTCAGTGTATTTATACTATATACCAAACCATGCTCTGTAAAACTCTCTGGTCTCTTTCATAAAACATTTACTTGGGATATGTGCCATGTGTGGAAAAATTCTGTACCAAATTACATTTTACAAGTTTTCATGCATGCTCATTTAGGTGATTTATCACCCTCACAAGGAAAGATCTTTCAAAGCTCCGAAAACGAAGCACATACCATATGATTACTGCCAGTGCTTACTTTTAATTAAACCTGTCCTGAAATAAAACAACAAGAAAGAGTATATGAAAATAAGTACCTTCAGAGTAATTATGCTAAGTCTCGTATTTCTTTGTTCTTACTACAGGACAATGACAATTCTAGGAGCAATTCATAAGGACATCCATTTTTATCAGTTCACACTTGGTCTAAACTTATGGTCCTTTCACTTTCTTTTTTTCAAAATGGTGATAAAAGCACAGAGATCTGCAGGTGGTAGCTAAGTTCACACCTCTGCCTTGGTGGCTGGAGACAGTAGAAGACAAATAGCAGTCCGGGACCACGTGGAGTTCTTCCAACACGCTCAGTGATCATGAGACACCTCATGCCACACCAGTTGGGCCACAGGTCAGCCAGGAGCTCAGTCCAACCGCAGGGTCTCAAAAACAGGGAGGGCAAACCACAGCAAGCTTGGATGGAATGGACAGAAAAGGCTTCTTTTGACCTCCATCTTTCTCACTTGCAAAACCATCTTTTCCAGAAAATTCCCCATCATCCTTTGAAGTTGTCATGAGCAGATTCTCCCTCTGATGAGCACCATCTTTCAGCTCAGCTCCTTGCGTGTGTAGCTTAAAAAATGTCCCCATCAAATTTACAAGGATGGCAACGTGCTGATGTTGTGTAGTGTCCTCCCTGTCTGCCTCCAAGGTTTGCAATGAATACTATAAATTCTGGGAGCATTTATGATTTAAGGAGTGCAGTGACCAGACTTCTAAACCCAGATCGTGCCTTTAGCACTCACTGGTACCATCATCAAATCACTAAGCCTGTATTACCATGTGTTTCTTAAGCCCAAGCCATGTGCAATGGCAAGTCACAATACTGAAAATGATATTTTTTCCCTCCAATTAATTCTGGTTCAGTTCAGGATGCGCAACTAAGTTACTGGAAATATTATTATAGTAGCTTCTCACAGTCTAAATTAAGTAAAGTCCACGCTTTTACAGAATACATCCAGCAGGTACAAAGAAGATGAAGCTTTGACTTGAAGGTGCAACAAAAATATGTTTTTCCCACTGAAAGATTATGGCAAAGGCTAGCTGATACCAGCTGGGGAAAAAAAAAAACAAAATCACTTGAATGAAAAGGAAATACTGTTCTCTAATTCCAAAACTCATGTACACACACACACACTCACAAACACACACACACAAGAGTGGGGAGGTAGGGTGTACCCATTTTGTAAATGAGGAAGATTTGCTTTTCCCTAAATTGAACAGTAAGAATCTCCAACCGTATGTCATAGCCTAAATCTCAAATAAAAGTTGCATGGGTTAAATTGATCTGTTATTACAAGTTAAATAACCAGAGGGGAATATTAGTCAAAAGCTTCTCCCACCAAAGATTTGATATATAGTTTCTGAGGAAAAAAAAGAGACTGTTTGTTTCTGAAACAGGCCCTGGAGACATTAGGATATTATCTAATAGGAAGAGAGTTTATTCTGGAACAGACCACAGTGCATGAGAGTGACTGAGCAGCATGAAAGACTCCAACAGCTGAAGCACAAGGTAGTATCTATCATTCCACCCTTTTCATTTCCCAGCCAGACATATGGCTGAATCTTGTAATTTAAATGCAGATTATCTGTCCCAGCAGGAGTGCCTGAACATCCTAGAACCAGTGTCACGTTTCAGTAGAGGTGTCAGTGACTGTTGCGTGTTGCATAATTTCAAAGTATCTTGTTCTCTGCCAAATTTAAGTATTGTTTATGCATTTAAAGGGTGGGTCTTCCTCCTACAGATGTTTTTTACTCTTTTAAGGAGAAAAGCATTAATTTCTGTTTTTCTGTGCTACCTGAAAGCTAGTTTGTCTCCAAAAATCTCCAATGAATCTCTCCATTTACAGTACCAGGAGAGCTGAACTTCAGGCTGTTTGGCCCCTCGTCCTGTGATGGAGCTGTAGTGTACAATGCACAGTGGTGAGCTGGATGCCAAGGGCCTTTTGATGCAGACACGTCATTTAGTCATATAAACACAGGGGTTTCAATGAAAATCAAAGTCAGTAGATATATGGGTATAGATATATAGGTGTTAGCATATGAATTTTTTTGCCAGATTTTTTTGAGGAGAGGCATTAGTAGCAACACATACATCTTTCAGAATTATGCTGGGACTTGAACAAAATCCACGTTACCTAAATCCCAGGGATTCAGACTGCCTACTCTCTAGCACTGTCTAACCCACTAGATGTTTACTCTCTAGAAACATCCTGGTCTGCTGTCAGATCTCTCAAAGAAAAGTTTTGAGCCAGTTCAGATGCAGCCCAGTGTCAGGAAATGCCCCATGTCTTTCACCTAAGATCTGGGTGATATGTAGTGGAGTAACAGAACAGGATACATCCCAAGAGCTGTAGAGGAAGCCACACTACACAGCTGAACAATAATCTCTGTGGACAGAGGAGATAGATAGAAACACTCTCTGAGCATACCTTGGTGGAATACCATCACTTTGTACATCCAAACAATGCAGCTTTTGTTTTAGCTCATGCACAATGAAATAATTGATTTAAATTGAACTGAATAAAATGGGACATAGCACAAGAAACATTCAAACTACAGTAAATTTATGGGCAGAGTAAATTATATATCCCTCAGGTAGGTTGTTATTACATTTATGCGTGATATTGTGGAGAGCAATTGCATGTGTAAAAAATTTACAACCCTTAGAGGTACACAGAAAAGAAATGACACACTAAGAAGCTCATCAAAACTTACTTCAAAAAGTTGTTGTGATGTCTGTGTAAAGGTTCTTTGATTTCTTCTATTGCATGCTAGAAGAGTGAAATCCTTTTCCTAAAAACTTGCATGCAGGGTGATTAGTGAGCAAAACTGGAGACAGAAGTGAGACAGGACAAGGCAAGCTCCTTTTTTGGCATTACTGTTCTTCCCACTGAATCTCCAAATGTCTCTTTAGCAAAATCTGTTTGATAGACTGGGAATGAAGGATTGTTTCCACATTTTTTGATTCTCATTAGGAATCGGTAGGAGAGAGAGTGGATCAGCATTTGACAGCTTTCTTTTACAAGCATGTTCTTAAAATCTCTGCGTTTTAGTGAGAGATTTTGATGTGCTCAGTCTCCAAACCCTGGGCTTTTAGGTTTATCTTTGCATGTTTCAGTTTAAAATCTCAACCAACAAAATCATCACTTTCTATGTCTTGCAGGCTTTAGTCCTTTGAAAATCTGATTTAATGAATTCTGCCTTCTGCCTTTTACCTAGATAAACAGTCTTAAAAAAAAAGCCAAACCAACAAACAAATTAATGCCATCAACAGTAGTAACAAATGTCCTCTCTGTGAGCACAATTAGTAGGAAAACAGCCTTAGTGGTGTTTAGCCTGCAGACACCAGTGGAACTCCACAACCATAGATTCTAATTAAGGGATTGACTTTTCAAGAAAGATTAGAATAACGAAATGCATTTAGCTTTGCTAAACAAAGACAGGGAGGGAATAGAAAAACTCTCAGCAACAATAAGGAGATTGTAAACAGCAACAATGGACAAGAGCTGTTTAAAGGAAGAGAAAAAACATTTTCTTAGGCACCAAGAATAATAAGGAGTAATGAATGTGTAAATGGAATAAATAGGTTCAATATTTTTTGCTGGTATTCTTATTATACTACAACTTTTGAATGAACACAGGGATATTACTTGCCAAGGATGGATTTATTCATGACCAAGGAAAATGGAAGGGCTCTGATTACCTTGTTACCACTGCCAAACGTAACATCCAGTTTCATGTGACCCAGGAGAGGCTGTATGACTATATATCCACTAATCATGGAAATGTTTGCATCAAGTCTGGTTTCTATGCAGCCTCTGTAGAAATGTTTACCAGAAATAACATTTACCAAACTGTAAATCTACTTCATCCTTCCAAGGAGCAGTGGTGAAGCCCCAACCCCTTCCTACTGCAGAGAGAGGAGAGGAGCAGTCAGGAAGGCAGTGTAGGCTCTACAGCGAGATGTGCCCATGGTTTTGACACTGCATCCAGGGGCAGGAGGTGTTCCATTTCTAGCATGAGCTTGAGTAGATCCTTGGCTCCACCACTGGAATTTCTTTGTCAGGTGTCTAACCAGCTTGGTGGAGAATACAGAAATAAAAGTGAACTCTTTATTGTCAGCTAGTGCTGTTCAATCCTGTGGTAGGGATTTCTCCTACTTGCTTCTGAGAAAGACATACCTTGGGGTTAGAATATCTCCAAAGCCTCTAAGAATACAAGGCTTCTGACACATATTTCAAAAGCCAAACTCAACATTATTAAGCAGTTCTATGTTTTCAAGATTCCAGCTCGGGCAAATGTCTAGTTTCAGTAAATGCTAATGCTAATAACTCTTATTAAAAACACTCTTATTAAAGATCAAGATTGTTTTCTCAATCTTCATAGCAGAATGGACTGTTCTTACTGCTGAGAGAAGTAGTGTCTTCAAATTAAGCTGTACTGTGTCCATTAAAGCTCTTGTAGAAAAGCATAACCACTTCCACTAAAGTCACAGGATCCAGAAGTGGATAGAGAGCCAATACACAGCTCTGGATATCCAAATTTAGAGGGGAATCCAAAAAGGCTCCGAGATTGCCTTCTTCCTTTGTCACCTGAGGACAGTTTCTGATAGTCCCTCAGAGTATTTCTTTCCAAACAGAAAAATAATCACTGTTGCCCCTCCCTACTAACATTAAATGCCCTGTTTTTCCCCTGACATGTGGGCTTACCAGGTGACCTTCCCTCCTTTCCACGACGTGGACAGAGCTGGGAACATGTACTATTTCTAATGCGATGTTCGTATCAATATTTCCCACCAGTTATACAATTAGAGAGGCAATTGGGAATTATTTTTTTGTTCCACTGCAGACGATGAATGCAAGTGTAGCATTGCAGAGCCCACCATGCGATTGCGATGGCATGTGACGGCAGTGTTTCCAAAGAGTCTGTTCTGCAACAAAAGGTCAGCAAGTAACCACTCAAGACAGACACAATGACAGACTTCCTTTCTACCTGACACGCAATCTTCCTAGAAAATGAAGACAGAAATTACTGAGTACATTTGTAAAACATAGAATGAGGTGTGTACAAAACCAATTAAGGAAAGAATTGCTTTTTGCTGCTTTTTTCCTAGTGCATTCTTTTGGAAATTAACCTCCATATACTAATTAACCTCTGGGTGACTTTATGTAAATTAGATGGCATTCTTTGCAGCATTGCTGTGGTAGTGTAAGTGATTTAAAGTGATATAAAGTACTTTAAAGGTAGCCAACAATATTGCTTTTTAATGTATTACAGTCCAAAGATGTTCAAATGATCAGGTTCTCTTGGAATAAGAGAGATATGAGAAAGGATAGATGAGGAGGAGAAAAGGTGAAAAGTGATGTGAAAGATACTAGGAAATTACACAGAGTTCATGGGCCACATCACCAGCTTGATAAACATGCCCAAGACTACTAACTCAATGTAGATGTTCAAATTAATATCATCTCAGGACCTAGGCTCATACATTGAAAAGAGATATTAAGGATGTTAACTGGAGTCCTAGTGCCCTTGGTGATTTTGAAGAAGTAATTTCAGCAGATCAGAAGTATCACTTAGGAAGCCAGGTGATTGGCTTCCCTTATGATGTGCAATTAGTTTTCTTATGTGTCTGAGACATCAGGGAACCAAGAGTCTTGTGAGGATATTTAACTAAGGAAACAGTGCTCAGATTGATTAAGATCTGTTGTTATACCTGAAAGATTTCAGACCAGAATTAGCCTGGGTGACTTGGTGTTACCCACGACTACCTAAAGCACTTGGGACAGCAAAGACATGAGGAGCAACCAAAGCAGTGTCAAAAGAATTGGAGTTCATGCGGAAGACAAGTGTGACTCCTGATGTCCACTGAAGCGTTTGGTACAATGAAGATGTCTGGCAATGCCAGTAAAATTTAGAAACCCATTTTAGGATGAGATGAGAGAGATCCTAAAGGTATATTTCCCGTTACAGAGGGGTACAAAGGTGGTTGGTCCTGATGTAAATGCCTACAGCCCAGACTTAATAAGACATATCTTAGTGCCTCAGACAAGCACATCTAATCTAAGTGGTGGAGCTGGAACATAAGAGATGTAGAAGATACATCACCTAGGTGCCTGCTGTATATTATTGCTGTTATTATTCATAACACATGTATTAGGCATTAAAATGTGCTTGTTACATATTGTATTACATGTCATATATATATTATGGTCAAGGTACTCCTGTAACACTTAAATTAAAAAAAAAAAAAAAAAGAGCTAATTAAGCCCCTTGAGAAGATGGCTGAGGCACTCAGCTTGAAAGAGAACCAGGCTGTGACTCCCAAACAACAAAAAATACTGCCTTGCAGCCCATACTTAGACTCCTTACATGCTGAGACGGGAAAATTTTACAATAGAAGCACTTTCAGTCATTCTGGTCAGTTTAAGAGACTTTCTGCTCACTGCTGTGGTTGTGGTGAGTCCCAGGCACCTGATTCTCCCTGTGACATACACAGAATGGGTATTTCCCACTGCACAGTGTGAATTCAGAACTGGGAGCCTACAAGCAGTGAAACTTGGTACTGTCATGTTTTCTGTGAATGTAAAGCCAGGTGTTTGGAAGTTAAGCACAGTAGCAGCTAGCCTTTAGGCACAGAAATTTTGCTGGATTTACCCTGTCATCTGTGAAATGCTCAAACACTTGGAACAATGCCAGACAGCTACCTGGTTCTCTCTCTGCATCAAACAGGATAGTCAGGCTGAAAGATTTACTTCAAGGCAGTCTGGGGGAAAACAAGGAAAATTTCAGAGAAATATTACAGGAAAATGATATCATTAATTACATCATAAGGCATTAGACAACTTTGCATGCTGCTATTAGAAGGGGGAATGAGTTTTAAGTATGATGGAACGGCAGGTGTGGTAAAAGCCCTGACGATGAGGGGTTTTGTCCTCAGGGCATCCTGACCATCAAAGTCTCCCCAGTTACTCTACTGGGAGAGCAACTTGCTTAACATCACCCCTCCCACCCTTTTCCCAATACACCTGTTTCTGGGTGAAGTGGAGGGTATTTCAAATTATGAAAGACATTGAAGAAATAGTTCTAAGATGCGGTTTCCCTTTGCTCCCTCCATTTTGCTGAAAAGAGACATTCAGTTAGCAGGACCTTTGGCAGAGCAGTGCCAAGGCTGCCAGCAGGGCACTCTCCACGAGAGCTAGTCACTCCATACTTTGCATTCAAACCTCCACCCACTGCAGCCGGTATTTATTTGCTTCTCAGTTGGAAAGGCAGGTTCCTTTCCTGGCTCCAGCATGTAAAAGGAGGGGAGGCTCCTGAGGCTGAGGCTGTGAGATGGTAATGCTTTGCAAGCAGCCCCAGGTTTTCCACCTTTAGTGCAACTTTTCATTGCTATGAGGAACATACCAAAGACACGGTGGCATGAGAGAGGCACTCATAATAATGCTTTAGAAATGAAAAGAAAGTTTGTTCAGAGCAAAAACACAGCAGGCGAAGAAAAAGCACAGAGCTGCCTTTTCTCCCTACCCCACGGCTGGCCTCATGCTCTGGTGTGTTTCCATGGAGGCTGTTGCTGTCACTACATGGCTCATGCTGAAGTGTCACATTGGATGGGGGCCAGCTCAACAAGAAAAATAAAGTGAGTTTTTAAGAGGTAATGTGATAAATGTTCTTCTCAGTCTGGCTACCAATATGTACTGTCTAGCCTGAGGCGTGCAGCACATATGGGTGAAGCTACTGACGTTTGGTACTTTTAACTTGTCAAGTCACTCCTTACAAAACCAAAGGAGATGCATTAGACTAACTGAGGAGTCAAAAACAAAAAAAAAAAAGGTAAGGAAAGGCAAGGCCAAGTGATCCGATTGCCACAGACTGCCACTGCCCATTTCTCAGTTCTTATTCTGGGGTTTGCAGGCATTATGCATACTGGGGGATTTTCCCTGATGCTTAGGCACCAGCAGAACGGGCAGCTGTTTGCAGCAGCAGACAGCCAGGATAGCAAAGCACCCTGGCCATGCTAATAGGGCTCAGGCAGGTGACAGTGTCCAGGGCAGCAGCAGGTGCTGGCATTCAAGCCACCTGCCTGGGGCAGCTGTAGCAGTAGCCCTGCTCTGCCACTCTTCCAGCAGCTGCTGGATGAGGTAGCCTGGTTCCAGCTCCTCCTTTTGTCAGGGAAATTCAATTTTACCTTCACTCCTGAGTCTCAAATGAGCTCTGGTGCTAAGTGCTCCGAAGAGAATTTGGCCAACCTGTTTGGGGGGGCTGTGATAGAAAGGGTAACTTTTAAAGCAAAATATAGGTAGTGTCTGCTCTTCAGAAATCTGTACCTCTCTCACTTACGGTCTGTCAAGACATTTCAGCAGTCATTTTGCAGTGTGCCCCTGGGCTTCTGGGAGAGCATCACAACCTCCTCCTCTTTTTCCCATCTGTCAGCTCAGTAGTGACAATAGGGCAGACTGGAGTTTCTTTCGGCTCATTCGATTTCTATGGTTAGCATTTGCCAAATGCTCAACTATTTGTAAAAATCATGTCATCAGTTGTCATTGGAAAGAGAATTGATAACTGGTATTTACTGAGCTTTGAAGTCACTCAAACAAATTCACTCCCTTAGTTCAAAGAAACAAAAATCACACAAACAAGCCTAGACATTAAGTAAGCAATTGCTACAATACGATGCTTAGGTTTTTCAGCTATTAGATTTATATCCAGTGTCACAACTATGAAATAACAATCTGTGAAATTCACCATTTAAAAAACCTGAAACCTATAATTCACTTAAAAAAATAATTTACTCATCTGTAATGTGGTATTTACAACTGAGTCCAGATGAAGCCTCTTAATGCTTGTGAGTCATCAACGTTCCGTATCCAGAAAGCATACAGTCCAGAAATCACCATAACCATGGATATGTCCATGATGCTTAGGTGCAAATCCAGGCATTTCAAACCAATGTAATGTAATAACACAAGACTTAAAAAGAACTATTTTTCACTTTTAATCATAGAATCATAGAATTTGTTGAGTTGCAAGGGACCTATCAGGGTCATTGAGTCCAGCTCCTGGCCTTGCACAGGACCAACCCAAAGAATCACACCATGTGCCTGAAAGCGTTGTCCAAATACTTCTTGAACTTTGGCAGGCTTGGTGCTGTGACCACTTCCCTGTGGAGCCTGTTCCACCACCCAGCCACAGTCTGTGTGAAAAACCTTTCTCTGATATCTGGCCTAAACCTCTCCTGACTGAGATTCACGCCACTTCCTTGAGTCCTGTCACTGATCACAAGAGTGAAGAAACTGGTATTTTCCCCTCCACTTTCCCTAACGAGAAAGTTGTAGACTGGAATAAGGTCTCCCCTCAGTCTCCTCTTCTCCAGGCTGAAGAAACCAAGTGACTGCAGCCACTCCTTATATGGCTTCTCCTCAAGGCCCTTCGCCGTCTTTATTGCCCTCCTTTGGACACTCTACAATAGCTTGATATCTTTCCTATATTGCAGTGCCCAAAACTGCCACAATATTCAAGGTGAGGTCGCACCAGTGCAGAGCAGAGTGGGATAATCCCATCCCTCGACCAGCTGGTGATGCCAAGTTGCATTGCCATGAAATCAAACCAAAATTATCAACATGAATACCTTAGTAAAACAGGAAAGCATCTGTTAGACAGGATGGAAGCTGGGAAAGGAGGAATGCTGTATGAATAAAGAAAAAACATCTAAGTGCTTATTTATTTGGAGACTTATTCTGTTGTAATTTATTTAACACCTCCACAGGGAACAAAGAACTTTGCTTAATTAAAAACAACAGGGAAAATATTTGTTATACCTAAAACCTGTCAGGAAAAGCATGAAAGATTGCTAGGGTAATACCTGCAAAGAAGATATCCCAGATGTTTTTGGCTGCCTACTAGGTGCAAAATCAGATCCATGCCCAGATGAATGTATTCCTTTGCTAACCTGACTGCAGAACGCTTCTCAGTCCCATGCACAGCCCCCAGCCATTTCTGAAACATTTCTGGCTTTGAAACTTCTCCTCCAGGTCTTTAACTTGCAGATCTTCTTTTGGAACCTATGAAACACATGCACAAAGAACAAATTAGATATCATCAGTTGTATGAAGACACAGTGGAACACAAAATTATCAGGAGCCACAGAGAACACAACACAGTGGGAGTTACAGGGAATATTGGGAAAGATTGTTGCAGACTGTGTCTCTATCTTACCGAAAGAGATGTAATAGCTTTAACGTTCATATAGGAATACTGTTTGCCTCTCTTTATAAAGCAGTTTTAGAAATCCTCCTCCCCCTTTTTTTTGTCTCCTAAACAACCAAACAACACATTTAATATAAAGAGCTGAGATAATTGAACATAGACTTCAAATTGATGGAAGAAATTTAATCAAGGTGATATTTAAGTTCATAAATTCAGCTATAAACTACAGGGTTTTGAAATGAAAATCCAATGCAACCTGTTCCATTCATGGCATTGCATTGACATGGTATCCAGAGCCAGGAAGGGCTTGTCTCCTTTTTTTTTTTTCTTTTTTTCTTGCAAAAACATTAACCAAACATTGAAGAGATGCAAAAACCAAACCCTTCCCCAAAACATGTTCCTTGATGATTTCCTGCTCCCCATTACCTTTTGCCAGTGTTGGATTATACTAAATAAGGAACTGTTCCTCCTGTTCTTCTGCCTCTTAAGTAAGATCATAACCCGTCAAGGGCTCTTGCTAAAAGAAGGCAAGTTTAAAATTAAAAAAAAAAAAAAGCATTATTTCAATCCAAGGTTATAGAAAGGGCACAGAGCTTTTGGATCAAAGGAGTGAAGCATTAATACTGTGTGGCCCCACTTTCCTAGAATAAGTGTCTTGGCAACATTGCTAGTCTAAATCTGGCAAATTGAATATTTTGATCTCTGCCCCTGGAGAAAAACACGCACCTATTAATTATATCAGATTATAATTTTTCTCTCTTGTGCAGTGTAACTGAACTGTTCTCTGTTATATAGTTTATTGTGTCACAGAGGCTGCATTGTGTACACTAACACTGCCATTTATGCACTGAGCTAGGTTGTGCTTTTTGGGGTGGTTTAAAGGAGAGTGGGCTGAAGGGAAGATTTCCTGGTAGTTTAAGAACAAAAGAAATGGTTTATATGAAGTACAGAAAAAAATAAAAATACCATGTCCAAAAGCTCCAATGTTCATATCCATACTGTTGATGTTTGAGTGAGCCCCATGAAATACAACAGAGATGCTTGTTAGTTGTACTTCCATGTTTTAGATTGACCGGTTTGGTTAATGGCCACCTAGAAGTTGACTACAAAACTCAGCATTTGATGGCAGTGTGCTGTGGATGTTGAAACACTTCATAAGTAGCTTCAAAGAAACAGAAGCTGATGTCCTTGCCCAAAAACATCTGTACCCTTATGCTTGATGGCAGCTGTCAGATAAAGAGGCAAGGCCCACATGTTGAACTTAACACCAGTTTGAATGGAATAAGAGTGGAAGAACCACTTGGCAGATGATCACAGGCTGGATTGCAAGACAGCAACCATACCTGAAAGGCTGTATATGCTGATGTGGTCAATTCCTTGGCAAAGAAAACTCGTTTATTTGCCTGTATCCAAAAGGGAAGGGTTGTGAAAGGAATTAGTAATACAATCCCTCAACTGCAGGTATTTGAATTGATTATCTGTCAACACAAAGGTTTCTCTAAGTTCAGCAAATGAACACAATATGTCTTCTAAAATGCATCATGTAATTTGTTACAGCTTTTGTCTAACCGAGCATCCCAAATAAAAATTCATTTAGGTAACGTTGATTTTTTTTTATTTGTTTGCCTATTTGAGTTAAAAATTTGAATACAATCTGAAATGGAATAAACAATAGGTAACTTAAGTGATTTTTTTTTTTTATAACTGGTGTTAATTTAAATGACAAAATCTCTCAATATTCAGCACATTACTCATTTATTTCAGATGTATTTTTATGTGTTTCAGGTACACATTGTTAAAATATGTTATTGAATTTATGTTTTCTTTTGTTCTGAGGTTCCAGTGTGCTCTTTGCTGGTGATGCCATTCCCCATTTTGAAAAATTACTATTATTAACTTTTTTAAAAAAAACAACTTAAATCATGCTTAAGTTAAAGGTAGAAGTTGCTAAATTGTTTTCAAAAGTATTACTTATTTGCACATGGATTAGGATATCATGGCCAGTCTTCGCGAACGAAGATCTGGGAAAGGTGTTTTTACCTTTCAAGCCTGCGCAATGGATTTTTTAGGTG
>JAWWLV010000001.1:66796420-66831041 GCA_035041135.1 Platyrinchus mystaceus | reverse complement strand
CAATGCTCGTGACTGCTGCCTGTTCAAGGACAGACATATTGGTCACATAATCCGTCCAGTGGATGTTTAGGATTGTATGGAAGCAGCATTGATAGAAGCATTCTAAGAGAAGCAAGTGATGGTGGTTAAATGACCCATGATTATATATATATATATATAATTATGCTATAATTGCTACTTGCTTTGCATAAGGGGTATTTCCTTGGTTGTTCAGCACCTAACTGGCAAGCCCTCTGAGTAGGGCTGCCTTTCTGAGAGCATGACTTCCCATGGTGGCTTCTGCTTGGCAGAAAGCAGGGAAGGTGGAGGGAGAGTGCTCCCCTGCATTTGTTTGTGGGTGCTGTAGTGTCTTTCAGGAGACCCAGAGCGAGCCAGGGTCACTCCCATGTCCCATCTGACTCCTTGGATTTTACTGTGATATCAAAGATAGAAATGTAAGAGGTCTTTTTGTATTGGTCATGTATTAGAAATATGAAAATAATCAGTGGAAATATTCTCCTTGTGTTTATACAATGTTAAAACTAATTCAGCAAACGCAAAAATTCTAATCTATCTCAAAGAATATGTACTAGTAATTTTTATAGGAGGGAACAGAAATGAGACACATCCTATGGCAATCATTTGATATGATCTAAAACAGTAATTCCAGTCAGTGTTTTTCAGACATTATAGTGTTTTCAGTTTAAAAGTTGAACGACCAGACCGCAGCTCTTTTGAAGCTTGAGGTTTGGCAACTGTGTCAAATACAGGAATTGTGTCGTAAAAGCATCTTGACAGCGCTGCAAGTGCCATAGAAGAAGCAAAGCCGCAAAGCCACATTTAACCAACATGTAAGTTGCAAAGATTTTTAAGGATATCTGCCTGGATGAACAAGTTCGAATTTAGCTGCAGATGTTCAAAGTCCTAGTTGGTGGTGGACAGGTTGACATTTAAGCAGGTAGCAGGAATGTACAAGTCAAATGAAGTTATACTCACTGGAGGCAGGACTTGGTGAAGTGAGAAGAAATATGACATGTATTATGACATCTCAACATGGGATCAGATTGTAGTCTTATTGATTTGTAGATCAGAGAAGACCATTACGATCATTTAATTAAATTTAAATAATGCCATCAGTAGAGTATCACCTTGTCCTGCACAAATCATGCATGGTTTTTTGAGGCTGGAACATTTTGTGAGTAGATGGTTGTAACATAAAAAACTTCATGCAGTGGGGAATCAACTGTCATCTCTGGTAAGCTGTTCCAGTGGTTATAATTACTCTAATCTCTATGCGTTATTTCTTCCATGAATTTATCCATATATTTGGCTTCCAGCCACTTAACCTTGTTATACTTCTGTCTCTTAAATGAGTGGTCAACACGTCTCCTGTCAATTCCTTCTCTGTCTTCATTTTCAGAATATGCATAATTGAACAGTGTTTTAATTTGTGGCTGCTAAAGACGGTGAATTGATTTAAATAGTTTTGACTTTAAAGTAGTGGGCAGGAAAACTTGATTTAAACAATCAGTTTAAATCTTGCATGGTTTCTGCAGTTCTTACTGACTTCCCATTCCCAGTGCTGTCTGCTGGGTAAGTGTTGTTAGTGTGTTGGTACACAATAAGCAAAAAAGTCTTTTTGCAGAGTATACTCAAATTTTTTATCTGAGAGCACACATTGTGTGCATACCTGTATATTTAAAAAGTTTGTGGAGTTAATATTCATTTACTGTGTTTGAATTTTGGGATATTTAATATTACAATATGACTGTGTTTCTGATTTACTAGATGGTTCATTTTTATGATTAACTTTGTCAACTAAGTTAGAAATTGGAACTCATATAAACCATGGAAAACATTATTAAAGTAATTTTTGATAATAATTTGATTCCTTTTTGATGTGTCAGGTTACTTTAAAAATCTTATTAAAATATATTAGTGTTTAAAACTAAGTTTTATATTGAATAAAGGAAAATTAAACTTGGTTATTAAGGGAAACACAGTTTCTGCTAAAAATACACTTGAGAATATTACTATTTATAATTAGTATGTATCACCCTTCAGCATATTGTTTATAGTAAAAGACTGGAAAAAAACCCCACACTTACCTAGTTTCTTTTGCTCCTGGTAGATTTTTCAAATCTGAATGAGGTAGTAGTTGGTCTGTGGTGGTTGAATAAGCTGTGAGAAAGAAGATGCTCTGTTCTGTACCTGCTTATTGATTAGTTTGTTTCAGTTTTGTTTGGTCTGTGGGTTTTTTTGGGTTAGTTTCTTTGAAACTTCAGCAGCAAATGCGTACTGCTTCAGCACTGATGAAAGAAGGAATGTAAATTTGTTTCATAATTTAAAATGTTATTTTGTTGAATAATTTAAATAAAAGTCAGAATTTTTCAATAATGTTACAGCAAAAAGCCATTTCTTCACCAGACAGGTTTTAGAGCAGCACTGGTTAGCCTGCTTCTTCTAGGAATATTAAATATTGAAAAAAAAAAAAGACGAGTAGCCAACTATTCTTGTTTTATGAAAATGCCAATGAAGATAACTTTTTCAAATACTTCACTTATTCTCAGCTGATGACACTGACACCCCAGTTCTCAGGAGCCTTTTTGGACATGTCTATTCAGTAGTCCAAAGTCTAAAGTATGAAATAGGATAGATACTTCATTGGCTAAAGGTACCAGCTGAGCAGGAGCACCCAGGCTCAGTATTTGGTATACTTACCTTGTGATGCATTTCTCAGACCTTCCAGTCTCTTACTCTTTTTTTTTTTTCCTTTTCTTCCCCCCTCAGGATCATTTAAAATTTAATAATGCTGTTATTTGGATACTCCATTCTCCCTGCCCCCCCACTGCTGCTTATTAATCATATCAGTTTTAAAAGAGTGAGAATACTAAGCGATTTTGCTGAGCTGTGCTCAACTTGGGAAAGTTTTGCTCTTTCAAAGCAATCTTATCACTGAAGTCCTTCTGGTACTCAAACTGGAGCTCTTCACTATTATTATTTCATCCTTTTTGGACACTTCTTCAATACTTAAGTATATACTGCTCTATTTCCTCAGTCTTTTCAAGGAGATAAAATTATGTAAATAAAACTTCATTTCTGCATATTCTGACTTTAAAACTTTGATCATAGGTAAATTTATTTTATAGGGAAACCAAATTAAAGGTGGGCCTTTCTCCTTTTTTTTTCTCTGCCTTCTCCCTAACTTCTTGAAGTAGCAGTGTAAGACCAAAGCAAGATTTTGTTTGCCAGCTTTTTCACTGTGTAGTTTTGGTCAGTGTGATGACTCCATTTCTACTTTTATTTTTCATAGAACCAGGCAAAATGATGTAGGATGCAGAGTTACCAGAAAATAGTACAATTGGAAATGTAATTCGCTTCCTCCTCAGAGAGGGAGAAGGAAGTTTGTTGGCCATGTTGCTTTTTTTCTGCAAATTGACGTAACCAGCGCAGATCCTGTGAGAAGGATCAGGGCTGGGAAAAAGGACCATTGTGCAGTCCAGCACTGTGCAGCAAGTCAGAAAACTGAAAAGTGGTGGTCAGAGGAAAGGTTTTATTAACATTTCAAGATGCCTGAGAGCAAAGTGAACCAGGTAAAGAGAAATACATCCAGGCATGATGGAGACTCTCTGAAAGAATATCTCTTTATGCTCTTGAGAGAAGTCGAAATGGGTGTTTACTTAACTGTGTTTTAAAAAAGAAAAATTAAATGCATTATAAAGCTAATTTTACACACACCTCATGCACTGCTACTGCAAAACTAATTGGGCTGTGGGGAAAAATAGCACCTTTATAAGATCCAGTTGACTTTTGGTCACTTGTTACTCCCAGCATTTGCTCCAGTTCGTCCTCCTGAAAGACTGTTCTCCAGTGCACACTGCAGTGTCTTGGTTGAGGCTTCCAGTGGGGGTGCTTGTGCTTTCCTCCATTGAGCTTGCTACTGTTCATGATTTTTATGCTCTTTAGGAACCACCAGTTTATGAAGAAATAGCCTCATACTATTCTCGTAGTGGTGTGCAAGGCTTGTGAACATCTCTAATGGAGCTTTTGAACTTTGTCATATGAGTACAGGGCTTTGCATGGCAAAGAAGAAATGTGAGCTTAAAGCATTTGTGGTCATTAGCCTAAAATCTTTCCTCTGCAAAGGCTAGCACTGATTTTACTTTTTTACTCAAATGGTATTTTTAGGTGCTGGTTTTTGTTCTTCACCAGTAATGTTCCTTCTGCTTTCTCCATGCAATGACCATTAGTTAGCCTTTTTATCCTTTTTTACTTCTAAGTTTTTAATTTTTTAACGCAAAATTAGTTTCCATTGCACACAATTCTAAATGCAAAAACCAGTCATCACTTAATTAACATTTTCATGTTAGAGATGACATAGCATGTTATAGGTCCCTGGAGCCTTGACTTTCTGCTGAGCCTTTATTGCAGCAGTTCCTTAAAGCAGTGTGGTGAAGCAGTAACCTCTTGGTTTCTGGGTTGGTGCCATGGGCAGCTGGAGCTGTGCGTGGTGTCTGCTGCTGTTTTGTATTACCTCTGGAAAAGCTTGTGGTACTTCACAAGTTGCCATATGGAAAGTGATTCCATTTCTTCGATTTAGGTCAGGCTGTCGGGTGCCTTTTGTGTCCTTCTCTTCTGTAACTGGGACATCTGAGATGGGAGGTGACCATGACTTCACATGCAATCTAGCAGGAGGGTCCCTGGGGTCTTCTACTCTCCTTGCACTCCAGGTACGGGCTGCCTTTATGTGTCCTTGTGTTTGTTTTTGCCTCCAGGATCCTGGGAGAGTATTTCGTGCTGTTGGACTCTGTGTGAGTTTCCCTTTTTCGGAATGAAGGCAGGATGCAGGGGAGAGGAACTACTAAATTAACGGGGGTGGGGGAGGACACAAATGGTCCAAGAAAAGTAAAGGTGTGTGTTTTGAGAGTAAATGGTGGCAAAAAAAGCAGCCCATTGTTGCTTTGTGTTGATTTGAGGTCTTTTGAAAGCTACTTGTTGCTGAATGTGCTTTCCACTCAACGTAGATTTCTCTTATTGCAGCATTGGTCATTATCCACTGAAGATCTTGTCCATTGCTAATATCTCAGGCATCAGGCCTGGAATGACATTTCTTATTCTGCAAATGACTTTGAGACATATTGCAAGATAGAAATTGGTTTTCACTGCTCCTGAAGGATGTTTATGTAGCTAATGTGATGCCTGGTACGTTTTGTAAAGTGATTCTGTTGCAGTGGATTAATTTTTGTTGTTAGAACAATCCCCTGTTGTAATGTCAAAAGCCTCCTGGCTGCTCCTTGGAGAGTTCAGGTTTATTTCATGTGCTGTTCTTGAATATGGATCTTTGTAAGTTGCAGATTTGTGCTGGATGCAGTAAATTTTTATAGTCAAAGTCCCTGAGTTCTGCTTGATGTGTATTATATTAGCAGGAGGTTAAGGTGCTTTCTTGAAGGGCTGATGGTTCTCTTGTTACTATGAGCCATGAAAGAGCATCCAAGTCTTACCCAGTGTTGTTTCTCTGAGTGAGCAAAATGCAGCATCTCGAGGAACTTGTGTATATTTTGTGTATTAAGCATTTGCCAAGGGTGTCTTGTAGGTGGATGTGAGCAGATGTGAGGGTGTGTTGTGTATTTTTCTAATCTGTATTCTTTTGGTGAAACTTCAGAATCTTTGTTTTTCAGCAAGAACGTTTGGATGCATAATGCTCTTCAAGTATATAATTTAAAAACACATTATGCAGCTTTTTGGAAACAAGTCTTACAGAACTTCTAACAGACAGGAAGATGGATTTCTGTGTTGCTTTGATCTGTCTTTAGTGTGCAAGAGCACAAAAATACTGTTACAGGCGTTTTGTTTTAAAGTTTTAAGTCTTCACATTTATCAAAGTGGAATTCATAAATTTGTTATTTCTACTTAAGACTTTTTCATCCTTTATTCTTCAGATAGAGATGTTATATCATTGCTAATTTCCTGATCATCTTGCTTCTTCCAAAGGTCCCATCAACAAAATTACTTAGAGTATATTTTATGCTCCTCAGCATTTACTTTGTCTGCAGGATGCAGTGAGCAATCATGCCTTAAGTTGATTTAAATATCTGTCAAATAAAAAAAAAATAGTAGGAAAAATCAAGTAAGCAACATTCTGTTATAACATGCTACTCTGTTCAGTCTCTACATTAATATTTGAACTTTACTATGAGATGCATAATACATTTTTGGAGAGAGCGGTGCGGTATTCACCACTGGTGGTGTACTGGCTGATACTTTGGAAGTCATTTAAGAAGTGCCTCATTTTTTCATGTGCAAAATGAATATAATGCTGTTTACCCTGGACATTTTGAGATCTACCATTGGGAAAAATACATAGAAATGTTGAGTAATACAGGGGTTATTAGATGCGTGCTTTAGATGGCAAGGGCCACAGGGATTTCTGTAGATGCTTGCCACATATATTACTTCAGTTCCCTCTACACGCTGATGACACGTAAGGCGAAGTGTAACTTCTTTCCTTTGTCAGGCTGCACATAACTTCTGTGAGCCTTGTAGCCATGAAGTGTATTGAAGGAGGTTGTTTGCAAGAAGTATTACCCACTTGGTTTCCTTGGAAACATGAAACATGATTTACAAATATTGACTTGAGAAAGCTGCAGCTTAGAGGAAATCCTAAACTGTTGGTTCAGACTTTTAAATTAATATCTCCAAAGAGTTCAGTCCATGTTGAAAGTCACTTCGTGAAGTCCATTATAAATGATACTTATAGTAGTTCTGTGTTTCTTGGTGTAATAGCCAATTCTGAATGCTGGAGAACTGGAGAGAATGTGAGTTTTACTGGAAAAGGGGTACTGAACTGGGATCCCTGGCTCCAGTGTCACCTGTGTTAAATAACTCAACTTGCACCAGAGTTAACAAATTGATGCTTTTGAAAGTCAGAGCATTAGTGCCTTACTCATGGCTGCAGCCTGGAATACTTTCTTCTTGGTGAGGTTCAGACAATGTAAATCATCATTCATGTATTGTAAACATTTTTAAACTCTGTGGAGGGTGGTTTGAATGCTCTTTGTTATGTTCATGTAAGTGATTGTGTGATAAACCCAAGTAATTTACATTTACCGGGTAACTTATTTTTATGGTATAGGAATTTTCATATACCCTTACTTTTAAAGACTGCTGATCATAATGTGATCTTGTTGGGCTTGTTAAATTTTTCGAAATGAAAGCTTCTTTATCCCTGGAGCATGATTATCCTGAAGCTGGTGTTAAGATTCATGCTGGGAAGTGGAAAGAGGCATCAATATGGGAGAAAAAGCATACAGCACAAGTGTTGCGTACATGCTGTGAGTGCTGGGTTGTATAAAGGGTGGAGAGAGATTGCTTCTGTGTGCTCGTTATTGAGGAACAGGTCTTGGTTCAGTCAGTCTCACCAATGTGCTGCTCGATGTGGTTTCATTTGTGCTTCTCTTAGTGTCAGTGCTGGCTTATGTGGTCCCTGTTGCCACCCATCTCCTGTGGTGCCCATCCCTCTGTCACTCATACAGCTCTGCTGTCAGCACACTGGATTGGATAAAGAAACTGCCCTAACTGTTTTGGTTTTGCTCATTTATTCTTAACTTGTGTTATTTTCCCATTTCATTCCCTGAAATAGCTGTGGCTGCACAGGAGCAGACCAGGTGGTTGGAGACAGGAAAGCATCTCTAGCCATTCCCAAAGTTAGAAGTGTGACAGCTTTAGATCCCCAGTGTTCTTAATTCAGAGGAGAACACCTCCAGAGCAGAGATTAGATGAGATCTTGGATTTTCCTGCAGAAAAGCCATGTGTGTTTGTCTGCTGGTTGTAGTGCTAGTTGACTCATGGCTGTGAGGAGGTAACAAGGCACAGCTTTTAAGAAGGTATGATGTATTAGGTTGAAAAAATGATGTACTTTGAAAGAATATGAACATTCAAGTCTGTGCTGCTGTTTTAGACCTGGATAAGGCCGTGTCTCAAGCTGTTAGATTCTTTTCCCCCAACATATCTTTCATGTTTTATGCAAAATATCATTACTGCTTAAGAACTGCACTTTGCTTGGTGATTGTAAAGGTGTTTATGGTGAGCTGCCTAAGGTGGCCTTATGTGGCTATGGTAATTAAGGCAGGATAAACCTAAATCTGCCATCATCTGGGGTTACAGGAGGGTTTTACACTGGAAGTAGAAGGTGGGATGCAGGCAGGCAGCTGCACAGATGCTTGTGGGGATCAGGTCCTCAGTATCCAGAGGCACTGGTAGTGTAGGCAAGCAGTGATTGCTGAAAGCTGTAGGTCAGCCTGTCACAGATAAGGCAGCTAAATCTGTGGGCTGTATGACTTGTGGGATTTAACATTAAGAGCAAATAGGAGACCACAAAAGCCTTCACTGCATGGGCCAAGCAATGCTATTGTTCTCATCTAGACAGTTTAACTAAGGGGAAATGCTTTGCCTAATGCTTCTGTAAATAATGCCTAACATCCTGAAGGTTACAAAGATGTTTGTGGATGCTAAGGAAGGATTCATCTGTATTGTTTTTCAGTGGCTGGTTCTAGCAGGTGAGGACAGCTTGCTTTTGACTTGCAACATGCAATGGCTATGGATTACAGTGGCAAAGGAACTTTCTCTGTGGAAAGAAAAAGTTCATATGCAGAAAAAATGTAGTGGAAAATGGCAGTGCTGCAGAATCTCAGATGGAGACTCCTATTGTTGGCAACTTGTGTACAGAGTCATTCGTTGAGGATTGTGAGTATGCTTCAAGAAATGAGTACGATGGTTTGGAATGCCAAACACAAGTACTAATAAAAAGATAACTATATAAAATGAACTGTAGTTCTTTGTGTAACCAGACAAACTATGTGGATTACTACTAAGTCAATCAAGATGGGAACAATAATTTACAGCAGAAGAGTCCTGCCAAAATTAGGATTGTTTTTGTGTGAAGCCATTTTGCCAATACAAACAGAATCTCATCCTGTAGGATTGCTTGTAAGATAAATGCCTCTGTAGAATATGGACAGAAGTCACTAAGTTACTTAAAAAAGGACAAAGCGGTAACTGCAGTGAAGGTTTATAGAGAATTCTCAGAGTACAAAAATAGAAGATGAAAATGTATGATATGGCAGTGTGAAAGATTTTTTATTTCATAATATGATGATTGTCTTCTGAATATCACTCACTATAAATGATTAGAATAGTAGCCATATAAGTAAGGTGTGGAACCTCTAAGGGAAAAGCTGAGAAAGAATACACCCTTAGACCTGTTGCTCTTTTCTAGTTTATTCTGATTTTCTAGGGTGTCAGCAGTAAATTGGTAGTTGCAAAAACTTAGTCCTGTAGAAACATCAAGGGAACATTACATGTTTGCTGTTTTCAGAATATTAATACTGTTTTCAGTTTTAGACTCCTCATTGTTTCTAGCAAGTATAGGTATGTTTTAAGAATAGCTATGAGAAATGTATTTAGCTGTTGCTTGTATAATACTGGAGGTTCAGAGCATCTCTCAGTTTTGTGGCGGCTCCAAAGCAGCTCCAACACAGCATCAGTGTCAGTTCTCAGATATGTTGGCTCTTATTCTAGGTTGCATTGGCTTTTGGGAGTAAGGTGATGAAAGAAGAGAGAGATGACATTAGCCACAGATAAAGAAAAATACCAATTCAAATAGAAAGTATCTCTTTCTTACCTTCAGTCTGTAATGTGTGTGAATCTCTGACTGGCAGCAGGTTCTCTTACCAGGCATCAGAGCTACAAAGTGTAAAAGCTTTCTGGACAGAGCACTTGTATTATCTTTAGCTCAATATGATAAAAGAAAGAGATATTTCTACCAGAGGAAAGATGGAGACTTCTGTTTTCAGCTCCATGACGATGTTTTTCACATTTAAGCTGAAATCACTATTAGAAGTGTTCTAGACCAGGTTGGATTGGGCTTTGAGCAACTTGGTCAAGTGGAAGGTATCCTTGTCCTTGTCAGGGGTGTTGGAACTAATTGATCTTCAAAGGCCCTTCCAACCCAAGCCACTCTGTGATTCTAAATGAGACATTAGTATGGAGATGCCAACTCCTTTGAATCAGAATGAGCCAGTTCCCATCTTCCAGTGTGAGTTTGTCACCAAGCTTCTATTGCTGCCTGTGAGGTTAAAGCCAGTGGGCAAATGGTTTCCTCTGAGAAAAGGAAAGGGTGAGGAAGAGAAATTATGACAAAATTGGCAAAGCCTACAGAGTCATTCTCACTGACTGAAAGGAGCTAATTATTCTGGACTTATGTTTCAGATTTACTTCGTCCGGGTTCAGCTCTGCACTGTGTATGACTGGAAAATACACTCACCGAACAACAATATACTGGACTAAGCATAGGTAAATGTTGAAGTTACTGAGAGAATAGCAAATACTGGGTTTAAGAGAGAAAGATTCATTTAGCAAATGGCAAGTGAAAAAAAGCCCAGTTTTAATGTACTCTTAAAAAAAAGATTACAAATCAGAGATACTGCCAGACATCCGCTTTAGTTAGCAAACTGCAGAAGCATGTCTGTGCAAAAAGAGAAATATGTTTGCTTGGCTAGCTTTTCTGAACTGAAACATTATAGGTGTTGTGAAACTGTAGAATGTACAAATGAGCATGTTGTCAAGAACATCACATTGCAACACATGGGGCAGTTTATACACCTTGGTGCACCTTACTTAGTCATAGTGACAGTCACAAATTTATGAATGTTGAGCTTTTGGGGACAAGACTTAGGAATCTAGCCTTAATTGCAGCATTATAAGTATTTCTATGTGTGGTGGGGTAAGATGGACGTGGGAATGGAGAGAAGGGAGGGGAAGCATCTGCTTCTTACTGATCTAAAGATGTTTTGCGTTTTTTTTCTGAAATTAATCAGTAATTGACCTAAAGAGGGGAAGAGCTGGGAATGAGATGAGCAAGTGAGAAAGGGGAGCTGCTGGAGGGCCAAAGGAGTGGCTTTTGGTAGGGGGTAATGGGAGATAGAGTAGACCACAGCATCTAGAAGCTTCACAGTTAATATGAGAACTGGTTGGGTTCCCACTTGTCAATAGGCTATTCAGGGGAATAACAACTAATAACAGAGCAAGTGCAAGGACAGCAAGACCCAAGTTCACTTGCCTAACACCAGAGAAAAAGGGAATAAGGTTGTGCTTCTCAGAAGTGTTGAAGTACTGCAGGTGCTGCGGTGAAAGTGCCAGGGTGCTACCTGTGTCAGTGCATCTGAAATATCGAAAATATGAATTGGTGGGCTTTGTAATTCCCACCTGAAGAGCCTGTGCTTCTGCAAGGGGACATTTGTGTTGTTTGGGTGTAAGGACAGCTCCTTGCCCAGAGTTGTGCCCCCACACGGCATCTGGCTCTTTCCTGACTCTGTCGCCCTTTCTGCTTGGTAGCAGAAGAAGCGCTATCCTTGTGGGGTCTGGAGAGCACAGCTCTCTTAACCAGAGGTTCATCTCAACTGGAGCTGAGGTGCTGCACAAATAGGCAAAAGACTGTAGCATAGAGAAAAAAAAGTATTCTCACCTTGGATTTACTGTAGGTTTAAAGAGTGAAGTTTTCACTGTTTACACAGTAGATAGAGTATCTATTAAAGAAAATAAAACATTGCATGTCAAAATATAAAGCAGCCACCAAGGGATTTTTTTTGAAACAACTGTGCGTTCAAGAAGTCAAGGTTTTTAATTTGCAAGCAGCAGGGACTTGCCTAGTGGACTTTCAGTTCTAGTCGCTAGCAGCTTTTTGCATGGGGAGTGTGTTATTTTGGTGTGCACTGAATGTCACTATAGCTAAACTGAAGTTATTCCTTATAGTTTCATATTGTTTGGATTTATAATAGTGAAAGATCCTGTGGTTTTTAGATACTCTGGGGGCCTTCTTTGCTGACTTCTTTTCTTAGATATTTAAGCTCACTTTCTCTCCTGCAGATTTTCATGGTTTAGCATTTTGTACAGGCTTCAAGTTAAAAAAAAGATTTTTTTTCTGTTTATATACTTGACAATTTGATCTGAGTTTGTTTCCTCATCAGTAATAAAAGCATAGAAGATAGAGGCCTCCATTTGCATCATGCAGATGATACCAAAGGAATTAAATTCGTACTGGTGCATTGTCTGCTTTCATTTTTCTCTGTAAGAAAATAGGTAACTTCAATTGGAAGAAAAAAAATGGTGCAAACCCAGGAAAATACAGGAACTCAGCATTGTTCATCTTGTCGAAGTTTTAATATGTAGAAGAAAATATTTATTCAAGCTTGCACTTATATTCTTCATAGCACTTAGAAGTTCCTTCTGTCTTGTTGCCGGCCCTTCCCTCTGTGTGTATAATTTCTTTCTCCCTTTTTTGTGGCCTTGTTACACTCTCCTTTTTTGTTTGGGATTTGAAATCTAACCAAGTAATTGGGCAACAGCCTTCTCCAGATTCATTTCACAGTGACTAACTTCTGTTTCTCTTTGTCATCTCTACTGCAAATTAATGATGCAGTAGCATACAGAGGAAGATAAAGACTGGGAAGTGTGGGAGTGTAAGCAAGGGCTTTCCCTTTCCATCCCTGATACGGGTTGTGTGAATCTGGAAATGGTATTAGTGTTTATTTTTCTCCTATTCAAATATTGATGATAATGCTTGGAGGAGGTGAGTGGTGTTGTAAAGGTACTAAAACTGAAGGTTGTGTTAGATTGGCTTGAGACAGTCTGGGTGCGGACTACAGGTGTGGAGTTGTTTCAGCTCATTTACTGAAATAGTAAAGTTAGCCTGAAAATTTACCCAGAGAGTATCTGTAGTTGAGAACTGTTAAAGTGGGTCTGTTTTTGAAGCATCAGCTCCTGGTATGTCTTCATATCGAGACATTTGAGAAACGGTGTGTATTTATAAATAAGCATAGGATGGTAATGAGAAGCATTCCTTACAGATGGCTCTCCTTAAAAGTTCTTGCATAGGTAAGTAACTGGAGACAGTTATTACCCTTCCACATCTGGGAGGTACTGAGATAAACTGAGAGGCAACCAAAGAAATTAATACCTTTGCATCATTTGCCTTTTTGCTTGCAGGAATAAAACTTGGTTCAGTGTCAATGCAAAAGAGTAGTTACCCTTTTTCAAAAAGTGATGCCTTCATTTTCATCAGTACAGACTGTGAGTGATATGAGATGTGGCTCACATCCTGTCACTTTAAAGGTTTACAGATTTTACCTGGATAATGGTTTTAGGCAGATGAAAATGTGATTCAGGTTTTAACTCCTGTGAATTGTAGCATAGCAGGGACAAGGAGCTGAAATCTAGAAGAGGCTGACTTTGGACAATCTGTGATTTCTGTCAGTGTTTCTACTAGAATGAAGGGAGGAAGAACAAATTAGATCTTTCTCTGCAGATATCAAATATATGAACACTTACTCTATTTGTGTGTACTGCATCAGTACTCCATTAAACTGAAATTAGAAAAGTAAAGTCTTTATGTTTTCTGTCTTTTAACTGAATTATATCAGAGTTACAGTGCATCCAAATGGATTATTCCTATTCAGTAAGTCTTTCAGTAAGTGTATGAATACTATAATCAATCTGTTTGCCAAGATCTTTCATACAAGTTTTTTATAATTAAATCAGTACCCAAAGCACACTTCAATTTTGTTAACAGTAGTGCCTGATCAGAAGGCTCTAAAGAATACACAGAGTACATGGGTGGTCCCTTCGAATAGAAGCTGATCTCCTCATTTAGGTCTATCCAAAGACTCAGTGACTGTAAATTGTGTAATTTGCTTGGAGAACACAAAAGCTATTCAATTATGTTAATCAGCGGTTCTGCATCATCACAAAGTTGATCTCTGCTTTTCTTGTTCTGTGGGAGAATTTTGTCTTTAAGTGCATCATAGATACTTCATTTTCAAATAATTTATTTCTTCTATTTGTAGAAGCCCTGGTCACCCCTTGTGATAGGTGTTCCACAAACAAATTTCTAAGAGTGGCAAGTGTGAGACACCTGGGCATAGATGGACACAAGCAGACTAATGGGGGAACACACAGGAGAGCAGTGAGGGAATACTTGTCACTAAAAAGAAACCCAAACAAACGCCCCCCTCCCAAACAAGTCAGAACAAGTGGAAAAACAACCCAGGTCTTAGCACATCAGCATCATGGAAAAGAAAGTTTGAATGTGGACAAATCGGTTTTTTTTAAGTGACTAGAAAATGCACTATGTAGTGTGTAGATATATATAAATATGTGTTCCATAGGTATTATACATATATATGTGTGTATATATATATGTATGTATATATATATATATAAAGTCTTTTCTGTGTGTTTTACCCATTCTTCATTTGATTGTTGCTGTTGTACAAGAACTGCCTTGCTCTTTTCTGGGTGTCTGTCACTTTGATACAACTGGTGCTTGCACAGCAAAGGAGCCAGTGATGGGTCACTACTCTCACTGGCTCTTTGCCCTTCTTGACTTACTCTTGTTTCTCCTCTCAGAAAGCAGCTCCTTGCATTAGATCTACTTGAGATGCATCAAGATGACTTTTCCCTTAGATTTTAAAACCGTTTCCAATGCTTTATGGTTGGGTGTGGTTTTTGTTTTGTGTTCCCCTCTCATGTCTTGCCTTTGTTTTTGTAGCCATTCATTTTCCTCCTATTTTACGTGATTGGTATTTAGACCAAAGGATACATGCATACCAGTGTGTCATCTTTGCTTAAACTTTTTATTTGTCAAGGAGACAAATACCTTGCAAATGCCCCTTACTGTGTGTTGAGTATCTTCTGGTCTCTGTCTTTACTGCACCTGCCTTCCGGAGACTTTTAGTCTTCCTGGGTACAGACTTATTCTGAAGTTGGGCTTAATGATGAGTGCTCAAAACTGCTCCCCCTGCCCGGAGCAACCTGCTAACCAACCCATCAGTAAAAGTTGAAAAAAGATTTCAGGTTACCAGAATCTGGGTGGAGGGGAGACAGGAGGCACTGAGGTGAGAAAGTAAGAGGACTTTGTTCCCTCTGAAAGTGCAGAGCACATCTGTTGATGGCAGCTGCTGTGCTTTTGGCACGCTTCTCATGTTGGTATTGTAGCCTACTCTGTGGATGGGGAGGATGCTTGCAGGCAGGGCTGGTTTGCAGCCCTGTGGGCAGGAGGGGAGGTTTTTGGGTGACTGTGTCATATGGAAAAGAAGACTCCCAGTGCAGCACTGCTGCAAGAGCAGGGAAGGTGAAATGTGATACTGGATGGTCGGCAATTAAGATGGAAAAAAAAAAAGGGGGGGGGGGGCGAAAGACAGTGTTAACAGTTTAATGGCAGCCGGGAGGTTTTTGCAGAAGTCTGGAAAGTTTGTGACAGTTGTTGATAATAGCATGCAAATCCTTATGCTTAACAAAGCTTTAGTCAGCTATCAAGTGACATTAGCTACTGACATGGTGCTTAACTCTTACGCCACAACATGTATAGCTGGACAACAAATGTAAAAAAGAGATTGCTTCAAGTCACATTTTTGGCTGAAAATGGTATTAAAGAGGTCGAATCTTGTCTTTTTTTTTTTTTTTCCCCTCCCCCTTCCTCAGTACTGCATTTGTAAGGACATCTTCAAGCAAGAGTGACTTGCTCAGGACTGTTTTCTCAGCCAGGGTGTTTTCTGTGATGTGCTGTAATGGTTTGGTCCCTGCGGTTCTGTGGTGTTGGTGCTCTGTGTGTCAGAGCTTTCCGCATCCTGTGAAACAGCCTTTGCATGACCGGTGCTTCAAAGCTTGCTCCTTTACATCTAATTCACGAAGCAGCTGGGGCATTGAAATTGAATCCTGCTATGTTGGAAGTAAAAAAGAAAGTCGATTGTGGACTGTTTTTAGAAAAAACATAGCAGACAAAGAATTTCCTCGAGGAGTCCAGAACAGGATTTGGTACTTCCGTACATCTTTGGGGGAGTGGTGAGAGAGAGGAGGCCGCATTGGTCATGCTAAGGCCAGCATGTATTTAAGACATCACTTTTATTTTCACTGGTGGTAACTGATAGCTTTGTTTTTCAGATACGTAACTTGAAAATGGGGCAAAGAAATTCCTAGTATTTCTTGAATAGTTTCAGAAGTAAAAGTGGTTCTCGGGTAGGTGGTGGCTCTTCTGCATCTCTGTTTTTTTCACCTCCATTTTTCTTTGCCATTCAGTTGCCTTACAGATGTGTGTAACTTCAGTTGGAGTTAGAAACTTGGAGAAGTTCAAGGTCAGAGTTTTCCAGAACATGACCTCCACCCTTTTGGGCATGAGCAGGCTATGCCAGATAGATATCTTGCGTGGTAATTACTTCTGTTCAGCAGTAACAAATGTATCAAGGTACTAAAGCCCTTTCAATGCTCACTTGGAACAAGTTGATAAAGCGTGATGGAAAGAAGCCAGTGATGAATGGAGCACGGTAGTTTGACTGTTGCCCATTAGCCTTGTTCTTCTATTTGGAAGTACCTCTGCCATGCTGCAGAGAAGTGGTAATCCTTTATGAGTCCAGTTGTACCTGTTTCTCCTTTAGCTTCCTCTATAGAGCTTCAACCATCAGCAGCCTTCATCATGCTGGAGTTTTTGGCAGCATTCTTCTTTGTTCAGTCTGAGCCAAGCCCTCTGATTGCTCCTCTGCAGACTTCAGGGAGGTGTGCTGATGGTGGCAGGTGTCCCTCTCCGTGCTCTGTGCTCTTAAACATCAGAAGAGATGCTAAGTGCCAGGAGACTACTGAGCCTCTTTGTTTTTTATTTAATTTTGACTTGCAGAATGAGCCTTAGGTGTAAATACTAAAGATCCTTCCTCAAGTGGTCCTTGACCTCTGTCTTCATCCCTCTCTTTGTCCCCTAAGGAATTAAAATCCTTAGTATTTTGTGCAAACGATTTTTTCTCTGTGTTGTTCTCTTCCAAGTGCCCAGTAATTCTGTCACCTTGCAGACTTCGAGGGTGAAAGTTGAGAAGGCTAATACAGAAAATATTGAATAAAAAGCCCCAAAGAGAGTGGTGTAGTTGTGGTATTTGATATATCGACACAATAAGGCCGGAGTAAACTATAGAAGTTTCTTGAAAACTCGATTTGCATAACAGGGATGGTTATCAGATCAGTCAGGCACTGACGATTTACATGCATATGTGAATCTTCTCTTTAGTCACTCTTTTCTTTCCTTTTGCTCTGAAATCCTATGCTGTTTCACGATTTGGTGGAGTTATTAAAAAACCCAAACCAACTTACTTGCTATTTTCCCCCCTCTGATTCGTCTTCTACTTCCTCTGAAAAGTTTATCTGGCAAAGTAATGGATTTCCTTTATTCTCAAGAGCAGCTCATAAAGGAGAGATTTCTTCTCCCTTGAGTGGTGAATGTGAGGTGATTGCCAGAGCATTGTTCTTCTAAATAGCTTATTCTTCTGTGTGGCTGGACACTTGTACCCCCGCCCCCCCCTATTTTTAGAACACTGATTAAGTGATAATTTGTGTTTAGGCTTCCCTGAAGTACCCAGTAAGGTAATCCATTGCCAATTCGCTGGTGGGTTTGGTAGTCTGGGCAGAGGACCAGCAAACTCGTGCACTGAAGCTCAGAGGAAAAATGTAACCGAGTTTTCCTCGGAGACTGTGGGAATCCCTTAGTCCATCCATTCCTCTATGCAGTGTCACCACTTTTCAGATGGGCTGTTTGAGGTGGCAAGGAGAAGATAGATCACCATGGTTAAGTGAATGGATCAGAATACGTGGCTCACATGTAACTTCTGTGAGGCAGAAGTGCCCAGCAACAGTGCTGCACTGTCACAGAGGTTTTGGATGACCTGAGTGCAGAGCTGTAGGAGGAGATAAACCAACTGCCTCTGCCGAGGTTGATGTTGCTGGACCTCCTCACACAGAGTGCTTTGTCCAGAACTGGAGAAACAAGATCTCCAGACATCCATTATCATCTCCCCCCAGCTTCTCCAAGGCGTGAGGTACGTGTTTTGTGTTTCTCAGAGCACTTAGAGAGTTTGGTGTGTGGGATCGGCAAGTGTGGTCAACGAGACTTGCTGCCTCCCCAAGGAACTCCCTCCCCTCTCCTGTGCACTCTCACTTGGTGCAGCTGGGTTGCTTCCTAGCTGCTGCTGCTGCTTCTCCTGCTCTTTTCCCTCCAGTGAAAGGCTTGTGAATCTTGCTGCTTACCTCTTTCCTTTGCTAGGAGGTTGATGCATCTCCAGCACAGCCTCTGTGCCTTCGGAAGAAGTGTTACTTGCTTCTCTGGCCAGTGGCTCAGCATTCAGTGGCCTAGTTGCAGTGTGCTGCTGGGATTGTATAATTTGTGCCACTGAGCCATTTCAGCGGCCTGTGAATGTGACTGGTGTGAAATGACTGCTTAGTGGGCAGTTCCCAGCACCTTTGCAGTGTTCTTTTAATAATAGTTCCTAGATGATATAAAAAGCTTGCTTTACCTTAGGCTTGCAGTGGTTCTGTGCTGCACTTGACAACCTGCATGTCTGGAGACACCTGAGCAATTCTGTTGTTCTGGGCTCTGGCTATCCTGACTGAGTAGCTCCCACCTGCAATAACCTCCCAAGTGAATGACTGTAGAAAATTCTACCAATGCTGTAGGGCTTTCATCTGGGGATTAGTTTCTTTCGTGGTACAAGACTCTTAAGAAGTATTTACAGAAAAGGTACAATCTGTGAAAGCATTCACAGGAGTCAGCAGTTGTGCAGAAGACTGCTCTCCCAGGCTAGCTATAAAGCGTTAGAGTAAATAATGGTTGTTTTGTTAAAAGTAGGAAATCTCCTTAGGAGCCCCTTCTCAGGAAGGGTCCTTTTCAGTCTATGCAGCCATGAGATAGGTGGCCAGGTTACCCTGCCATGATGCTGTCATGATGACTTTCGGGCATGAATGTCACAGCTGCTCTTAAGACTAGAAAGGAACTTGTCCAGTTCCTTCCTATTTCGTGGTGTCTCATAGCTGTTTTGTCTGTTCAAACCAGTCATGTCTTAATTTATTTCTGGACATCATGAATTAAAACTTCAGAAAGCTTCTTGGTCATTTTGACTTTGAATGAGAAATAGGCTCCAAGACATAGTAGCTTTATCGATATCTTTAAAGCATCTGAAGTGGAGAGATGATTTGGAAGATGACCTGTGTGGTACTGAGAGGGTTAACTTAGATTTCTCACATACATTCAGTTCAAACCCTTTTGCCTTATGAAACCTCCTTTAGTATTGATTCCATGACTGTTGCCAGAGCAGTGATGCTTTCTGTCTGCATCACGACCACACCCGGGCCCAGGTTAACACCTTACATGGGTGACTCATGTCCTTGGTAATTTGATCCTGAAAAGATTTGGAGTGGTCATGGGCTAAAAAAAGCATGTGATCTGTAAATACAATTTCAGGTTGCTCCTCTGCATCTCAAAGTGTACAAGTGAGGTGCTGAAGTCCTCTGAAACACAGCTCTGCAAGCTTGGGTGGTTGTGGTAGATGCAGTTGTGGCAACATTGCTCTTCAGGCTCAGTCTGGAGTTAGGACTGTGGAGTTGTGATGCATCACAGGCACTTGCACTCTGTGCTGATTTGTGCATTGAGATGTAAAAGCACTGATTGTAAAATATCCCCCAGTGATTTACCATCTTGTTGGAGCAGATGTCCTTATAAAGAACTTGTTGGTATGCATTTAAGTTTATTTAAGAAAGTTTATTTAATTTAGCTAATCTTGATTATTTTACACTGTTAAGCAGACTGAACCTCCACTTCCTCCAGCTCCTGGTTGGATCAAAGGTTCTTTGGATGCTTTCACTCTTGCAGGCTTTTCTTTACTGTCCTGTTGGATTTTGGTGTGCCCCCATAGCTCTTTACATCTCTTGTTAGTCAGCCTCTCCAGAGTCTCCTAAAGTTATGGCAGAATAGCAACAGTGTGAAATTTAGGCTCGCTTGTCGGTTTTGGGTTTGTCCCCAGGTTTTCTGGACAGAAATGCTTTTGTTCTGAAGTGGAGTTAGAACAACAGCACTGGGAGCATTTTTGTAGCTCGTTGCTTTGCTATCCACTTGCTTGTATTTGTAAGGGTATCTCTGCTGTCATAACTTTTAGGTTGTCCTAGTTCTCATAGGGAAGATTAGGTTCTGCAGAGCCAGATTACACAGGTGAAGTTTTCCTACTTGCCAGGAGTGGGCAGATGTGTGAATTTTTAGATTTTGTGTTCAAAAGAGAGTTTTTTTTTTTCCATGAAGTCAAAATGAAAGTGAACACTCAGACCTGGGGTACAGGAAATAATAAACTCTCCTTTTCTACCTGGAACAGGATTGCTGCTCTTGCCAGCTGACCTCTTTGAGAGAGCCAGCAAAGATGTCAAACCCATCTGTTTTCATCCACTGATACAGTGCACTAAGGCAGCTGAAGGTGTAGGCACACAAGCAAGCGAGAGAGTGGAGAGGGTGGGTTTGTTTTTCCTTCCTTTGCTCCCTGGGCAGCAGAAATTTTTTCTTCCTCATTGACACCGTCCTCATTTCAACCATAGTGAGGTTCTGATAGAGTGATCTGAAGGGTCTGGAAACTTCTCAGCTAGAAATGTTGAAGGGGCACCTCAACATTTGTCATCTAAAGAAGCTGGTCTCAGCCACATGTACAGGTGGTTCAGTGTCAAGCTGCTGTGACTGACTGGGTCACTGGGAGTAGGTGAAACTGTGACCATCTGGGGCTGCAGGCAGGGTCCTTGATTTAAACGGCAAAATGGAATTTTTTTTTGATGAAGTAAAGGTCAGAAATGCCAAGGCTGCTGTTAGCTGACTCAATCATGCAAGAGATGATCAGAAAAGTGGTACTACTCAGAAGTAGGACACACATCATTTATAATTTATCAATATATAGGAAAACACATTTAATGTCCTGCTGTGCAATAGATGTATCTGCTACAGGATCACCAAAGAGGGATAAGATGCTCTGCTTGTCCTTTTAATTCACCTCTTTTCACCTAGTTGAAAAGAAGTTGCTTTTGTTCTTTATTGTCCACTTAATCTAAGAGTTTTATTTCCTATGCTTGTATCTGCATAGAAGAGTGAATGACACATAGGGGCCTGCCTTGAGGATTACATATTTGCCACCACAGCATATCTAAAGGTGTACTATGAACTTCATATTGCAGGCAATTAGTGAAAACTGTTATTTCTGAAAAATGAAAATGTGATTAACCATAGGCAGCCTGAAGGAGCATGCTGGCAGCCTCTCAGCTGGCTTAGGGAAGAGGCAGGATTTTTGGACACAGTCTCAGAAGTGCTATCTCACTGCGATGCGTAGTTCATGGAACTAGACAGAGTTGTGACATGTCTGCATTCGGGGGTCACAGTGGTGAGGGATGTCATGATTCAACCTGATGTAGCCTGGGAGCCTCGGTAGGAAGCCGCTGTGTTTATAAGAAGTGGAGTAACCACAACTGCCAGTGGCCTTGAAAGACTCCACTGTGGCTTTCATTATGAATAGCAGGCATGGCTGCTGAAAGCTTGGGTTGAAAAAAATAAAAAAAGGAGATACGAGCAGGAGACACCCTGTGAAGGAGACATGAGTTCTGTCTCCCAATAACAATAAAAATTTTTGCTTCTGCATCTGTCATGGTTGCTGTAAAACAGAAAAGAATCAAAGATCAAATAATTCCAAAACACCAAGTAAGTAAATGTGGGGGAGGAGTGGGGAAAGGGGAAGGCCACCGTAGTTTTGGTTTGTTTCAGTAGACTTGGAGAGGATGGACTCCTTACAGACTGCTGCTCATTTTGTTAGATTAAAAGGCATCTCCTGTCAGTGGTTTTGGTTTGTTGCAGGAATCAGATGGGTTTGGTTTTGTTTTAAAATGCTTTCTGAAAGCGATAGGCTGCATTAGCCCAGCGCTGTTGAAATAACGTCTTAATCATTTGACTGCCGCCACGCGAGTACATCTCACTTGCAGTCTGACTTGGAATTTAGATTGAAACTGTTAAACTCCAAGTTTTGCAGTAATTTTTATTTTGTACAAGGGATGCATTTTTCTGTCTTAAATGAACGGCAAACCCTGGAAATTACACAAATCAATGTGATGTGTGTTTTGCACTGTAGGTAGATTATATTTATGCATAAAGCATCAGACGTGAATTTCGCAGGCTTCGGCTATGAAAACAAATGAGGCATATGAGCCAGGATTTTTGGCTGATGTGTTATTGTGAAACAAAGTGTCAGTTTTGCCTTCTCAACATCATTTATGTGAAAATGGTTTAAATTGCCAAAGATAAATTAAGGGTTTTTGGCCAAGTTTTTCTACTGCAAATCTGTTTCTTTACCACGATGGAGGCATGGATTTTGCTTTTAACCTGCTGTATTATTCCACATGAGAGGTGATATTAATAAGCTTTCGAAAGAAGTTTTGCTTTCTTTTTTGGCTTTTCATTCTGTGGCCTGTTAATCTCTTTACTCTTTCTAGTCTTGGGTATCTTTTTCTGGTGTGTTACTGTGAATGCTTAAAAGGGTTCTGGCCTTTCTGGTACCAGGTTCAGTCATGCCTTTTGTTTCTTCCATGTAAGTACAACTTCTGTGAGATTACTTCTGTGAGATTGCTCCCGTTTCGTAGCTCTCAGCTGGGCTTACCTTGATCTGTAGGGCTGGGTACCTGCCTGCCAAATCGCAGTGCATAGTGCTGCTTCTGCTGTGCTTGTGGCATCTCTCCTGACTCTGCTTGCCCCTCCCAGGGAGTCAGAAAAAGGGCAGCCTGCTCCTGCCACCCTTTGCTAACCTGCAACGAGCTCAGCTGATGAATTGCATAAGCACAGTGTGTGAAATCAGTGTCGAAGGGAAAGCACAGGGTGGGGGGAGTGCAGGGTAAGTTGCTGCACATCTATAGTTTTGTTCTTATTTGATGTTTCTTGGTTTTGTGTTGGAGGGAAGTTTGAGAAAATTAGCAAACAGTTCTGAAGTTCACTGGTGTTACCTGCTTTCTCAGGGATCAGGAAAGTGCAGACCTGTTCTTAGTTTGGTCACTGCTGGGTTTAAATTACAAGCATGGCCTGTGGGTTGGGCACATGATGAATACTTCAGCAGGGAGGGAGGAACAGAGATCGAATCTGTCTGGTCTACACCTCATTTTGTAACTGAGTAACTAGATTATCTTCTTTTTACATCATACCTTGCTCTTGCCCAGTGTTCACACATAACCTGTAGTTATGGGTGGTCTATATTCCTGATGACTTGGTTAAATGTAGCTGTCACTTTCATAAAATGTCTTGCTGTGTTACAGAGGTGATGACAGCAGTCCCCTTTCTTGTGATGTCTTTGCAGAGAATGTGAAATTCCCTTACATACATTGTTTATGTGGCTTTTTGACTTATCATGTAATAAGTCTCTGGGGACCAGCATGTGTAAGAACCCCTTTCTCTTCCTCTTTGATACCTTTCCTTTTGCAATGAGAAAAATTACTCGAGCTGGAGTTCTTGTCACATTAAGAGGCTGTTATTGGCAACACATTTTCCATGGGAGCTTTGTACTTTGGACATGCTGAATTTGCCCAGACCTCTGTTTACTGTAGAGCACAGTGCAAATCACTCATGCCTAGACGTCTTCTGAACAGCAGGGATCATTGTAATTTGTGTGCTAAGAAATGAATTTTGCAGCTGGCTTGTGTTTTGTCTTTTGAAGAGTTCACTGAACAGTTTCTAGCTGCCTTCTTGTGTTCATAAATTTACCAGACACCGGAAGTGCCTAAAACCATTTTTTTTTCCCCTTTTGCTCCCCTGTGATACAGATCTGAAGCTGCTGGCTTGGAAAACTTTAATATTACAAAGTAATGCAAATATTTAGGGGGCTGTGATACCATTAAATCTATTACAACAATTTATTCTTGTAATGTCTAAATTAAAGTTCAGAGTGCCATTTTGCATTGACTCCCAAACCTTCTGAAAGCCACAGGAGTCTTTTAGATTTCTTGATGATGTGCTTCCCAGCCTTAAAGATGAGGTTTGAGAGCAATAGCTCACATAAAATCTAATCACTTTAAAGCATCTCCAGGTGGATGCATAACATTGACATCTGAGAAGCCCAGCACCTTCTGAAAATCCTGGCTGACAGTGTGGGTTTTGTTTTATTTTTCTGTGTTCTTGGGGTTTGGATTTTTGTTTATAGGCTCCAGCAGTTGACAAAGTTGAGACCAGAGGATTCACAGCAGCCTGAAAGGCTGTTAAACAGCCCTGTGAGGGAGGCAGGGGTGCATTGGGGTTTGGACCCCCTTTCTCCTCCATGCTCGTATCTGTCCAACCTCCAGCACCAGAGCTTTGGTGGAGATCCTTGGCTGGGTAAAGAAGACTGGGTTTACTTTTTTGTTGCTGTGGCACAAGTCAGGCAATGTGTAGTTGAGTGCAGAGACCTGGGGGCATTTATTTGGATCAGGGGAGATGAGAAATCAGCATGCCAAGAAGTCTGATCGGGTTGAGACATGGGGGGAATGTAAGTGGGTGTGGGAAATGGTGGTGTGAAGGGACAGACATGCCATGTGGTGTGGGGGTCTTGCATTCTGTCACATCTCTAGACATCCTTCAGTGAGAAGGAAGGGGTTTACAGCCCCTGTGTGCTGTTGGCCTGACTGGAGCAGGTGACAGCTGCTTATAAGAGCATGAGCCAGTGGTATTTAGAAGTAGCAAACACCCACAAGAAGTTTTTTTTCCTCCTAAGTGAAATTTTTCAGGTTCTCTGATAAACTTATTTTTTGGCTGCTCCCACCAACCTGTCCAAAGCTTTCCATTTGGGTATTTAGCTTCAGAAAACATTCAGGGGTTGTTTGGGTTTGGGCTCAGAGATCTAGAACTTAAAAATGGGCTGATAAACCAAGACTTGATTTTTGAAAGTCCTAAGTGACTTCTCCTACCTACCCTGAAGTCTGAGGGCAGAAGTAATGCTCTATCTTAAGAGCCTGTATATGAACGTGAAAGGTGCAATCCATTTTCCAAATTGAAGACTAGGTGATCTGAAGACAGACAGAAATACCAGTAAGGAAAGCTTCCTTTGGGGAGGATCTTTGAATGTGTTTCAGTGTTGATGGTGACAGTCATGATTGAAAAGAATTCAGTTCTGGACACAGATACCTTTTTGCTTCCTCCTGTGCTTCAGGATTGAGCAGAAAGCTGTAATATTTGTCTTTTTCTAAACCAGATTCTGCTTTCTAGGCACAGCCCAAGTGTGGGAACTCTGGTGCTGAATGGTAGGTGCTTCCTTCTGAAGTGACCACAAGAGAGTTAGGATGGCAGTGCTTGTGTGACTCTAGGGTTAAGACTGTCCAATTTAACACCCTGTCATGAATCACATTTCCCACTTTCCTTTTGGAGTATCTTCTGCTCTGAAGACAGGGACATTAAACTTCATATTGCTGGGTGACCATAAATATTTCCTTTCTCAGTGTTTGGGTCTGTGATACGATAGCCAGTTAAGTTGTGTTATTTTAAAATTATCTACATTGCCCAAAAGACAAAATGAAGCCTGAATGACCCTCTCAGGTGGTGCCTGGTGTTTGTTGTCAGATATATTGCAGTTGTCTTTCTGTTTGGGACTGTTTCCTGTTTTGAATGTGGTGGAGTTGCAGCAAGAGACTTCTCAACTTTTTTGTTGGTTTATAGATCCCGAAGAGTGGGAATTTTGGGCTATTTTGAGCATGGCAAGAACACAGGAGGGAGACAGAGAATTACTTGTGCAGTTTGGGGAAACCAATATAAAAGCTCAGAGCTATGTTTCCAGATATTTGGGATGTGATTGCCTTAACATACTAATGACAAAAATAGGGGAAACTGCTTTTATGGTGAGAAATGATTGGATTAAAGTGAAATGAGCATGTTCAGGAAACTATAACTTACAATTTTCAGAAAAGCCTGGAAAAGCTGGATCTTCCCAAATTCATTCCTTTTTTCTAGCCATTTAGAAAATTGAAGATCCACATAATGTGTTTCATTTTTTATACAGCAAGGCATCTTGGATAAGGTGAGCTGTAGCTTGTCTTTTATTCTCCTCTTTGACTTTTCTCAGTTTCTTCCTACAGACCATCTATTGCCTTAATGATGCTCAGACTCTTCCAGGCCTTGCTGCTTCATCCCTTTTCCCCGAGGTCGTTGTTAAATCATCCATGTTCTCATGACTAAGGATAAACAAATGTGCAGATGCATGTGAGGGAAGAATGAATGAAATAATTCCAGATCACCCAAACGCTGCAGTGCACATGTGTTTTTTCCCAGGAAAGATTTGAGAGACTGAGCTTAAGATGACATGGTAGTTATGTTTCTTAATGTCTTTTTGGAAGATGCTCAGATATTGTAGAACAAAGGACCTGAAATAATTCCATTTGTTTAAACATACTTGTGCCTTTTACATTTTGCTTTCTTTATGGTTGGCAGACTTGAGATTGTTCTGTAACTGCTTGATCTCTTTTCCTGCCTAGGGCAAACATTTTAAATAAAATAACAATACACATAACCCTGTTTGAAACTCATACATTTTTTTTCTTATTTAGGAACGTGCATACACCAAGAAAAAGCACCGGAGTATTGTAAGAGAGGCTTTCTTCTTAATACATTGGTCTCCGTAGCTGTGAAACCCCTTACAGAATAATCACCTAAAATTTCTGTGACAAAGATTTGCCTTCTTAATGCCAAAGCATTTCCTGGATTTAGCTGTATTTGTCAAGACAGTGGCATTTGTTGTGATTTCAAAGCAGCTCAGTTTTCAGCTGGAAGAAGTCTGAAGCTGTATTTTTGATTCAAGACAAGAACCTGGAAAGCTAGCACTGCCTTCTTCCCTCTGTGGCAAGCTTCCTATAGAAAGCTGCTGAACTGCTCAACTCTTCTGCACCTTGCTGTGTGCTTTAGTAATTTAAAATGTTGATGCTCTGGAAATTACTGCTTTGGAAATTAACTAAATTTGGAGATTATTGCATGAAGGTGGTCTCATGCAGACTTTATATCTTTGTTATTTAAATATCGATTACAATATTTATATAAGTTATATAAATTTAATGCTTCATGTTTAAAAATATTTTAGCAATGTAGGGTACTATCTAGAAGAGAAGGATTTTTAATTTTTAAAATTCAAAATGATTCTTTTGAGAGCAGCTTAGAATTTGCTCTTGATATGTTTTATGTTCTGGCTTTCAGAAGTCATCATATGTTAGTTGTGGTTCCTTTTATTCTCAGTCACTACTGGGGGACTTGATAAATACTTCAGTGCTAGGAGGTGATGAATAAGAACTGGAAAATAAGGGAGAGTGGTTCAAAGAAGCAGCAGGAGTCAAGGAGAGTAAAGGGAACCATAAAATATCAACAGATACCGATCTGTTAAAATTAAAGAAACGTATCTGATGTCATGCAGTGTGACTTTATTTTAAAAGGGATTTGAAGTACAGAGTTGCAGAGCCTTGAAATTACCAGATTTAGACTTGTTTCACCTAACTGTGTGCTGGAGGCCATGTCTAGACAAGCAGAAGCAGATGGAAAAGATGGGAGCAGTTGTTATTGCAGGACCTTATGACCCCTCGAGTGTTGCAGTACACTTTGTGCTGCTGGAGAGGGGCTTCTGGTGTACCTTTCTTCAGAAGCAGCCTGGTTTACGTGCACCATTACTCTCCTGAGAACCAGGATAAGCTGATAGTCCCAGCCAACGTGCTGGTACAGTGGTGGCCTCCGTGTTGTAAGGTGTCTCCAGAGAGGGATACATCTGCAGGGCAGTTCAGCTTTTCTGTCTCTCTTCTTTTGTCTATAATTTGAAACTTAGGGTCACTGAACTAATTAGGATAGTTTGGCATTTGGAGGTTATGTGGAGTAAAGCTCATCTGCTTGAAGAGTAGTAGGAGATTGCTTGTTTTGCTGCACACTTTGTGGTCCTGTGATGTAACTCTTGTTCTTGGTTACTGCTTTGACAAAAGATTTGTTGCACACTAAATTTTCTGAAGTTTAGAACATATGCAAGTTCACTTGAAAATGCTTCTTCCCCTTCTCAGAAAGGTAGGAGGTCTCATTTTATTTGTTTACTCTGCACTTGGTTTGTGGAATGATTGTCTCTTTATCTGGCATCCTTTTGTGGCCTGAATATTCCTCAGGGCAGAAAGATGAATCATTTGTCTCTGCGCAGGGTGAGACACTTCAGTTTTTTAATGAATAATGTTGTGGCATAACTTGTGCTTTGTTTTTTTCCTTGGGAATTGCTGCTGTGTAGAAGATCAACCAAATAGGATGTCATCATCATCATGCCTCGGCTTCGCAAATGAAGATTAGGGAAGGACTCTACCCACACTTGCTACAAGCTTGCTGATGGCTGAAAAGGCCAATGCGAGATAGACAAGTTCAGTTGCAAAAGGCACAGCAGAACAACTCCCTGGGTGAGATCGACAAGACGCGATTCTTTCTGCGTTGGCTTTTCTCCTCGAAAGTGATCCTGCCTGTGTTATCAAAAGAAACGGCAGCCCCTGGACGGGCGGCCGCGCCGAAGCCCCCGGATGGGCGAAATAGGATGTAGCTATATAAAAAAAATGAATCACCCCTTGCTTGTTTTGGAGGATGTCACTGTGGGAGTCACAGTGCTACATGCCAAGTGCATGCTGGTCATTTAGGATGTAACCTTACAGAGGAGCATTGCCCCGGGTCCCCTCGCTTGGGGGCTCTGTCCCTTTTGGGACCTGGAGGGTCAGTTAATTTCATTCTTTAATTTTCCCATAGCTTAAAACCAGGGTATGTTGCCTTATAATAAATGGATAATTAGAGCTTTAGATGTGTTTTATAATTTGTGTATCTTGTTTATTGTGTCATGATCATTTGGACTCCCTTGTGAGTTTGATAAATGAGCCGTAGAATTGTATAATTGTTGGCTTACACCATAATTCATGTGTTATTTGTGCCTTGGACCAAAGGGCTAGGGAAAGAAAATAACAGTTATGAAGGGTTTGAAACAATTGGACTTAAACCACAAAGAGTTAATGCTCAAAGGATACTGGAATAGCAATATATTTGAGGATTTCAAATGCGTAGGCTTGCAGCATGGCTAGTTACCTTAAATTTCCTTAAAAGTACCTTAAAATTCAGTTACCTATTAGATGCAAATTACACACAATTTTTGTGTGCTACATGCAGGTTTTTCTAGTGCAAAAGAGATTGATTGCCAGAGTGGATTAATGCCTCTCACATCTGCAAGTCTTAGTTCAGATCAAAAGTGAAATAAGCCGTGTGTGTTCAGAGCAGACGTGTGTGTGTCATAAATGCTGCTGCACAGCCTGGCCTGGTCTGAGAATCAAGAGGTCCAATTTTTTGTAGAAAGGATTCAGGGCTAAAATATTAATGTTTTTATAAGCAGTATAGATATAGCCTCAATTATTACTGTTTTTAAATTATTATTTGGTTTAATCCCCAAATCATTCTCATTGGAAAATTTTCAGCCAAACTTTTTTGTTTTAATTTTTCATGTATGCTACAATTTTGAAGTTGTATAGCCACAGGATTTGAAGGACTGGCATTGCCTGGCATTTTTCCAGCTAGTCCAGCTGTCTTCAGAGCAACTGAGTAAGTTGGCAAAGCGTGGTGTGGTTCCCTTTGTTAAATCCACCAGAGAGGAGAGAAATGGGCAGTGGCTGTGGTGAGGGCTTTATTGTGTGAGTACTTTCTGTCACTTCATCTTGGTCTCCTAAAATTCTCTCTTCTTCATGGGTTTCCCTTTTTTTTTGTGTCAGGTTTCCTGAGGTTATTACTCTGTTGCCTTCTCAGAAGCTGCTGGGGGAGCATGAGCTCCTGTTGCATCTTTCTTGGGTGTCTGCGCTGCTCTGAGATGTCATTCTGCAAAAATACGCAGGCTTTGTCCTGAGGGTCTCTGGCTGCAGGAGTGGCCTCTGAGCATCCTCTGGGAAGGCAGGAACAGCCTCCTCATCTTTTAGTCATAACGTGTGAGGGATAGAGTTTCCGAGACTTGATAAGACCACCACCGAGTGGGGTACTGGGGCTCTCAGGTGCTTATTTGACATGGCTTACTGGAAGTATGGATGAACAAATACAAAGATTAAAGCAAGCAGTGAGTTGCAGGTATGGACACTTCAGCAAACACAGCTGAGAAAAATCAATTTTTCACAAATGAAAGAGGAGGGAAAAAATCAATAGGGAAAGGACTGTTATTTTCAATTTAAAGCCAGAGGAGTTAGGGTTTGATCTCAGAGTTCATGCATTCCTGTTCTCATTCACATGTTGCACAGCACTGTTATTGGGAGAACTGTAGACTGTGCTGTATAGAGATCATTAAATATAAATGGCTGAATGTGAAATGCTCCCTATCTTTATTTATTTATTTACTTGTCTTGTCTACTTGCAGACACTTCTCCCTCTGTAGTTAACTCTTGTGGATACCAGCTCCCTGTATGGAGTGTTGGAGTGCATCAAGCTTTCTGGGCTGTGAAGTCCACCAGCCTTTTCCTGGTGCATGTTTTGACAATATTTAAAGCACACAAATCAGACTGTAGTTATTGATCTGTGTTTGTTTCTTTTCAACAGACTGTGATTCCATCTGGCTACCTGATGGTGCGCGTGCCCCACAAAAATATAACTGATATTGGTTAAGTAGAAATACAGAATTCGACTTTGCAGTACTGTGTGCATGAAATCTGGTAAATATGATGTGAGTGGACAGAACCAGGTGGGATGCAGAGGACCTTCTTGTCTCATCTTGGTGCAGCCTGCTGTAATGGCAGGGCAGAGTGCCAGTTTTTGATGTTAAAAACAGAAGCAAAACAGTATTTTTGGCTGATTCCTATTGCTAGATTCCACATTGCCAAACACATGTCTACTAGCTTTAACTGTGTGAGAGCCATGGTACCTTGCAAATGCCCTTGCCTGGGAGGTAGGAGGCAAACCATGAGCTGATGCAAAGACTTTCTTTACTAATGTTCTGCTTGCTTGCTCTGCTGGCAACTCAGGAAAGCAAGCAGAAGTCATCATTAGGAAGGTACTGCCAAGTTCATGAGTGATCTGCAAAACTGCACATCTCTATTTCTCTTCAATCTCTGGTAACTACTTCTTCTAGGATATGGTTTTTTTTAACTTAATTGGATTATTGTCTCTACTGTGTATGACTCCAGCTATGCCAGTATAAAAGTCTGTTGGGAGAAGCACCTGCACCCACTAAAGGCTTAGAGGTTCTGTAAAGGTGGATGTGAGAAATAACTGTCTGTCCTGACTTGTATCAGTTAATTTCTTTGCAAAAGCAGCTTACTGCTTGAGTACAAGTGCTGAGGAATTTTTAAGTTCCTGTATTTATTTATGCATGTCTGTATGTACATACACGTGTTATATATATGCATTTGTCTGTACTCATACATGAGTATGTACCATGTGTGTATATGGATATGAAATACAACAGGAAGGGAAGGTGACCTAGGCTTATTTCATTTGACACCTGATGGAGGAACTGTGCTCAGGTGTAGTCAGCACAATGTTCCTGCTGTGGTCAAGGGAAAGCTAAAAAGCCCTTCTAGGTCTTGGGTGGGTCGTGATTACTTCCAGAGATGGCTGTCACCATGTAAATTGTATGTAGGGAGAGTCTGCTTTATGTCATGTCCCCATCTGGGTACTTTGATTAGATGCCTAACACTAGGGGGAGACAGACATAGACCGTGATGGCAAAAAATAATGTAAAAGATAGGATTTTTCAAATTGTCTGAATGACTGAGACAGATGAATGTGACTCTGGTTCTCAATGGGATGTGTCTGAATGGCTGATATACTCTTAAAAATGCCTCTGAAGCTAGTACATAAAGACTTTTGAACTAAACTGTGGAATGAAGAGGTTCAGGAACAGACTCAGACGATCAATATGATCAGAGTACAAGTTTGAATTTATTGATACAAATGCATTCATTTTATACACTTTTGGGCTTTTGTATACACTTCCAGACTTATCTTCTGATAAGTGGACAAGATCCTTTCCCATGCGAACCATGATTCTACCACATGTGAACATGATCTTTTCTCATGAACATCTCTCATAAATAACACCTGTTATTTACAACCTTCCCTTCCTTCTTATCCACTTTCCCACCTTCCTGGTGTTTACATTCTTTTACAGGCTCACAGCTGTATTGATCAAACTTAAAACCTGTCTGCCTATTATTCACGAGTACAGTACTTTCTACCACAAAGTGTAACTAACCCCTTTTTCTACTTATGCTAACCAAGGCCTAGAAACTCAAGCAAAGCATACCACATATGTACTGGATCGTTCATCCGATTATTAAAATACCCCACACTAAACCAGTAAGAAGCATAGAAATTGCAATTAATTACCATATGAGACCATGTTTCTGTGTTCCAGGAGCTCCATTGAAAACCTGATACCATAACCTTGCCCCATCATAGGTTGCTATATACTCAAGTGTATTGGGATTTAAGTGTGTTATCCTTCCCTAATGAGAATATCTGATCTGAAGAGAGAGTAACCACTGGCTGGGGCAGTTTTAGCAGCAGTCAGCAGCATCTTCTTCAGTGGTGGAGGCTGGAGGAGGAGATGTCATTGAACCTGCAGTTGTCTACACATCGTGTCGCTGTGTGGAGAGTGGTGGGAACTGCAGTTCAGTCGTGCATTTCTCTCTCTCCCTTGGCAGTTTCTTGAGGCTGTGAATGTTTTTTATCCCTGCAACTTCTGATGTGAAGGTGATGCATCTGAAAAGGAAGGATTATTACAGGAAGAATCCTTGCCATGCGGTTTGAGGAAAAGTTGTGTTACCATTCTGAAACCTTTTTTTTGCTGGACTGGAGAAAGATAAGAGAGACAAACAGAGGAAAAAAAATCATAGTTGTTTATGTTGGAAAAGACCTTTAAGATCATTGAATCTGACTATAATTCTTCATGGACACTAACATTTTTAGGGATTTCTTGTAATTATTATATGCGTATGCACCTGCATAGGAAAACAGCCAAAGAAGTTGGAAGAAACCAAGATACTTGCTAGCTGGAGAGCAGAAAATACAGAACGACCCAGAATGTCGCTCCAGTTAGCTGAGGTTAGTAGTGGAGAAAATAAAACTAGCCCCAGGCTTTAAAAGCAATCCCAAGCTGTAACTGGCCACTCTCAGGTGGGGATTGGGGAAAGCAGGAACATCTCTGGGATGGTATGGATCTTCCTTGCTGCAGAGTTTGATTCCTTCCACTGGGGTTGCTGTAGTTGCCAAGAACTCGAAGTATTTTCAAGAAACTGTCCTTCAAGTAAAGCAGAAACCTGCATGGAGAGAGGGTTTCCATGCTTCTGCAGAGCTGGAGCATGGGTACAGTAGATGTTACTTCCTCTTTCTATCTTGCCACTGGTTTGCTAAAATCCAGAATGGCTATAAATTTTGATATAATGAAAGTGTTCTTACGAGTCCTATCACCATTTTATTATGCTTATATAGGACGTTGCCAGATATGTATATTGTAGAAGTAATGAAAGCATGAGTATTACAGGTGAGTAACTTGAAATATTGCATTTTTCTGAATATTTTCATCCTCTCGTTTCTTTAAACACATTTTTCATCTTTTTCCATATCTGACTCATCTTTGTTCTAGTGTCTTACATTTGTCTGATAGTTTGTTTTTATGGCTCATTCACCTTTTTGTGCCTCTTTCCAATCTGGTGTCTTGCTCATGAGTATGCATATGCAAGATGCTCTTGCTATTTAAAAACATTTAAAATCAGTAGATACAGCTTGTCTCAATAACTTCATTTTACTTCCTGATTGTGGTTAACTCACTCAACTTTCTGATCCAACCATTTCTGTAATAGTAGAAGCAAGAAAAAAAACGACTACAGTCAACAAACAACAGCTAAAAGGCCATTGTTGCATCAGAGGAGTATTTGGAAGTTTCTTAAAATACTTAAAATTTTCCATACTGAAGGAGCGATAGAAGTGTGCACCATTTCTTTTGTATTTCCTCTGTCACTCACCTTGCTCTTCCTCCTTTTGCCCACTGTTTTTTGCTTCATTCTTTTTCTTACGTTTATCCTTGTAGTGCTGTTTGCCTTTACTTTGTCCTTCCTTTTTCTTTCCTGGGCAGAGGTTATACTGCAGCTGTTCCTCCTGTCCCTAAAGGTAACTGCTACCACTTGCCATCTCCCTCTCTTTGTTTCCCTCTGTTAGTGGAAGACTTGGAGATGACTCTGCTCTTGCACAGCTGTAGTCCTTGTTGCATGGCTAATGGGCTTGGTCTGTTCATCATCTTCCAGGGTGAAAGTTTGTGGCTGCCTAAATCCTATTGAAAATCAGCATATCCTTAACTGCTGATGAAATTATTGCCCCAGTGGCTGTTCTTGGAGATCTAGAGAAGGATCTGGTCTGATTGCAGAGCAAGGCAAGGCCACCTGGTGTCTGCCAGTGATGGTAATCCAAGGTATGCATGGGGCTGGACCTGAATGAGGAATTTAGCAACTTTCTTCAGCATATATCCAAATGCATGAAATGGCTGTGGGAAGGTGGGAACACCTTTACCTTAAGTACATGACTGGTCATGCTGTCCCATGCTTCTCAGTGCCTTCTGGAAGAGTAATTTTATTATTCCTGGCTGGGAGGAGCTAATTTCAATCCCACTGACCCAGGAGGAGCAGTTTAGTCCTCTCTGCAGCTTCTGATGGGTGTGTAGAGTGGTGCCAACCCCTTGTTGCTACTTTGTTTTAGCCTAGAAGAATGAAACACTGTCAGCTCTTCTCAAGTGAATAATGTTTGTTCTTT
>JAWWLV010000001.1:66753088-66796320 GCA_035041135.1 Platyrinchus mystaceus | reverse complement strand
GTGGGGAATGTGTGGACACTGCTGTGTACTGGATCTGGTCTTCAGGTCTGTTTGTGTGTGCCAAATACTGCCCAGCTTCCACAAACTGACTAACTGTGCCTTCCAAACATCAGAGTTTATGTTGTTCTGATATGAGAAGGTAGTTGAGATTATGAATAGCTAGCTGGTAGAAAAAAATCATTGGGACAAAGTCAAAATGAAGCAGTTTGATCTGTAGTTTGAAGGGTACTTCATTGCAAAAAGAGGGGAGAAGATAAGAGAAAGCTTTTAAAATAAAGCTGAGATAAGCAGTGTTGGTGAAAGGACCTTAAAAAGGTTGCAGCCAGCAGTCATAAAGATAGGACATGTATGGAAACGATTGTAGATAATGGTTTACCTTGAACTATCCATTTCTTTTTGTATTGTTACAGTAAAGGTTTTTGATAATATTAAGTAGCTGAAAATCCATATTTCTTTTACTGTCTCTAGTTAAATGTGTCCACTGGAAATCCTTGTTATTAGTGGCTGATAAGTCTCCGCTGTAAAAATGTGTTCTGAGCAGAAACTTAGCATATGATATCTCAAGAAAAATAAAATCATTTCAAGTATAAATTACCTGCTGCCTGTAGAAAATAAGTTAACAGGACTGGAGAAGATACATTGTGCTGTACTGCAAGGAAGTCAGCTATATTACGGAAATGGCATATTGTCCAGAAAAGGTAGCTAATGGTCTGTACGACATGTCTATCTTGATACACCAATCTAAAGTGTTGTCTTACATTATTTAAAAAGTTCATGCCATTAATGAAGAATGTAAAAAGTTTTGGAAAGCTTTTCAGTTATGCAGTAACAGCAGTTTGCATGTTCTCCCATTTGTTCGCCAGATACAGTTTTGATGAGACAGTCTTAGCAAACCCTGCACCTCGCTGTGCCAGAAGCAGCGGTCTCCGTGTCACCTTCTCCTTCCATTTGTACTCCCTTCCCTGTGTTGGTTCCAGTTCTGATTTGGCCTCTGGGCAAGCAGATTCAGTTCACTAATCTGGCTGACAACTAATTATTTAAAAAAGTCGATTGTAGAGTTGCCCGTTGGGTGACCTTAGTTCTCCAAAACATACAGATGAATATCAGAGGTGGTGAACCAAGAGTTGACAGTGTCAGCTGAGAGAGGAGATGGCGGAAGCAAGAGCTGGTTTCACCATGGTTTTAGATGCGTTCCTCTGTTGTGATGAATTGTGCTCTTCACCAGAAACACGATTGTCTTCTGGTAGAGTTGCTGCTCTGTTTTAAAACCGAGGAAGCTGTGGCTGGGGTGTATAAAGGGTTTCCTAGGTGGTACAGCATGAAAAGCAGCTACAGTTGGGGACTACCTTGTGCTAAGTCTGGATTATTCCTTAAAAGGACATTACACTCCTGCATGCAAGAAGCAAAAAAAATAATTAAATCATAGTTAGTTTCCTAAGTTGCAGCTTTCATCTGTTAGATACATCTCAGTCTATGTCAAGGTCTTAAAACTTTTACTGCCACAATCAAAACCTATTTTTGGGTAAATTGCATCACAGCAGTGATTTTAGTCAGGGACCTGATGCTTGAAGTCAGTGAGTAAACCTTTGCTGGGCTCTGAAATAGCCCATGTTCCCAACTTCAGTGGGTGTCCTGGGCACGTCACACAATTGAGTCAGCATGTTTGTGTATGAGAAGAAGGAAACACTAGGTCTGTAGCATTACTGATTCATTATCTTGAAGGATTAGTTACAAATTTGATACTAAAAATTTGACCTAGACCAACGTATGTTTTTCCCCCTGCCTTGGGCTATATTTATGCAGTGTAGTTATAAAAGTGGCATAAAGGTTTTTTTCTCTGATTTTTCATTGAGAGCTAATATGTAAAACTGTGTTTGCTGTACCTCCCTTAATACTGTTATGACTTAGCAATATAATAATTAACTTGAATCGCCTGTGTTTTCCACTTCAAAATCCATGAGGGTGAAACTGGCTTTGTATTTTATGAATAGTAGTGTAACAGTGAATCTGGATTGTTAAGCTGTTTTAGGCGATGTATTTATCCTCCCTCCTTCCATCCCTCCCCTGAAGAATGTGGGCTAAAAGTTAAAACATCTAAGTCTTGTGACTATATTTTGAGAAAGAGGATGCTTTGCTTTTGTGGTAATTTTGTTGGGTTTTTTTTTTTTGGTTGCTTGATTGGTTTGTTTTTGTTTTTTTTTTACTTCCCAGATGGTATAAGGTTTTTTCTTTTTTTTTCTCCAGAGCTGTATTTTTTCGTTAGTATGTGATTTGATCATTTAAAAAATAATACAGTGTTTGTCTTTGCAATTACTGTTGCAATGCACAGATGGTTATGGTACAAAGAACTGGATATTTGGTGTGAACTGTGGGAGTTTTTCTGTTATTTTGCACTGAACATCACTTCCAGTTGTTTGGCGGCTGCTACTTGCATATACAAAAACATTGAATACTGATTATCCATACTCTAGGTGTGGTTGCTTGCCCTTGGGCACCTGATGGCACAGTTCCTGGAGAGCCATTCTGGTGAGCATCCATTGCTGAAGGCAGTGGCTACTTTGGATAGATGCCCAAAGGTGCTGTGCATGTAGTGAGCTGGACCAAGGCAGAGCTCCTTTTCTCTCCTTGAGATATTTCCCGAGGATAGATATGTCCCACAACCCGAAACCAAGCATGACCTTCATGATTTACGGTTGAAAAGCGGGCAAAATTTTCCACAGTGTGCTTTGTGTTCATTCGCTCTGGTTTTGTATGAAATCAGTTATACCATTGCAAAAAAAATATTACAGGTGTTGCTGAAAACCACTGTTTTAGTGTGGTGTTATTAAGTATTTTGGAACTGAGACACAACCTGGGCACTGTGTTATCTTTCTAGAAGGGAGAAAGAATATCATCTGAGGCTGCACCAGTTTTGAAGGGAAAAAGGAACTGAATGCATCCTCCCAGTCTTTGGTACTGTGTGGAGTCTAACTTTAGCATCAAATTATAATAATAATTTTGGATTCCATATGTAATTCTGCTGATGCAATCTGTGGAGTCCTGGGTGATTAATATCATGTATGTGTCCTGGTGCTTTGATCACAGATGATGGGAAACTACAGAAATCTGTTCCTCCTTCTGCTTCGTCATGTGATTTGTATTCTCTGTTAGTATATAAAAATCTGAAACTTGAAATTTTCTTTTGGCGTATATTTTATATCTCAGATGGATTATACATGCTTACATAAACATACCATGTGTGCATAGAAGAAAAAAAAAAACAAACTGGTAGAATTATGATTTTGCTTTTCACATCTTCCAGGTTTTCAAAGTCTTTGACAGAGCAGTTGATCCGAGCTACTGAAATCCCGTAGATGTAGTCTGATAGTATGTTCTAGTCTTGGCACGTGATTTGGCACTCAAGTAATGCAATCTTTATTTTCAGCTGAAAACATACTGTCACTTTGTTGGTGTCTGTATAAGCTGTGGCTATAGCTGTTGTTTCTCTAGTCATCATCACAAGTATAGGTAACCCGTGACGCTGTCACTGATTTAAAATACAATTTGTATTATGGAAAAGCTGAAATATCAGTGAGATAAACAACAAACAGTAAGAATTAACTTTTTTGTATTTCTGTGTACTTAAATATGAAGCTTCTGTGGTTTTTACCTCTTCAGAATGCCATGAGTATTTGGAGGTTTCAAGATATGTTATCAAATACATATAAATACACGATATATATTTTTGCATACGCACTTGTGTGCATATTCGAGATTAGGTGTTCTGAAGGAAAATTGCATTTCTTTTTGAGCAGCTTAGAAGGAAAATGTAATTTGGAGGGTTTTTTCATTGCAGTTTTAAGAATGCTAAAACTTGTGTGAAGCTCCCCTGAACTCTGAGTCTTAAAAATTTGTGCCACTGGAACGGGATCTTAATATACTCTCAAACAAACTCTATTGCTAAAGTCTTAATGGTTGGAGAAATCTTATATATAGAGGAAAAAACCCCCTCAGAATGGTAGACTAACCTCCCTCAACTTGATGGTGATTCTTTTGCTAATGTAGTCCAGAAGGCTGTTGGCCTTCTTTGCCACAATGCCCCATTTCTGGCTCAGGGTCAACTTTTCTTCTGGACCCCAGCTCCTTTTCTGCCAAGCTCCTTTTCAGCTCATCAGACTCCAGCATGTACTGGTGCTTGGGATTATTCCTCCCTAAGTGTAGGACCCTCCATTTGCTTTTGCTGAATTTGACAATGTTCCTGCCAAAACATTTCTCCAACTTGCTGAGATCTCTCCGAATGGCAGTGCTGCCCTGGGGAATGCTCACTGCTCCCCCAAATTTTGTCACCTGCATACCTGCTGAAACTCTGTCCTGGTCACATCAGTTTTAATGAGCTGTTATACAGTATTGGAAGCTAGAAATTGACTGCTAGTAGGGGTTTGAGTAGCTGGTTGAAGATACCATGAGGCCAGTGGTCTGGCTGCTTTTTCAGCTGCTTTGTAGTCCAGTAGTTGGAGGTGAAGAACAGTTTATCTAGTGTATGTGATAAATCATAGGGAGTTTTCTTGCTTTGCTTTAGATAACAATTTTAACCCTTCCTTTCCTATACTGCTCATCTATTATCCTTTTTTTCTGGTTTTCTTTTTAAATGTAAAGTAATGTGAAATTTTGGTCATGCTGCTTTCTTGTACCTCTCCCCACATGCTGTGTACAACTTTGGCAGGGTTTCCTGTTGGCGTGTGAAAGAAAACCCTAAGCTCAAGCTTGTTCACACAGGAAGGAATCGCTAAAAATGACAAAGCTGGTGCACTAGAGTGTGAGCAAGCAAGCAAAAATTCACAAATATACCTGTTTTTAAGTCAGTAATGAGTGCACAAAAGAGCAGTCAGTTGCTGGAATCATCTGCTACTCCCCTGAAAAAAATCTCATTAAAAATATTAGACTTAAACAGAGAAGTTTACAAAGCAAATGTAAAATGTAGTTTTCTATTTGCTGTATTTTGCATAGCTGTTAGTCTTTTTAAAGCAATACTGTGTAGAACCCTAGTTTTGCACTCTAGGGTTTGATGATGTCTTCCATGGTGACAGTAAGTTTAGATGGTCTGTCCTATCATTAATACTTCTACGTTTCCATTACTGAGGAGCAGAGAAAACACAAATGCCATAGGGTGAGTTGCAGTAAACATGTATTCCTTTTTCTTCTGTACTTCTCAGCTGCATTTGAGTCTGCCTTTTTTTTTTTTCCCCCCTTCCTGCTATTTCCTTTCCATTCCTCTTAGTCTGGCTTTGTCTTTCACAAGTGTGTATCGGTGTTTGTTACTGCTTTTAACAGCATTGCTGTCTTATGTGACTATAAGAGAAGACAATGAAAAGTTGCGTAATTGCTCCATATCAGTGAGTGCTTATGATAATGGATTTATTAATATCCTTTTCAGACAGTGCATCCCTGTGACACAGTGAAGCATAATGTCTGACCATCACCCATTACAGTGTATCTAAATAGCTAAGATCCTTATCGCCAAAACTATGTTAACATTGTATGGTCACATTATAATAATAATAATAATAAAAAAATTGTTTGCAAGGTCTTGTGTATGCAATAGAAAAAAAATCCTGGTATTATTTGTGGTGACTCTCTGGGTGTTACTAATTGGATATAACCAAATCCCAAGAGATCAGAGGTATTTTTAAGTGTCTGTACATAGTAATAACAACTTCTGCATGTGGTTACCTTGAGAGCGTCTACATTTTCATGTGTCCTTTTTCTGTACTAAAAAGATTTTTGTTTTAGTTGTGAGAATGGTGTTATTTTGAGTGCATTCACTAATGTTCATTGCCACCATACAGCCTGTATACAGATTTACACTTAAAAATTTACATTATGTCTTTACTTACCTTGAGTTGAGATGCATTAAAATAGAAAAAATACATATACATGGACCAAGTACTGACTTTTATATTTCACTAGGGATCACAACCAATTAGATCATCAGCTCCACAGACTTTGTAATGACCTAGATGTGCCAGTATGAGAGTTCAGTGGTATCTGGAAACTTCATCTGACTAAGGTTAGCAATAGCCTTGCCTCTCTGAGAAAATAAATTTAGCCAGGGGAACACGGACTTCTGCATGAAGGAGCTGTCTTTTGTCACTCCTGTTTTGGGGGGGCATAGATCACATGGCTTGTGTACGAAGTCAGTTTTAAAGAGGCTGGAGGAATGAGTGCTATTTTGTATGGACTTTTTTTTTTTTCAGTATAAAAGACTCCTGTATTATCTTGTACTGAGGAATAAAAATGTATTTTCTTAGCTTCTTTCTGGTTCTTGAATGCTAAAACTTCATTATAATAGTTCATACTGCTTTTCATCTTTAAATAATTTTGCAGACATCATCTGTGATAGTTGATCTGAAAAACATCCTTAAAAGGCAGAGAATGTATTGTAATTAGTAATATTTTGTGGGGGGTTTAATCCTAATTTTCTGTTGAAAATTGTTTACTTTATAGATGTTTTTAGGAACAGTTGAAGTAAATATCAGAGTTCTGGCATGCTCCCAGCCTGCATAAACTGACTATTTTTGTTCTTTTTGTGGTTCTGGTGGTAAGTTAAAGCAGATGTTTTGTCTTCAGAGTGAATCAGGATGAATCTTGGTGCTATAGACAGTTTTTCTTTGCAGGTCCAGTGAGTCTCTTCTTGAAGCCTGTGTATAATGGATAGAATCAAGATGGAATGATTTTTTGAGGTAATCACAGTGGTGCGAATTGCTGGGGAGAGACTAGATGATCTCTTGAGGTTTTCTCTATCCTAGTTTTCACAATTTGTGTGAATTTTCCATTGATGGCTCTTTAGGTGGCAACAGAGAAAATGAAACTGTGAAAGCAGGCAAGGGCCAGATGATGAGGATCGTGATGTGGCACACCACTGACAGGAGTGGAGGAAAAGGACATGCTCTCATAGCTACGCCACCCACTCCTGCTGAATTCTTTCAGTTTGAGAACAGCTCAGGAAATGCCGTGGTCTTGTGGGGTAATGCCTCCCAGGTAGTGGCAGCTTCAGCTCAAGCTAATGTTGACCAGGTGCTTGAAGCTTAGTATTAGTTTAATTTTGTGTTAATTCCCCTCACTTCTGTGGAAGAGGTGTTTTGTCTTGGTCTAGTTTGGGAGACAGGGCAGCAGGAAGCTGAGCCCCAGAGAGATAGAACTTTACTCAGCCACTTGTCTTTGTAGCCCTCCTCAAGAGGAGGGAAGGGCATGTTACAACTGTCTGCTCAGCCTTCTGTCTTGAGAATTTGTTCTCCTTCTCTTTCTGAATCCGGAAACCGTGATAATCTGAGTGTGCTGGGTGCAAAGTATGAAAAAACTCAGAAGACACACAGGCACTGCTGTCACCCCTTCTGGCACACTAGTCCTCAGGAGGCTTCTCAGGAGCATCTTCTGTGAGACTTCTGCATCGCTGGTGCAGCCTAGAGGTGTTTGTTTTGAAGGCATTTACACAATAGTAAGAAGATGTTTGTGAATATCATCCCTGGGTATTAATACAAATGTGCTTCTGTATACAGATAATATATTCCTCCTGAACTCGTTCAGTATAGTGTTTCCTGTGGGCTCTTTTCAAATGCTGATAAGAAAAATAACACTTATACAGCATTATTTCTTTCAGTACATGTTTGAAAGAGCTTACTTTGTGTTTGCTGACATACTGCAGGTTCAGTTACTGCATATTTCCAGGTAAGCTTGTGGCTCTTTGGTGAATTCGCCTGTTAGGAAGCCAGACCTCTCTGCTTTTCATTGTGGAATGGTACTGGCTTGTTCTAATCCTTCTCCGCTTGTCAAAGCCCTTTTAACTGCTGGCCCCAGTCCATGAGATTTTTCCATACAAGGGGATGACTTAACCATATTTGATACCCTTAAGATTAGAGGCCTGTCTAGATTTCTTGACTGCCTGACACTTGTATTTTAGTGTGCCTGCTGTGCGCAGCAGGACGTGGAAGCAGACAGGCGAATGGATCACCAGACCGGTCTCACGTTATCGTCACTTGGTCAGTTGATAAAGGAAAGAGAGATGAGAAAAGTGGGCTTCCTCCATGTGTCAGTTGGAAAATGCAGCTGGAAAAGCAAAATAATCTGACTGTAATGCACAAGCAGGACTAAGAATAAAAGTGATAGAGCTGATGAAAATGGCCCTTAAATGCAAGAAGCCTGACCCTGTTAGCCCTCCCCAGCTGTAAACCTTTGGTTGGGTACCGGGGCCTGATGAGCTGGGGAGGGGAAATAAATATACCTGTGCTGAATATGGTCCTGCTGGGAGCTGTTTGGGCTTTAACCCTTTGATATGCATTCCCTGTGTGGGTTTGTACAAGTATCTGCATGCGGTCTTTTAATTTACTTTCTTTGCCTCTGAAACTAAGCCATGGGGGATCTAGTAGAGCAGACATTGTTTTCACTCCTGTATATTCTTATGTATCAACTTCAGGGCTGTAACACCGATTTTTGTTCTGTTCTTTTTAAACTGTAAATGTACACTGAGAGGACTTTTATTTTCAGTGGTTTACTTTTTTATTATCTATAAAACTTCATCTGTGTATCCAAAATTTATGATTTTTATTTTTATTGACTTCTTTTCCCATGTACATTAAAATTGGTTTCATTTCCTTCTCCTTGCCCCAAGAGGCTAACATTTATTTTGTTTTTCTAATCCATTGCTTTATGAAAAGCATCAAGTTATAACCTGTTTCATGTAATAGGATTGAATTACAGTTAATTAAAAATAGATATTTGTAACGGGCATTTTAACAAAATCTTAATTGTGATAACCCCTATTGAGTTGCATCCTGTAGAGTTATCATTAGGATGATTACATTGGCCACTTTTTTTTTGGTTTTGCGTTCGTGGAAGTGTGAGTTGTTTGCAGTATTCCTTATATTTATGACAAAGACTGTTGTAGCTACCTATGCTTTTAATAAAACTGTTTTCAGAATGTATTAATATTGCAATATGCAGTGATATTTGCTGTTTGCCTCTGGACTGCTGTCAGTACTTTGGCTGTGTGTGGTGATGTTACTAACTGAAGTTTGCTCCTGTGTTGATGCTGTTACAATTGCACCCTTTTAATACGAGAGCATCATGTGCGACAAGTTGTGTTTTGATGGTGTCTTGGACTAGGTAGCACCAGCCACCTCTGCTGCTAACAGTGAATTCAGGATACTGAAAACTCAAAACATGTAGACCAGAGAATATTTGTATCTAATGAGTAATCAGGAGTACAACTCCTGCTATAGAAGAAATAATTAGCTTTTGTATTAAAAAAAAACCCACCACAAAAAAAACCCCAAACAAACAAAAAAAACCCAACCATCTTGAAGTCTTTCATAGTGGTGGATTAAACAGCAGGATGGAGTCAAGATTTGTCTTTCTAGTAGAAATAGAGGCAGTTTCAGTGAAACTGAGAGGGTTGTTGTTGGAATAGTGCCAGTGGATGAGTGGTGTGCTCAAAAAGGAAACTCAGGGAAGGGGGCTGAAGGGAGTGCTGTGGTAAGTGGAGTGATGAGGGTGAGTGGGACAAGTCACAGAGGAGTGTTGGGTTCGCAAGCTCTACATGGCTTTGTTTCAGATTATAATTCTAAACTCTTTTAAAACCACGGAATATAAAGCAATGGAATGTGAGATTGCTCATTCCATGGGGTGAGAAGAGGGTGGTCTGGTTAACAGCCTCACACCCCTGAAGTCTGTGGCTGGAGGTGCCAGTTGTGGCACCAGTGCAGGGGTGTGCATGAGGGCAACTGCTGGGGAGGCTGCCAGCTCACCTACCAAAAGCCTGTCCTGGAAGTGAGGAATGTGAAAAGGGAGGTCCAGTGGTCAAGAGGGGGTAGCAATTCCATGCCTAGGCCAGGTATCAGAGGTAGCAGGGACTGGTAGTGGCTGTGTCTCAAAGGTGACTATAGGGATCATGAACCTGAGAGGTGGGAGGTCACTTGAGGCTCGAGATCTGGATAACTGCAATCTTTCTGTGTTGGTTAACATGGAAAGAAGAAACTGTGTCACCAAAGGAAGCAGTTGGTAGGAAAGGTTGGGGGAACTTCATGATGTAGATGATAGATGATGGGCAGCTGCTCAAAATTGGTATGATTATAATACCAGAAGCTGTTTGGTATCTCTTACATAATCAAACTACAGAAATATTTTTCAATAGTTAATCTAATTTAGGAGCTTCCTCATAATTTCAAAATACCAGGTAAGTGTATTCCTGGCATTAAGCTGAAGATAGGTATAGCCCCAGGTGTATCTTCAGCTAATGTGTGTCTTGTATTGCCAGTTAAACCTCTCTGTTAAGCATTTAAAGTCATGTACCATGTCATATGCTACCTGCAAATCAAAAAACATAATCAAAGGGAATTGATAGAAAAACAAAAACTTTGATTGTTGAGGAGCTGAATCCTCAGAAGTGGTGGGTCTAGTTGTTCAGGTAATGCATGGTGCTCTGAGTCAGGACAGTTTGTATGGGTTATGGATCGTGAAGGGAAGGATGGTTTTGAGTGTCTTGGGTAGAAGTCTTTGAGGCTAGCTGAATTCAAAACAGCATCCATACTGTCACATTATTTTTGCTACACCTGGAATATTGATGGGGGGGAAGGGGGAGAAAAAGTTTCTCCTCACTGGTAATTACCTCTAGTATTGTTAAATTATTGATTAATGGCATCTATCAATTTATTGTTACACCCTCTTCCCTGAAAGATAATTAATTACAGTGAGTCCAATTGCTAGCTTGTAATGGGAATGGTGGGAACATAAATTTGGGTTGATTTGTTTCACTGGGGTGATATAGAGTACAGGATCAGCAGTCTGGTGCAGTTGGGTGACAATCCTTGCTCTTTACAATTTTGAGTTCCTCCATGAAAAGCGGGACTTTGTAGTGCTTTTGTCTCTTATTTAATAAACCAAGCAATTTGAATCAATTTCTGATTTTTGTAATAATTTTTTCGTGGTGTTGTCCATGTAACTGATGAGCTTCGGTATACAGGAAGCTTAGCATGGATGCTGTCGCCAATTTCTGCTTGACAATAGTGTTAAACCAGTTCAGGTTACTTTTTTGTTTTTCCTTTTTTTCTCCAAACTTGTGTAAAAATGGGATGCTTTTCGAAGTCCACCTGGCTCCACTGAAAATGACAAATTCTTAAGTCTTAGAATTTGGAGGATTTGATCAGGAGAACAGAGGAACCCTAGACTTGTTTAAAAAGCCAGAGCTCTTAAAACTTGTAGTCCCCTTCACTTTGCAGACAACTAAGTACTGTTTTATTTAAAATACCTTTTGGTCAAAAGCAGTTGCTGGACTGGCTGCAGTGACAGTGACTCAGGCCCTTATATTGCCTCTTTCTCTTCTTTAGCTACAGAGCCATGAAGGGCAGCTAGCGCAGGTGTAGGTGTCCGTCAGTAGGTGAGATGAACCCGCCAGCTGGCAAGAACTTTAGCAGATAAAGTTGCTCTTCAGGTCATAGTTTCTGGGCTGTGAATGTGAAAAATTGCTGAGCCACGGTTAACGTGGTGACTTGTCCGTGTTGGTCTGCAGAATGAAATGGCACTGGCTTACTGCATGCAGATGGCAAGTCCTGCAGGCTGCTGCAGTCATCTCACTAGGAGACTGGAAAGTACAAATTACCTTTTGAAATCAGACTACTCTTAGTTTTTGCAGTTCAGTATGTAGTCAGATTTGCAGATTAATCCGCCCTTGGAATACTGCATGAAATAATACATTGAATTATTCCGCAACCATCCCCATCCCCCAAAAATGTCTAAGTGATGGGGGAACTGTCAGATAGGGAAGAAACAAATGTATTTCTGCCTAAGCAAGGACAGGAAAATAACCAGGCCAGCTGAGTTTCCTTTTAAAAATATGAGGGCTATTAGAACAAGGAAAGAAATAATGAGACCTAGGGAGGCTGATGGAATATGAACAGGTATGTTTTGGGTGGATCTCCAAACACATGCACCACTTCTCAAGGTTAATTGTGGCTTATACTGAGCTTTACCATATATTGGAAAACTTGAAATGCTGGGATGGAGAGTTTTCCGTGGAAATTCTCCAGGAACAATATTGAGGTAAATTTTACTCTCCTTGTTCCTCTGAAAGGCATCAAGAGCCCGAGTACAGTACAGTGACTTTCTCTGGATTTCAAATTACTAAAAGATTTGTAGCTGCTGAGTCTGGTAGTGAAGCTGTTTCGAGCTGTTCAGTGCCTGATGGGAATGTTGTATTGACAGAGTTGGGATTTCTGCCTTTTCTGAGCCTTTTACCTACAATATGCGTAGGGATAGTTATTAGTAATAATGCCAGTCTGTACTTTCAAGAAAGGATAGGCTAGGGGAAGAGACGTTAAAAATTATTAATTGAAACACTTGTGGTCAATTGATGAATTTAAGAGAGTGTACCTTCCCATTAATATAGACACTCATCACCCACAGTTGTGGGATGCCAGCCAAATAGGCTCCTTCAACTGATTAATAACATCACTGCTGTCATGTCGTACTCCTGTTTTAGAGCCTGAATATGTACCTACACATTCACATGGATAGTTACTATGCTGTTTTCTTGAAAAAAACACAAACAAACAAACAAACATTTTATTGGTATGTTTCTAATAGAAAGCAAAAGAAGGGGTCCAAATTACCATGAATGGGGTGTTGGAATTTGCTTTGGTTTATGCAAAGGCAGGAGTAGGAGTTGAACATTACTGCCCACTATGTAGAGCATGGTGCATTCAGCTTGTAACTTTCTTCTTGGAAGCGTAACTCCGAGCCTATAAATTAGGATGGTTGGGTTTCTTCAGTGTATATCATAATTTGGAACAGCATTTGCTTGGTTTTGTTTGCTCATTTTTCCCAATTTTGGGGTAAATTGTGGAAGCCCGTCTTCTCATAGAGGCTGTGCCTGTGCTAGATGGAGAGGTCAAGGCCATGTCATGCTTATTGTCATCTCTGTTTTGGAGGAGCAAAATAGGTTTGTTTGAGCAGTTTGAGTTTTTGCTAACTTGTCTTGTGTTGATTGACACAGTGAGGTGGAATTTGCACATGTGGGCACTTCTGGGTGCCATGTCCAGGCTGGGGCTTGGTGAAATGAGGTGTTGGCTCTTGCTGCCTGTGCCAGCCGCAGGGACATCAGCACTGATTTTAAAACCACCTTCCAGTGATGTATATACTTACAGCTTGGTTAACTACTTCTACTGCTTGTGGGAATGATTTTGTTCCCTCTTTTAGAGGAAGTTTAATGGGCACAACTTCTCTGTTTTTGCTTATTCTTTAAGTGGTTTTGCTGTGAAAGTTGGCACAGAGCACTTGACACTGTGGTAAAGGGAGAGCTGCATGTTGTATTGTCCACAGCGGGATGGTGGTTAGTGCTGTTCTCTAACTTTTTTACAACAATTTGCACAGTCTAAAAGGAGAAAACATGCCAGGGTTTATTTAAACTACCACATATAAACAGTGTTACATTTTTTCTTCCTGCTCTGATTTTTCCATTGTCCTGGTGTTCCCTCTGAAGGCAACTATGAGGAGACTTTTCTAAGCCACATAAGGGTAGCATTAATCAGACATTTATATGTTTCAGACTTTCTTGCAAACTAAACCACTGTAGGAGTGCTCACTGCAGGAGGGTTAACCAAGAGCAGATTTTGGCACAAGTATCCAATGAAGTTGTGCTCATTCCTTTGGACTTCGTAGTATGAGGCCTTAGGTGTTCATCTACCCTCCCTTAGATCAGGTAGTCTGGAGGTTGCCATCACACAGAGAAACTTCAGATGCACAGTCCACATGGAAATCGATGCTCCACTGACTATTCCTAAAGAAACTGGTTCTTAAGCTCTGGTTATTTCATTTATAACTGCATACTAGTGGGGGGATTACTTGTTCTTCTGGTAGTCTCTGCGATTCAGCAGCCTCCTAACAGAAAATGAAAACTCTTGTTTTATTTTTGGATGGGCTAGAATGTAAAAGATTATATTGCAACTTCGAGAAGAGAGAGTAAGTATTGCTCCCTCTACCACAAGTAGAGCTGGCTCAGTTTTGGACTAAACATAAACCTTTTTTGAGTAAAGGCATTAAACTAGTAGGGAGGAGTGGGTGACAGCATTTGATAATGCTAATCCATATTGTCAGGGAAAAATAAGAGTAGGAAACCTATACAGTTAAGTCTTTTTCTGTACAACATCTGTGGTGACAGTCTAGTCTCCTGATGGAAGATCTACTGGAGAAGTTGGTCTTTATCCCTTTCCCCACTGTGATGATATGGCAGACTTACTGGCGAGTCTCTTCCCTCTTATCCTACTAGAAGCACAAGCAATTTTCCTGTGGGATTACCCTACTTTTAATTTTCAGTTTGGCTTCACTTTTAGTACATTTAATCACATTTGTTTTATGTGAAGTATAAACAAAATGTAGAAAAACAACATGCATAATCCCAGCCTGCAATTAGAAATAACCAGTTTTAAATACTACTGGTTTATAGTTTCTTTCAGATGTTCATAAGCCCCTGTGAGTATGAATCTTGGATAATCATTATCTGGAGAGTAATAGACATTTTTTTGCTGAAGAAGGTCAGGAGAGAAGTAAAGTCTGAAGGGGAAAAGATGACTTTTTTTTAGTCGGAGTTCTTTATGGGTTCAGAAACATAGTTACATTTAACAGAAAAGCCTGTGTTTTGAATAATACATGAGAAAGTATGCTTTCAGCAGATTCTTTCAGACTTTTATTTACTAAAAATTAATTCACCAAAAGTTTGTGACTGTATAAGTGTATGTTTTCATATTAATATATACATAAATGTATATATGTATGTGTATATATTAAAGTTGTAATTCTTGTAACAGCAAAAGGCTTACTGAGTTCTTTGACATTGTGCACAGGCTGGTAAAAAAATTGTAACTCTAATGTGTGAGTTTGAATTGTGTGCGAGGAGAAGGTGCTGCGTGTGTGCATTGTAACATGAACATTTCCATATGTCAGAGAAGCTGTCCAAAGTGAAGCGTGACTGTGCTTAACATTATTTGTTTTATTTGGATCTAATGAAAAACAATGTCATTCTGTTTAAGCTAGAATTGTGAAGGGAGTATAAAGCTTTCAGAGCTATCCATTCAGACAACTGAGTGTCAAAGCTTACTACTTCTAGAATAACAAGTCCAGGAGGATGCAGTGGTTTGCTGTGTTTTCCTCTTCTCTCTGCAATTCACTGCACTCTTCTAGAGTGACCACAGATTTATTACCTAAATCCAGTCATTTAGGGACTCCACTACTTCTCCAGAGTTTAACTGCCCTTTTCTAACTTATCAAGGCATCACTGTGCACATACACTTTCTAATTTCATTTATGTACATTGATGCAGTTGCAGAGTTTAAGTAATACTGAAAGACATCATCTTTCTCTGAAACTTCATCTAATATTCTTGTCAAACCTGACCCTTAAGTTGTAGGGAGAATGAATTGTTTTTGGAATTCATCTTGAAGACTCAGGAGGTCTGGGACTTATCCTTGAAGCTGTTAAGAGTAATTCATTAGTGTCAAATAAAAGACCCTGTAAAGAATAATGTTTATTCCTCTTAAGCCTTCACTGTAGAACTGTGTAAGCACTTCTTGAAAGTTTAGTCATGGAGTAAACCTTCTAAAGTGAGGAGGGGGAGGAACATGGAGTGAAGGTTGTGTTTGGTTAATGAATTGTTCATCTGCATTTGGCCAACTGTATGCTTTTTTCTGTGGAAGCCTATTGTCAGAGTAGAATGGTTTGGGGGAAAAACCCAAACAACAGAACTAAACCACCGCTATATGGTCAGGTGAGCCAAGGATACATTTTCTTGTGCTGCTGTGATCCCAATAGCATTGAGATCATTCTGGTTAGGCATAAATGTATTGGAGGTATCATCCCATAAGGCTCAGCTGAAATTGGGGTATGTGTTCAGGAGGAGCTGCATCACTCCCAGCCCAGACTTCAGCCTCCTCATCTTAGCTGCCCTAGTGACTGAGCTGGTGTCAGAGCTGCTGCTTCTTACCTTGAATCATGATGTACTTTATTACGTGTGTCTCCTTTCTCTATGCTAGATGTCATTTTTTGTGGGAGTCTGGATAAATATTTCAGTCTGTAGGAGTTCAGGAGAGCTAGGTATCACCTAGCAACAAGCATCCCACTCTCTGCCTCCTGCTTCTCTTTACTTTTGTTGAAATATCTGTGAAAACCAGAAGTTGAAGCATTAAGTTAATTTTCTGATCTATTTTGAGCACTTCAGGTATTTTTGTTATGATGTTACAGCAGAGCAACAAAGATGTTGGTGAAGGGCTGGCCTCTTGAAGCAAGTATGCCTTGTCTGAACAGTAATCACAGTCAAAGACTAGCAAAAACTTCAGCTGAGGACAGAATAACCGTTATGATTGCAGTTGTTTAGTGAGTAACAGAATGCATAGCAAGTGATCCTTTGGTCCTGTGAGGTCTATAAAATATGTAGCAGTTACATTTAACCTAACTGAATGTGTTTTAGGCTGTATTATCTGGTTCGTCTTGCAGCTTGTGAAGGCTGCTGGTGGGACAGCCTTATGTTGGAATTTAAAATTTTTAAACTTTTTTTACAGACAACTTTGTGGCAAAGTGCATTGGCTAGTTGCAGTTCTAGTAGTACATGGCAGTTTTCAAAGATCCTGGGGACTAGACCCAGGTCTGGAAAGGAAGGCACTTGAAATACAGTTTGGGATGTGTTAATTCAGTGCAGTGCTGCACTGAATTTCAGCATCTCCTGTACCTTATCAATATTAAATGTCAAGGAGTGTTGTGGACTGTAGGTAGTGGTTCATGCATATTTTGTCTGTAGCTTCTGCAGAACGTCCACTCTATAGAGTTTACGAATTTCCTGGCAAGAATCAGGAACTTGGAGATAAAGGACAAGTATGTGTCTACTATTATTATAAATAAGGTAGCTTTCCTCAAGACTGGGTTGAGGATAACCTGTGTTCCTTTGTCTCTGAATGGTGCTGAAACTGTGCTTTCAGTGATCCTGCCTTACCTGATGGTCAGGGTGGTCTTTGTGAGTTTGGGAGAAGTCATGCTCTGTCTTCAGGAAAGTTTGGTGTGACTCAGGGCCTTTGAAAAGTATTGCAGAAGTCAAAATTCAAATTTAAGGGCTTTCAAGGAGAAAAGCGCATACTTTAAAATAACTGATGTAAGGAGGTGACTAAGAAACACGGTTATGCTCAGATAAGTGGTTTGTTTTGTAGAGGTAAAAGTTAACAAATCCTGATTAAGCAAATGACTTTAACTTTGCAAATGAGTTGGTCTTTTCCAAATGTATGTTCTCATATCTGTCTGAATTAGAAAAGGGTAAAAATAGCACAAGGAGTAATTTGTAACTGTATTAATGTGAATTTACTTTAAAATTATCAGTATGTAAAAATTGAAAGTGATACCAGTGTGGACTTGTTTTTTAAATGAACTAATACAGATTTATATGTTCAGGAATGTTCTATTTGTCGAGATACGGGTAACTATGCACATAGGGGCCTCTGTTTTTCTAGAAATATGCTCAGCATGACTGTCTCAAAACTCTTCGTATATGCCTTGCTCTGGTCCATGAGTCTTGCTCAGCTCTGCCAGTGGATGGGCATGCTAGTCAGGGTGGGACTCCCAGGACATTTAATCTGATCAAGACAGGTTTTCAAAATGGACTAGATGTTGAAATTTGTTTGGTTTTCTCTTGCTGTAGGAGGAGTCTAATGTTTGGTGGCATTCATAAGCTTTATAAACTCTTGGAGTCTGAAAACACTATTTTAAGGTAATGGTTAGTCTTTGGCTGACAATGGACGTAATTCTGTGTTTGCTACTTAAATTTCATTCTTTTGGTTGAAACTGGTGATTTGTTAGACACTTTGTTCGGTGATTACTTAAAGACCCTTTTTGACCTAAAGATTTTAAATGAGCAGTATTGTGTAGTTGTCTCATTGGGTACATTTTCTTCTAGGATAAAACCTGCTTGATGCAAAGGGAAGGTGCTTCTATTTGTACTTTCAATGTCTGCTTTCATATTTCTGATAGTAGAAACCAAGTTTTCACAGTAAGATGCTGATCCAAAGTCCACAGCAGGTTTCATGGTGATGACACACGTGACAGAATGGATGCATTAGATCTGCAAGGATGGATGGTCCTGTTTTTCATATGCATTTTAAAGTCCTTTCATCTGAAGTTGAAGCTTTTCCACTCTTCTGAAAATCAGGCCACAGATTTGCAAAATTACTAGTTAAACTTAATTTTCAGATGAACGGTTTGCTCTTAATCTTAGGTTCTTCTAGCCTGACAGCCCTTCTGGAGAGGTGAACACCCCAATGGTGCAAGGATTTTGGAAATTCAGTGCTTGTTAGTTTATGCAGACCTGAAGAGAGGAAATGAGAAAACCCAGTTACTAGTCATGGCTAACGAAGTGGCTTTACCATGAGGAGGTGTGTTGGACACAATTTAATAATTCAAAACCAGCTGCAGCTGTGGCTGGTTGGATAGTGGTTTGTTAGCAGTTCTGAAATACACACCCATGTTTGCTGTGTCACCATAGCCACTGTAACATAATAGGACTCTGGTGTTGGTGTGTAACTTGAAGCTAAGTTGTGTTGTAGGAGCATGTGTGTCTGTGTGCATGGAGAGAGGAGCAATGATGAGAAAACCCGGAGAACTGGAAACAATTACAGGTCAAACTCTGTCTTCCTCTCACAGAGGCTCCATGAAGCTTTTGGATACATTACATTTAATTTTAAAAAAACTTGATGACTAAGTAATTTCCTGTTCAGGTTAGTTGACCACATCATAAAAGTCAAGGATGTGGAAAATCTGGTCCAGTTGTCCCATTTTTGAACATGAGCAAAGAGAAAAGAGCAGCTAGAAAATCAAAGGTAGTTCTTTAATTAAAAACAAATTAAAAGAAAAAACCCTGATAATAATGAAGATCTGTTTCATGAAATGAAAATTTTGAAGCAATCCAAATAATGCCAAGAGAGATGAAATAACAAAAAAGGGATAAACAGTCTACAAGATGCATAAGAGACAGGGCAAATGGTCTACATCAGTTAGCATGCTCTGAGCCTCTATGGTCTTTAGGTACATTTAATTAGGTCAGTGTTTATGGTGATTTTACAGCCTTTTATGATTCATGCAAATTTATTTATTATTATTACTACTATATGCAAATATTTGGAACTTACTTTTTTCTATTAAATGTAATATTTTCTTAGAAATAAAATGTAAGTGTGTGGTGTTTAGTTAGTATGATAGTAGCACAGTATATGAATGGACTATTTTTATGATCTTACGAAATCTTCTTGTTTTCAGTGTAAAAGTTTGTGTAGTGTTTGGAAACCTGTCATGTCATATATAAAACAGTAATGAAATATTGGAATGTGGTTTAAAATCAGGCAGGTGATGCTCTACTGCTATTGGAAAGATGACCTTATTTTGAATAATATAAAAATAACAGCAGATTGTTTATAATAACTCTGACAGCAGATTTAGATTCTTGACTTCACACCATTTCCATTATTAAAAGAGGCATATGTAAGTAGTATTTGTTTCCACATACATGCACGTATTCTGGTAAGAGGTTTAAGGGCATACTGTCTGTTATTTACATTTTTGACATATGAAGCTCTCACCCCCCCACCCCCAGGCTTTTTAAAAAATTTGGATTAATGGATGTGTATATTTTCTTAAACCTGAAGAAACCTCCCAATACTATAATATAGTATTTAAATCTCTATATGCTTTTTCTTTTATAGATTAATACAAAATCATGGAATGGTTTGAGTTGGAAGGTACCTTTAAGATCATCTAGTTCCAACCTCCCTGCCATGGACAGGGATGTCACCTACTGGGTCAGGTTGCTCAAATCCCCATCCAACCTGACCTTGAACACTTCCAGGGAGGGGGCATCCAAAACTTGTCTGGGCAGCCTGTTCCAGTGCCTCACCACTCTCTGAGTAAAGAATTTCTTCCTAACATCTAATCTAAATCTCTCCTTGTTTAGTTTGAAACCTTGTCCTATGCTGTATGCGCTTGTGAAAAGTCCCTCTCCAGCTTTCTTGTACCCCCCTTTAGATACTGGAAGGCTGCTATAAGGTCTCTCCAGAGCCTTCTCTTCTCCAGGTTGAACAACCCCAACTCTCTCAGCCTGTCTACATAGGAGAGGTGCTCCAGCCCTCTGTTTTTGTGGCCCTCATAACGAAACTAATCATGTATCTATATGAAACCTTGAAAGAAATACATACTCAAATTTTGTAATGGTCTTGGACTTTGTGTTATTGGTCAGATCTTGCATGGTGTTTCTGGGAAATATGGTTTGAAATACTAGCAGTGTTTGCACTCAGTAACTGCTGGACAGTTTTACCTTTACAAATGCAAGGTACTCATATATAATGGGCTCTGTAGACTAATTAAAGCAGTTCGGATTTAGCATGCTCAAGTAGGAGGGTGGAATTTAAAGACACTAGGAGCTTTGACTAAAATCATGAGCTAAGAGGAAACATAAGGCTTTCTCCAGTATACTTTTTTTTGGATCATATTTATCCGGTTTTATTTAAAGTGCTTATAAACTTACTATCCTTCTGACCTCTGTTTTACTATGGAACAGATGTCTGTGGTTAGATTTTTTTTTTATTTACATATACAATAATATTTGAGAAATTAATGAACTTCTAAGAAAATACATCAGTTAAATTATTTAATTTTTTCTTTTTTTTAGGATTGAAGTGGATCTTGGGACAAATGGATGACTGAATATTCATATGAAGAGGAAAGCCATAAAAGTTGGTTGACATTTTTACAGCCATATGCATTATACATATTAGTGCTATCATCAAATTTTTATATTGTGTTATAAAACAATAGATTAAATAAATAGTCTGAGCTTCATATGCTGTATTGTCTTTCAGGTAGGGGAATACTATAGCTTAACAGCTGGAGCTTAACACAGTGTTTTCTGTCAATACCTGAATGTTCAGAGGAAAACCTTGTAGTAAGTTAAGGAAATAGGTAATTCCTCTGAAACCAGGTGTTTGAATGGGCTGATACATAGTGGTATTCGTTATTCTTATGTGCCAGGATGAAGGGAGAAAGAGAGAGGCATTGTCTTCCATTAGAGCTACTGACTATGAAGCTTAATATGTTGTGGGGTGGCACTCAGTTGCCACATTGACAGATGCTCTTTAAGAAGCCAAACAAGATATGATCTCTTTGAAAGTATCTTGGTGCTTTGTTTTCTTGGGATAGAGAGAAGGCTGTTTTACAGCATGCATTTTCTGCACTAGTTAAAAAGGAAGAAGCTGTTAGTGGACCTCCATGCTTTACTGACTTTCAGCTTTGAAGCTGATAAATACGCTCAGCCTTGACATCTGCCAATTTGAGTTGTTGGTGACTGTGAAGGATAGGCTTTGGCTGGGATGCTACATTAACCAAGTCCTGCCAAGGCTTTTTAAACACAGCTGATGCTGCCTGTGAGTTTGCACCAGAGCAAATGAGTTGTAATGACAAATGCAGGGTGTGGTACAGAGGGATGCAGGGCATGGTCCAGCAGAATGCTGCACAGCGGCTTGGTTAAATAAGGCCTTATGGAAACTCTACTAGTCAAGGAGGGATATGTTGTTGTCGAAAACCTATTTCCTAGAGAGCTTCTATCAACCCCTGGATCCCAGTCAGGGGTAGAAACAATCAAAAAACCGGCAAAAACTCCAGGTTGTTTTTTTTTTTCAAAAACAGAGGATTAGTTCAGTACAAGAAATGTAAGTCTGAAGTTCTGTTAACTTAGCAAAGTAGTTCAGGAGGACAGATTCTTATTTATCTCAGTGATAATTTGGTTTTATAAGTCTTTTAGTGGTTCAGAAGTTTTACAGTTTATGAACAACTGACTTGGATACAGAAGCGTTTAACTCCTTCTTTGGTAAACTTCTTTAGTGTTCACAACAGGTAGTAGGCATGCTGATTCCAGTGACCTCCAAATTCATAAGCAGCATGAGACTTGAGGGAATCATCTGTGTCCTTGAATCCAGTCTCCTGAAATAGCAGTCAGTGAAACAGTCTTTAGTTCAGAAGCATCCATAGAACATCTGCTTTATATACTGCAGGTCACAGAAAACACCTCTAGCCTCCCAGAGCCAACTTTAAACCCTAAGAGAAACAAAGTGGTATTAGTAGCTGTGCAGTAATGTACACAATTTTTTCCATAGGGTCAGGGGTCCGTATGGCCACATATGAGCCAGCAGTTGTTGCCTGCTAAAATCAGCGCACAGAATCTTGAGGAATTTCTCTTTGGTTAGATTGCTGACATGTCAGCGGCTGCTGTCCATACTGATGTCTAATAGCTTGAGATGGGCTTGCATCGTGATAGAGCAAGATGTCTTGTCTATGAATAGCAGAGTGAAAAACTGATACCATCCAAACCTTGCATCTTCTAGAACTGCCATCATAAAATCCTGTATGTACAAACTCGAGGCATTTTGCTGGCAGAAGGTGCGAGAGGATGAAAAATACCAAACTAATTATCTGTAAGCTATCTCTGGACATCATGTTACAGTGGACAACTCATGCTGTCCAGAAGACAGCACAGAGCAGTACTACCATAACGTGGTAATGTTTTGCATTGAATTGAGAAGAAACTGGGCCAGACTATGTCTTAGGTATTTGGTTTGGGAAGTGACACCAGGGCAGAAAAAGTTAAGGATTTGTCAGAGTCTTGAGAGGGGCTGTTGAACCCAAAGTCTGTGCAGAGGAGGAAGGGCTTCCAGATAAGGCAAAAGTAAAAAGCTCTCAGACTCGTGACCTTTTTGCAAATTCTTTGGGAAAGAGTGTAGTTGCATGAGAGATGTATCGCTGTTAGTTCTGTATCTCTGTTCTGCTCCCTGCTTTTACTTTTCTGATTCAACACAGAGTGATAGCATAAGGAAGGAGAAATGGGAGAACAGGGTGACCTCTTTCTTGTCAAGCCATAGTTCCACTCTCTCATGCCCTTCTGATGATATCCCACAATAATCATGGGGAAGCTGCTCAAAATATGTGCAGATAAGGAAAGGGGTACTGAGTTGCTTCTTTACATTTTTTCTGTTTGGCAGTCTTTGCAAATGCAGGGCTCTGAATACAGCTGTTAACCTTTTATATTAGGAAAGTACCAGAAATCATATCATGAAATGAGAAGAAAAATGTGGTTATGTGGAGGCATTCAAAGTCTGAGGCCAAAAATTCCTTTTCTGGGAAGAATGATTACAGAAAGCTTAAGCAATAGAGGTGGAGAGGGCTTCTCTGTGGTCACTGTTAAGATCAGTTGATAAAGTTCTTGCTCCAATAGGAAAAAGATTGGATTTTGGCCAGCACCCTGCCTCGGCCTTTCACTTTATTGCTGCTTTACTAACCAAGTTTTGAAAGCTTTCCATTGCTAACATGAATATGTTGGTGTGTCATTGGGAGTGTAAACAACTTGGTTTGCATTGTCTGTATGTTAGAGTGGTATAATTTAGGTGTTCCTTGGTCTGCCTTGGACCCTATCGTAACATAGGTAAATGTGGTCTTGTATAAATATGACATCTAAGCGTATATGCAACTAATGAAGGAAATATGAACATATTTTTTTCTGTCTCATAAAATGAGGTTAGATGAAAAATGAGAAATATGCAAAAATAAACCTGAAAGCATACATGTGTACTGAATGCACGCAGCTTAGGATGCTTCTGTATATTCCATAATACTGACAATTTCACCCAGAGGTTCATTTCTCTGTTGAATCTGGTATTTAAAGTCTGTTCTTCAGGCTACAGTGATTGAGTTGGGTGTATGGAGATGAGACCTGGGTAGGAGCTGGTAAGGAAGTGGATAACTGACAGAGAACTATAGCCCAAAGGTTCTGGGCAAAATAAAGATCAAGATTTCAGATAAACAGGACTGAAAGGACGTTGGAGAGCAAAATTGAAGGGGGGAAAAAAGATTGTTCAGATTGGAAAAGGAGATCTGTTTTGTACTTAACAAGTGGCCTTGGGTGCAGTCACACCACTCACACTCTGGTATCATGAACAGCATCTAGAAATAACACTGGGCAGTTCATTTGAACAGGCTCAATGATCTTCTAAGTTATTGAATGCTGAAAAAATTACAAACAACACTGAATTCAGTGGTGTTAGGAGATGAGTGCTAATTTTCTAGGTGATAAGCCTGAGAAGTATTGCTGTGTCACAAGTGTTGCAACCTGTGTGTCATGTCTTTAACAAAAAAAAACAAAACAACCAAGAGCAAACTTGAGCTTAGCTGTTTAGGGAGAAGGACTCTATACAAAGATCAAGTGTTTCTTGATCTCTCCAGAGCTCACCCTGTCTCGTCAGTCTCCCAGCCTCTGATATCCCCTTGCTTCACCTTCACTCTCTTGTGTGGAGCTGTACATGGGGGGATGCAGGACCCCTGCACTGCTGGTTGTGTGCCTGGTGCTGCAGGATGGTGCCCAGCTGACAAAGTGAGGGTAGCCCTGCTGTTCAGGGTGACCTCTTGTGCTGGAGAAATGGGCTGGCAGGGTCCTCCCCAAGTTCAGCAAAGGGGGAAGAGTCCTGCACCTGGGGAGGAACAACCCCATGCTCCATTGCAGGCTGGGCAAGCCCTTGGGTCCTCTGGTGAGAGGAAGAGCTACCCTGGTTTTCTGTGGAGTTTGGATTCATTGGACTTTCAGCCTTTACTTTTGCATGATTTTAAAATCTGGTCATTATAAAAATGACTTTTTTAAATGTATTTGAAAGTGTTTCAAGGAAGTTTTATGTCTTTATTTGCATAGGCAGAATATCGGTAACAGTATGGTTATATGTTTGGTTTTTCTTGTCAGTTTTCCCCTCTATATTACAAACAAATGCAGTTTTTTTGGAAAAAAAAGGTGGCTGGTCTTACGTGATCTTTCACATCTAACATTGTTCAGTGGATTCTTGGAATATAATTATGACTGGAAGCATCAACATGATAAAATATATTAATCACAAGGGAATTATTTTGCACAGGCCATCAATCTATTTTTCTGTCATGTGCTTTTTGGTTTAGATTACTCTCAGGCAAAGAGGCTGTGGTTTGATGTTTTTTCTCAATTCATTATGATTATAAATTTGTTGGATAAAACAATGTAACAAATGACCACTTAAAAATGGCTGGCTCCATTCCGCAAGGCAGTGGGACTGTGTAGTTCTTTTGGTTTTATCTCTTATCTAGCATTTATGAAGATGGGTCCCTTAACAGCCAGTTGGTGGTTGATTTTTAATGAGTATTTCACAATGTAAATAGATAGCAGGCAGTTTGTTGTCTGGAGCTTAGTCATATTCATAGGACAGATCTGCTTTTATTTGCTGTCACTGAAAAATGTAGAAGTTACACTGAAACTGTAGAGTGGGAGGAAACCTTTTCCTCAAACCTTATATTCAGGAAAGGGAGGAATAGCAGAGGTTTTCTTTCTTTTTCTGTTCCTTACGTTAGCTGCCACATACTGTGCTGTCTCTTGCTCCCATCGGGAGCAAGTCTTTTTCCATTGGGTGCTGGAGGGCTGTGCACTGTTAGGCCCCAGCTTTGGTCACTGTCAGCTCAACCCTGCTGGGAGTGGGGTGGGGTGAATTTGGAATTGATCCCCATGGCTGAAAAATTGCTGGAGTCATTTCCAACACTGATATTTTCCAAAGAGCAAACGGCATTTAAGATACCTGCAACAAACCACTTCAGCTTGATGTGTTTGCATATAAGCTTGTTCCTGTTCCCTTTGCCTTTGTAAAGTAATGGAATGGTTTCTGGAAAGACCTTGGTGTTCCTTTTAGACTTTGTTTATGAACAGCAGTACAAAATTTGTTCTACACAGCTTCTTTGTTCATTTCTGCTAGACAGATGCTTTCATAACCTAATTGGTTTCTTGTTTAGGGGTCCTGGGTCTTGGCTCCATTCCATTAATTTCCTAACTATTTTGGTGACACCTGGAGTTAGGAGTAAATCATGTTTAGTGGTTGGCTTATGATCTGACGGAGTTTAAATCAAACTGGCTTATGATTTTGAGGGGTTTTAGTATTTTGTTTCAGCTAGTATGGGTGGGGGGAAAACATCTATGGAGAATCCTAGCCATTGCTTTTAAGTTTTATGTATAAAAAATACAAAATGTTTTAGAAGTATTATTTTACTAGCTGAAGATACCTGTGGCCTTTCTGCACTCTCACACTTCAGAAGGGCATAGTAGGCATCTGGGTTAGACTTTTCCTCTCAAAGCCCAGTCTTCTGCAAATCCCTCAAGCTTCTCTTTAAAATCAATAGTTACAGATATCTTATATAATAAATAAAGTTGTATTCTTAAGAGCAGAGCTGCCCAAGAGGCTTTGTTCATAACTGGGAGAAACGTCTCTGGCTCATCAGTGGGTATGTGGGGTTTGCATTCCAGTGTGTGAACAGACTTCTGCTCTGCTTTGAGCTGCTGTGGAATATTTCAGGTGCATGGATTTTTGAATTAAAATTCTATTTATTAAACATTTTTTGAAATAGGAAGAATAAATTGCATAAAAGAGGATGGCAGCAATCTTCATGTGAGGTGATGTGTGGGGGAGTAAGGCAGCCCACGTTGTAGTGCAGTTCACAGGAGAATAGTTAGTCTAGAATTGACAAAATGTGATGAAAATGTGGAATATTTAAAATGTTCTTTTCACAGTTGAAGTCGTTCAAATTACTAAATGTCATTGTAAAGCTAAGGTAGATCTTGCTGGTGTTGCCTGCATCACTTCTCCCCAGAGAGATAGGTGGTGATGTTGGTCTGTGGGTTGTAAATTGTGGATATAAGTGAAAGCTGTGTTTAAGAGCTTGCTTCAGCCCCTACTGACATAACTCAGTGCTGTAGATTACCTGTTAAACTACTTTTGACAGTTAATAGATATCCCTCTATGATTGTATTTAGCAAACATGTTAGCATCTATAATTTATATTACTGCTGTCTTTTGTAAGGCTTGGTGTACAATAACTTCATTTGATTAAAGTTGTTTGGAGCTTAAATGCATCTGGTGATCAGAGTCCTCCTGTAACTGTTGCTTTTTTTTTTAAAGTTTGAATATTTTTGTGGGGTTGAGGGTTTTCTGTTTGTGTGGTTTTTAATTCATATTGGGAGTGAAAAAAATCCAAAAAACTTCATCTTTAAGATATTAGCAAAAACTAGCCCCTGAGCATAAAAGAACAAATTGCTTTATAGTGTGGACATAGATGCCCTTGGTTTCTGTTTCTTGTGTTGGAAATGTGGTGTGTGTCTGTGTTCCGCTGCTGGGAGGGAGGGATGTGTTAAAAGCAGAGTTCCTGCATCTTGGATGCAGCAGAAACAGATGTCACACTGCCTCTTGTCTCCAAAGTTTGTGTTGTAGGCTATATGAAATAAAATGATAGAAACAGCCCAAAGATCTACGTGAGAAATTTTGATGTGACCATTTCCTTGATTCCGGCTACACTGGGAAGTGAGATGAGCATGTTACTGGTTTAGCTTACATCAGGAAATGCTTCCATGAATGTCCTGGCCCTGCACATTTCATTTCACCTCATGGCATGGCCCAGGGCTGCCCAAGGTGGGCGACTTTTGGAAGAAAGATAGTTTGGTGTTTCCAAAGCACTGTCTGTTTCAAACCAGTTTTTTCAGTTTCTCTTTCAGTCTTGATACCTCTTTTGGGGATTAGTCATAAGTGATGGGATGTAGTCCATAGGGAACTAGATCTCAAAAGCCTCTATTTGTCCCCTTCAATTCCAGTCATTTTGCTAAAGGCTCCTATCTGCCACTAGACAGCAGTAGGAATCTCCAGAGGGCAGTTCTTCCCATGGGATTTCTGTGTCCTCCCTGAAAGAAAAGACCTCTCCTTTGCCTGTAAGTTGTACTGGTGCAGACACTGTGAGTACACCAGGCTCCACTCTGCTGGACTCATTCTCCAGCCCTTGTGTTTCTGAAGCACCCCTGGGCATTCCTGCTCTTGCAGCCTGACTTTGCTGCAGCACGTTCTCTTGGGAATGAAAGAGCAGTCACCAGGCTCATGTCACCTTTTATTCCTGGAGCACTTAGAGAACAATTACACTAATTCTAATAATGACTAAGTTTATACTGCTCCAGAGAGGGAAACACAAGGCATTTAATTTCAAAGCTGTTTGACAAGACCATTTTGATGTGCATATTTACAGAAGTATGACACAAATTTCCAAAGTACCTAATGGGGAGAAAAATGTTTAAATTTATACTATCAGGTTTTTGGTTTCCAAGAAATTGAGTAATCTTCAGTTCTGTTGAGCATAATCCATCAAATAAAACAAGGTTACAACAGAGATATACAGAACTTGCTACTTCTGCTTGTTTCAAAATGACCTGTTTCTGGTCATTAGTTAAAAGGATGTAGGTGTTTGCATGGAGAAAAAGGATACTTCTCTTGTGGGAGGTATTAATTCTCCGTATCATGAAGCATCACAGCTAACTGCATTTTAGAGTTAATCTTTACTTTGCAATGAGAAGGAGAAAACCTGTGGTTTTTGATCTGCACAGTGGTGCTGATTAAGATACATTGAAACTGAAATACTACATATGCATTTTTATTTTCCTTTTCCTACATATCTGCCAATAAGAATTTAGTGCTAGAAATAAATGCATTTGGATTTTAGTATTTTTTACATGCCATGGAGAGAATAATGTCAAACAACGGCAATTTGTCACTTCTCATATGAAGGCTTAGAAGAATGTGTTAGAATTCAGTAGCTAGCATGTAAGGAGAAGATAGTTACTTTAATACTGATATCCACTGCCAACAGACCTGAATAATGATTCCACTGGATACGATATTTCATATCCAAGGACATGTGTCTAAAAGAGAAAATAAGCTTCTGGTATTAATCTAAATCTTGACCTGCTCTTACACTTCCCACGTGGTCCTTCATGTGTGCTCCTGGTGATTCATTAAGTCTTTCTTGTGCAGAGGTTTGATGATGAGTCAGGAAAGGGCAAGTCGTCTGCTTTGAGGCTGCCACCTTGTCTTGAACTTCGCTATTTACTGAAAGTTTTTTGCTGTTCAGTTTGATAGCAGTCAGCTGCAGCTGTGATTGCAGTCAGCTGTGGTAGATATGTGGGCATATCTCAAGTGAAAACAAAAGCCTAATTTTTAAGTAATATAGAAGTGTTTCAGGATTTTTATTAGAAAAAAAAACAACCAACAAACCAAAACAACAACAAAAAAAAAAAAACAAACCCAACACAAAAAACCCTCAGCCATCAAAACCTGAACACATCATAAAAGACGTCCTAGAAATAGCAAGATTCAAAATATTATTTTTCCTTGGCTTTATTATTATTCTCGCTTTGTTTTTAAGAGAAGATGGTGCAATGCTCAAAACCCAAACTTCTGTAGTTCAGTCTTTAGTTTCATTTAAAATTATATGAGCTTGGGCTTTGGTGATTCTGGGATGACAGTGCACATCTCTCCTTCAAATTAAGAAGTAAGGAGTTTCTGTTGGTCTTAAGAAGATGAACTTAGATGTGTAGGTTGTCTTAAGTGCCGTGGAACTGAGATGATGTTTGCTGAACTACTCTTTGGAGATTTACATAATGGATGAGATACAGGAGCTCCAGGCAGCATGACAGTGGAGTTTATTTTATCACAGGATGTAAAACAAGTGAATTGCCTTAATAATCTCTGCAGAGAGCAAGGATAATCTTTTTTTATATGCAGAAAGAGAGCCAGAGAGTTCATATGATCCTGGCTATTCATGTATAAGGAGCCAAACCTTTCTTTAGAATAATATGAATCCATTTAGCCATCCTACTGGCTTACTGAAGACTTTTAAAGCTCTTCAGGAAGGGCAAGCAACATGCATCTCTGAAAATGTCTTTTATGTGGTTAAAATATAGTATGAGAAGATAATTCATGGCTTAATATAACATTCTCACAACAGGCTGGGTAATTATTCTAACTTCTGTGTATTTAAGTAAATGGAAAGCATTTATAAACCAAGCTTACCCACTGTGTAGTTCTATAGTGGTAATGATAATAATTTCAAAAGTTTTAGAACCTTCCTAATTTCAAAGTGGGTATATGTTGGAAAGAAGCTTTAATATTAAAAGGTTTCAACATTTTAATTATTCAAACCAGTTGACCCAGTTTGGTTGGTGTGAAAGTTTTTGTTTCTCTACTTTAGCTGATGATATCTTCTCAGCATAGAAAACGGACAAAGAAACACTGGAAAACAGGAATAGTTAAGTGTAGATAGTAATAACACCCAGCTCCTATTGTGTGCTTTTCAGCCATGTATTTGGCTTCAAGCAAGGGTTTGACTATTACATTACTCTGCATATAAATGTGCCATTGCTCTTTGATCTGCAGCAAAAGTTTGTAATGATCAAGGCTACTTACCACTTTGGCCTGAAGGAAGAGATTTACTTTTAGGCATAGCTGGTTTCCAGAAGAGTTAATGATGTCCGTAGTTTCTGGTTTCTGTGAGCTATATGCAGCTTAAGAACCCTTTTGTGTTAACCTGATGTCAATTGCTACTTCTTTTAGAAGAGCCTGGGCAAGTAATTCATACAGTGTTGCACAGAAAAAAAGGCATTGATTTACCTAATATGTAACCAGGTTGTTGGAAAACAGAGCATAATTTCATGAATTTCATGAATTTCTGCTCTTGTTAATGAAAATACTTGTGATTTCAGCTGTGATTGACAATACTTAGTCAATCTACTAGATATGCTATGCTCTGCTCTTATTTCCAGGATGCAGGCTGGGATTAGTTCTGACAGATTTACTCTGGATACTGGATAGCATTTATTGTTTCTCAGTTGATGTAGGAAGTTGGTTTTTTTTTTTTTTGACAGTTCCTTTTTTTGCCTGGGTTTCTAGTAAACATGTTATTTCTGTCCAGTCATAAGTTTGTATCAGTAAGAGTTGCTGAAGTATGCAAGGGAGGGCACCAAAATGATAAGCTGTTGGCGTATATTTGCTGGGATCTGTCCACATTGCAGCCTGGTGTAATCAGAGACTGAGGGATCTTTTATAAAGACAGAGTTGTTTGCATCAGAAAGTGTTTTAAAACATTGAAATTCTTCCACCCTGGTGGCTCTAAACTCTCTCATGTGGGGATCTTCAGAGTAAATAAATAAAAGATCACACCAGGCAAATGTGATTTAAAGTGTGTGTAACTGTTCCCCAAACAGCAGTAAAATCCTAAATATGATATGAGCAAGGCAATCAAGGGGAAAAGTTCATTTCAACCTCCAGACTTTCCAATGTACTGTGTAGCTATGTAGCACAAAACCCTATGACACAGATGAGGATTCTGTGAGAGACGTGGTATCTGAAGAAGCCCCACCTGGTTTTAGGATAGCTTCCTCGTGTCCTGCATTTCCACAGTTTCCCCTACTTTGGGATGCTCATACATTCGTAGAGAAGTCTCTCATTTCTAATCCAGACATAAGTGACTTATCAGTATTTGCCTACACAGAATCAGAATCATAGAATGGTTTGGGTTGGAAGGGCCCTTAAAGATCAAACCCCCCTGCCATGGGTGGGGGCACCTTTCACTAGACCAGGTTGCTCAGAGCCCCATCCAGCCTGGCCTTGAACACATCCAGGGATGGAGCATCCACAGCTTTGCCAGGCAACCTGTGCCAGTGCCTCACTACCCTCAAAGTAAGGAATTTTTTTAATAGCTGATCTAAATCTACTCTCTTTCAGTTTGAAACCATTCCCTCTTGTCCTGTCACTACATGCTCTTGTAAGAAGTCCCTCTTCCATCTTTCTTGTAGGCTCCCTTGAGGTACTGGAAGGCTGCAATTAGGTCATCCTGAAACCCTCTCTTCTGTAGGCTGAACAGTCCCAATTCTCTCAGCCTTTCCACGTAGGAGAAGTGTTCCATCCCTCTAATCATCTTGGTAGCCCTCCTCTGGACTCGCTCCAACAGGTCAATGTCCCTTCTGTGCTTGGGTCCCCAGAGCTGGATGCAGTGCTCCAGGTGGGGTTTTACAAGAGCAGAGTAGAGCGGCAGAATCACCTCCCTTGTGCTGTCTCAGCAGGGCTGCTCTCAATCTGTTCATACCCCAGCCTGTATTGATACTGGCTTACCCAGGAGCAGCACCTTGCATTTAGTCTTGTTCAACCTCATGGGATTCCCATAGGCCCACTTCTTGAGCCTGTCCCTCTTGATGGCATCCCTTCCTTCAGGTGTGTCAACTGCGCCACACAGCTTGGTGTCATCTGCAAATTTGCTGAGGGTACACTTGATCTCTCCGTCTCTGTCATGAATGAAAATACTAAATAACACTGGTTCCACTGCAGACCCCTTGAGGAACACCACTTGTCACTGATGTCCATTGGGACTCTGAGCCATTGACCACTGCATGAGACTGTCCAACCAATTCCTTGTCTACCTAACAGTCTACCCATCGAATCCATCTCCCTCCAATAAAAGAGAAGGATGTAGTGGGGGACCATGTCAAAGGCTTTACAGAAGTCCAGATAAATGATATCCATAGCTCTTCCCTTGTCCACTGATGCAGTCATTCCGTCACAGAAGCTCCAAAACAATTACAAAAACAAACCCCCAAAAACCTCCAAACAACAAAAGAAAAATAGAAAATCCCACCTGAATGTTTCGGAGACTATGTTAAACTTAAATGATAGTAGACTTCCACAATTTTCACTTAAGAGCGGATAATTAACTATTCCTGGCACCAAACAGGTGATAAAATTACCAAGCTTTTTTCTGTAATACTTGAAATTATGAATTTATTAATGTGTTCAGACAGTATAAGGTATGCCTCCACATACATAAGGCATACACATACACACAAACATTGAATGGAAGCTCTGTCTTGATTGTGTTGAGACAGGGGATGGATGTCTTAAGAAACAGCACCAACAGTGACATAGCTTTGGTTCTTTTCATTACAAAACATAAGCTGTGTGCCTGACACAGATTCTTCAAGCTTAAGTCCCACGAGGAGTGATTTTTACAAAAAAAATATATTTTCCCAAAAAAATTCTGAGAGTTCTTCTTTACTTTACTTGTGAACTGGTGACTTGACATGAGCTTTCAACCTGGAAAGCATTCTTGTGATTGCATTCTACATTGATAGAGGGAATCATTCACCAGATTTGTGTCCAGCATCATTCAGTGTCTAATAAACACTGCTCCTGAAACCACCATGGCTGTGATTTTAGTGGTCAGAATATTTTAGTAATGTTTATTGAATTTCAGCATCCAGAATAATGATGGAGGCAGTTTATCATATTATTAATGTTAGTGGTCCAGATATCTTCGGAGAGATGCAGTACACATAACACTGTATGTCTGTACAGAGGTTGTTGCTTAAAAATTGAGCAGGTTAACTCATCCAGTTCTTGTGGTGCAAAGTAAATCTAATAAAAGCATTTTAGTCTATGTGAGACATAGCTAATGTGGACAGGAAATCGTTTTGATCATTTTACACAGTGTAACTATGCCACGTGTTTGGAATAAATACGTGATTTATACAGGCACAATTGCTTTTTATGTCCTAATGAGAAATGTTAAATATATTAGTATGACTCGGGGCTTGACACATGCTCTAAAGACTATGTATGATGCCAAACAACCAATTATCTCAGTGCATTATTTCTTGAAAGCCTTGACATAGGTAGGGTCACCATACATTTTTAAAGGGAACGTGATGCTAAGTTATAAAAAGGATGCTACAAATCACAATACTTTGTTAGATCTTCCTGCGGTGCAATGTATAATCGGGTGTTCTGACTTAAAGAACACTAATGAGGATTTAAAGACCCAGCGGGGAACGTTAAGCAGCCACACATGATTCTGTCAAATGCTTTTGCAAAGGGCACCTCTGATGCAAGGTGGAGTTCAAAAGCAGGTAGGAATGTATAGTTTCATTGCATAGCTTGGTATAATACTTCTGTGTATTTCAGTGAGAACAGCAATAATTTGAAATGTGCTGGGGCTTTGCCAGGTGCTGTTGTTTGGCCATGATTTTTACCAGTCATGAAACCAGCCAGGAGTGGCAGTGCACGTGGGCAGGCTGTATTGCTGCATGTTCAGCGACAGAGTAGTGACTGAGGGGAACAAAGGAGGAGGGCTCTGAAGGTTTTATTTGAGGTCCGTGCTAAGCTGTAGATGCTTTGTGCCGACTATCTAGTTTACCTCTGGAATAAATGTCAGGGAGTGAAATCCTGCAGAACATAGTGGCCTACCTAGCTTAACGTTCCTTTTTGGCAGTGATCTGTACCAGGTACTTGGCAGAAGAATGTCTGTTCATTCTGGAATGCTGTGGTTTAGAGCTGGTTTACCTTTCATATTTTTGGCATGTATTATACTTCAAGAAAAGACATATAAACAGGAATGTGACTGTTTTCTGTTAGAGCAAATGATCATCTACTTTATCTACTTCCTCTATCAATAGTCAATAATGGATGCTTAGGGAAAGGATTTAGCAAGGCTGTTGTGTGAGTGCCAGTATTGCCCTAGTACCTCTTCCACGTTTGCTAAAAATCTAGGGCTCGGATACTTCCATAGCCAGAGATTGTGTCTGTGTTTTCATGCTTGATAGATAGCTCTTCATAAACAAATCTGTAGAAAAGTCCAGTTGTTTTTGGATGAATTTCCAGCTCATCAGACAAGCAGACATGTCACGAGACCAGCTTCTTTCTATGGTGACATCATGTCTTCCAGTGCAAAACCCATGGATCCCACTTAGCAGGAGGTGGAAGCAGAGACATGTTATGAAGGATGAACATAGAAATACCACTCAGGCACAAAGGGATGGTGTCTGGAAAGCCAAAGCTCAGCTAGGATTCAGACTTGTAGGGAATATCAAAGACAACAAGAGTGTCTACCACTACATCAGTAAAAGGCTGGGCAAGGAAAATATGAGTCAGTGGCTAAGTTATTGACAGTGAACACTGACAAGGCCAAGGTACTTTCCTTCTCTGTATGAGCCTTCACCTGCATGGCCTTCTCGCAGACCTCTGTGCTTACTAACAGGGTTCAAGAAGCAGAACCACCAGTCATGAATGAGTGATTATCTGAGAGGACTCAACCTACACAAGCCCATGGGAACCACCTGGCTGCATTCGTGGCTACTGAGAGAGCTGGCTGATGTCCCTGTGGCACCCTTCTCTACCATGCTGGAAAGGTGCTGGAGACCATGGGAGATCCCTGATGATGAGATGAAAGCAAATGGTGTGCTCCTCTTCAGATAAATCCAAAAGGGCTATCTGAGGCCCTACAGACCAGTCCATGTTAAAATAAATCATAGAGTGAGTTATCTGGCAACAGACTTCTGGGCACCATGAAGGAGAGAAGGTGTATGGGAACTGTGAATATGAAATTACCCAGGATAAAGCATGCCTGACCCACCTGATTGCTATCTGCAGTGTAAAGTGACTGTAGTAGTGCTTGAGGGTAGAGAATTGAATACTGTTCACCTCAGCTTCTGCAAGGCTTTCATTAGCATCTCAAACAAGGTTCTTGTGTCTGAGTTACAGTTATTGCACAGTGGATGCACAGTCAGATGGGCAAAAACTGACAGGATGAGTGGGCTCGGGGGGTATTGCACACTTTGTAGCTGTGCATGGTAGGAGAATGAGAGACAATGCATTGAAAACAAGAGGTTCAGGCTGGGTGTGAGAAAAATCCTTTTTACCCCCCAGTTGGGGCTGTTGCCTGATTGAGTAGGTTGTGCCATCTTCATTCTTTGAGGTTGCTGAGACCTGACCTGACTGGACATAACCCTGAACAACTTGTTCTGACCTCATGAGTTGCACCTGCTTTGAGTGGGAGGTTGGACTGGAGACCTCCTGAGGTGCCTTCTCACCTAAATTATCCTGGAATCCTAAAAAAACCCAAAACCAGATTGGCTATAGCATTCATTGTTCCCCCAGTTTTTCCATGGTATTTCATGCAGTAAAATGATGTGTTATAAATTGATTATTCATTATCATGTCCTTTGCCTGGACACACACTCAAGTATTCTTTTTATAACCTTAAATTTAGTATATCTGCCTAGTTTGATTGGCTGAATATAGCAAATTTGATATATCTGCATTTTAAAGAAGTTATAATGGAAGTTCAAACCATCTGTTAATGTAGTACTATATGTACTACTTGTATATCTCTTTCTGATGTTTTTCTGTGGTTTTTATGACTCTATCCATGTTACTTAAAATACTCTTTAATCTTGAAGTCTATGGCTATTTTAATTATTGGAAGTAATTTTGTTCCTGTGGAATGTATTTCTTTTTTAAACATGTTTGAGGAATCATAGTTTCTCTGAGAATCTGGGAAATGTAACATTTAAATGGAACATTTAAAACTCGTTAATTAGAAATTCTTAACACTTAATTAGAATTGCCTTTAAAGTGGACCCTCATTCCACCATAAGTTATTACTTGTGGAATATAATTTGAGAGTTTTGTACATAAGCCTTTTGGTCATTCTGTTTTGGGTAAGACAGTATCTCATATGAGTAATCAGATATTGGCTTCTATCTAAGACGATGTGAGCAGTCTGAGAGCAATATATATTATTATTATATATTATACAATATTTCCACATATTTGGTGGATACTTACAAGTTCCTATTCATTAATTAAGGTGCATTATAGTTCATTCACTAAGTGGAGTCAGTTTTCCCTTTTTTTGAAATGTACCGAGTGCTACACACCAACTTTAATATTAACATTTTCCCAGGAGTTTGCACTGAAACCTGTGGGGAGCAGGAAACCACAAACTGTTGTTAAATAGAACAGAGATTGAGTTGGGACAGGGTGTTAAATGGGAGTTTCATCACAGCTTACACCCTTTCTTTTCGCATGTCAGAATAAGCAGTGAGTTTGTGAGAAGCGTATAAAGCAATTATCATCCCTCCATGTGCATGTAAGGTACTGTGCAAAAGGTAGAGGAAAAGGTGATGGAATAACGCTCAGTTTCTGGCAAATAGTCTTGACTTTTTCATCTGAGTGTGCAATCACTCAGCTTTATTTAATTATTCCTGTGGTATTTTGGCCTGTGCATGAATCATGTGATCTCTGTATGTGCTCTTGCTAACATGGGCACTCTGTGCTTCTGAGGCAAAGACTGCAGTCAAGCTCTTCCTAGCAGCTGGAATAGGGCCATTGAAAGAACGCTTTTGGTTTCATCCCTACTGCCTGTTGTATCTGTGACTTTGTACGTGAGCTGTGACAGTGTCTGAGGCTCCATGAGAACCATCTGCGCACCTTGTGGGCGCGTCCTACAATACCTGGCATTGGAGGGTGCAGCTGCACACAAGCATGTCCTCCTCCTCCCCAGGGCTGCTGTCCCGGTAGCTGGCAGCATGACAAGCTGAGCTGGAAATGAGCAACTGACTTCTGGGAATGAGGTTCTTGTATGCATGCCATATACTGCTCCGTCTTAAATAGTAAAAAATTCTGAAAAGTTTTTAAAAATTACTTATGAACAAAGCAAATCTGAAGTGAAAATAAGGCTTAACTCAAATTTCTGAATTTTAGTGGTTACATAAGCTGATTTTTCTATTGTTTCCTTCTAGTTCTGCCTGTATGTCAGAGCTCCCAGATCAGTGAGAAGCACTTATGCTTGGTAGGAGCAGTATCAGCTGCTTGACATTTGCGTGGCTTATCTTCTGGAAGGCACTAGGCATATTAATTGCTGGCATAACCTTGTATTACTCTTATTCAGAGGATACAGTTTGTAATGTCCATGATTTATAAGAAGTTGGCTTTTGGCCCCGACAGTCAATTTATTACTATATTTTATGCTATGGGAGGGAACATGGCTCCTGGAAGAGAAACAGTTTTCTCCCTGAGCTGAAGGGTTGGGTATGTTCTGCTGACCAGTCCTGCAACTGTGGGGCAGTGTTGTTGGTAACATGTTTGGTTTCTTTGAAACACAAGATGGCAAGGGCCATCATAATTTCTGGAGTAAGTGATGATGCCCAGGCCTATGAAACCACCTATGCAGTTGTTTCACTGCTGCCTCTGGAGCTTTGCGATCGCAGAGCTGAAGGCACTGTTGTTTTGAGGTGTACTTTGAGGTGGTGGTCCCTTCGGACTGCACGGACTGATGGTGCGAAGCGGATCCTGTAGACAGCATCTTCTCTTCCTGGCAAAGAGCAGCTATGTTTGGCATGCCACATGACATCTCATGCACGAATTTTGGACTAAACTGTGGATACTGCTATGTGATAAATATTCCCGTGTTGTATCTGTCTTTATGGAAGCAGACTTTGCACATTGGCAGGTGGGGGAAAAGTGTGCCAATGAGCAAACTGTGCTTTCAGCAGCTCATTTTCTGACCAGCGCAGGTACAGTCAGAATTCAGAGCAAAATTTTAGTCACTGTGTATTTCCTGGTAAGCTCCTGGGCAATGCCACTCAATATTAATTTGATCAGCAAATACAAAATAATCATAATTTAGACAACTGACAGATACAGGAAGATTTTGTCAGAGGGTAGAATTATTCCACTGACACTTTATTGATGTCACATACTCCTAGCACCAGAAGTTATTTAAAAATGTCTCGTGACCTGACACTTAATTTTTGGTTGTTTAAGCTTTGATTTAAACTTTTTGGGAAGACAAAGGTCAGGGGACTCTTGAATGAAATCCTAACCTGAAACTGCTTTTGCTAGCTGTTTGTCTGACTTCTTTTTCTCAATTTTAATAGTGGAGGCAACAACCCACTTAATAATAAAGGTAACCTTTATTTGGTATGTGCTTCAGAAAATTTGATCAATATAGGACTAGAAAAATTCTTTTACATTTCCTGTTACAGGGGTTTTTTTTGGCAGGTGGTGAGGTTTGTTTTTAATTTTAAGCCTCATTCTTCAAACTTGTCTTTAAACTCTTCTCCAAACCCAAGGACAGTTGGCATAAGATAGTAGAAAACTACTTTGGAAATGGAGCAGTAGTGTTTTAAAACCATTTGTCTTATAATAGTGGTCAAGGAAAAGTGGTAATCTAGGTCAATTAGTAGGGTTTTTTTGTCAAAAAGTCATGAATTTCCACTTGATAGTAGTCTTCAATACTAGTCTGTACTTCAAAAACTCAAAGGAGAAAATATCAAGAGTTTATTTTACTATGGTGTACCATCGAGTGTTCTGAAAAAATGTCTTTTAAAATAAATCCAGTGTAAAGATAAATGTGTAGTGCATGCTTTTTGCACATGTACCCTTTTTTAAGTATGTGTCTCTCCTAAACCATGGCTCTTTTTTGGCTCTCCTTTGCTGTTTTTTTTGGTCAGGGAAGGGAGGTTGGGCTTTTTTTGTGAAGCAGAACTTTTAAGTGTAAGGCACAGAAAATCCACAAATACCTAAAGAACCCATTGGTAAATGGGTTCTTTAAAAAAAAAAAAAAAACAAACCCTCAAATATTCTATGAATGTTGTGTTAGAAGGAAAACAATGAAGCCATTAATGTTGATAAAACTTAAATCAGAGTCTCTGGTGTAAGTACTGTTACTTGTAACATTATGTCTGAACCCCATACTATAGGAAGGATTGGTAATTTTTTGTGGAGGCAGCTAAAACTGGCAGGAGAGCAGAGCTGATGTAAAGGGATTTTAAGCAGTTGAAGCTGACAGGGTTGCCTGCTGAGTCTGAGAAATAGCAGATTGGCCTGTAGTTTCCAATGCACTTGACACTTCTCTGTCACCTGGAAGCTGACCACATCTCTTTGGTTCTATTTATATTCCCTAAAACTAATTTAAACCCAAACCAACCAAAAAGAGTTTAGCAGCAAAATTTGAGATCTTGGTTCTCTTCACTGAGTATTGTCTGGGCCTGAACTCTTTCCCTGGAGACAGATTTGTAAAAATACAGCATATTACAACATAGCTACGTCCTTAGGCATTTGAATACTTCATAACCTTGGAAAGTCTGCTGTCTTCAAAATGAGTATTATTTTCTTCCAAGAGATCTAGGCACTGGACTAGGAATTTGAGAAGCTTGGATTGCGTGTGTACATTTTTGTGCTGGTAGCAGTGGATACAGCTGGACATGGTCTGGTACATCAGATGAGGATCTGAGCAGGACAGTGTGAGCTGAAGGCCAACCTTTGCACACACGTGCCTCTTGGGCATTGACAGAATCAAGTCACAACTGCTGTTTAGATCTGGGCTCTACCTGGCACACACAACTGTAATAAGAGACCACACTCAGAGGCCTTCCTGGAAAGCTTATAGCTGTGATGCCTCCCTGTTCACTGGATGCCATACTGATGCATGTCCATGTCCCTTCTCACTAAAGAATTTCATTGTGAATTGGAACGAACTTGAATCAACTCCAATTTCACATGAAAACAGTATGGTTGCTAAGGCTTTACTTAATTTTTTTCTCAAGAAACTGTTATGGCTTTCCTTGACACATCAGTGAATGCAGCCTATGCTTTTCTGGTGAATTTGACTGGAAATTCAAGTTCGGAGTAAAATGCAGAACTACCAGAATCTGTGCTTTCATTATGAACATTTCACACTGCTATAGACATAATTACATATGATGAAAATCTTATGGCAAGACATGGGCTGTTAACCTCAATTCCCTGGCAGAACTCCCAGTTGAGTGATTATCTTCTAGCCACATAAACCTACTTTCATTCTGTCGGATAGTTGTTTCCTCCACTTTTTGGAATGAACTGCTCTAATACATACTGTGACAATGTTATGTGTGCTTCATCCTAGAGAGAACTGCATTGAAGTGACCAACAAATCTCACTGTACGTTATGTAAAGGTCCTTAGGAAACTGATGTGATTGACAACTGAGTGATTCTCCTTGGCTTCCTCTTTCTAGGGAGTTGATGAGAGATCATAATCTTTCATTCTTCTATTATCCCTTGAAACAAAGAGAAAAAACAATTTCACACTTTAAAAAAATAGTCATATCCTTAAAAGGTTCTGTCATATCTTCAAAAACTTTGCCTTGAGCGGATCACTTCAGATTTTTTTGCCCTGATGTGGTATGCTGTCTCTTGCTTTGACTGATGAGTAACTTCAGTGTAGCAATGTGTATTGAGAATAATATGAATTTAGGTATATATGTTCAGAAAAATCAACAAGATAATCTTATTGATAGGGCATATAACTGACATAAGTTACTTCATGATTAGTTCAGTAATGTTTCTAAGATATCTGAATAACAAAGGAAGACATAAACATTCATGTTTATGAGCTGTCATGAACATTGTTATAACAAAAATACTCCAGATTTTTGAGCCATGAAATAAAAATATAATGATGAGTTAAGAAATTATTGCACGTGCAGAAAACTTGTGTAAAAGTAATAGAAGTTGAGGCAGGTAAAGTTGTACGTCATAGCTTTGGGACAGAAAGGCTGCCTAAGGGTTGGTCTTTGCTCTTAGCTGTGAAAATGTACTCCCTTAAACTTGAAACTTTTAATGTAGCTTGAATGTTGAATTTAAGACTGCTCTTCCCCCAGCTGATACTTCATTTCTCAAAATGAAAGTGTGTCATGTTAAAGTTAAGTTTGTACAGAAAAGTGAAGGAAGAGTTGGAATGAAGTTGGGCCTGAGCAGAAGAGAGGGGCAGGTGGAGGTGTTTAGGTTTCATCTTTATTTCTCACTGTCGAAGTCTATTTTAATTGGCAATAAATTAATACTCCGCAAGTCAAGTCTGTTTTGCATGTGTCGGTACCTCATAAATAATGTTCCTGTCTTTATCTTGGCCCCTAAGCTTTTCTATATTGTGTTCTTCCCCTGTCCTTTTGAGGAGGAGAAGTGCAACAGTGACTGGGTGGGCATCTGGTAGACAGCAAAGGTCAAGCCACCAGAGTTATAAAGCTTTGAAATATCAGCTGAACGTTATAGGTCATCATGGGAAAGGCAGAAGCATCAGTGGCTTTGTCTTGCCAGTGTGCAACTCTTCAGTGTGACTAAGTAAGCCTGTAACTTTCATAAGTGACAGTAGTAACAAGCATCATCCACCTTGCCTCTATGTATTGCTTGTGTTCATGAAATGGAACAAGAGGAGGATGGAAGGTAATGTTTGTCAGTCCGTGCAGGAAGTGTGAGATCTGAGTTTTCTGGATACTCTGAAGGCTGAGCTCACTGCTTTCTTCCTGGGGTGGCAGAGGGTTGGACCTATCATGCTTTAGTACTGAGCAGCTAGTTGGGAAAATCTTGGAGAGTGAGAGAGACAATTGTGATGGGGGATGGGGACTTGCAGTTTCATGTCATCTTTGCTTAGAAGAGATTATGAACAGGGTTTAGGGGTGTCTTCGGTGATATCTCAGGACAGGAGAGTAGTTGTGGCACCAGGTCCTCCGTGATTGTTAAAAGTTTGCAGTGTGATTCTCAATATGTATGGCTTGGCCAAATTAAAAACTTGGCTACAACACCTTAGCTCTTCTTGTGGATGGAGCCAAATGTCATAATAGTGTAATTCATAAGTATAGGATGGTGGGTGGGTGGTGATGTTGTATAAGGATGACATAATAAGGTTTTTGGTTTTTTCTTCCTCTAAAGTAGCTGAAGATAAATTTGATTAAAAGTTGCAGCAGAAAATCATCCTCACTAAGAAAATGCCAGTTACGGTTGCAGTAAGGCTGTACTGAAAATGTAGGCCTTTTAGGAGGGGGGCAGATTCTGGTTATTAAACTGATTGCCATAGCTTCTCAGAAAGAGCTTGTAAGCTTGAAAGCTTATCTGCCTTTGGTAACAACTGCTCTAATAGCAGTTGCCTGTACGGACCTAGGTATGATTTGTGTTTTTAATTAATGTTTCAAGGGACTAAATGTCTGAAAGTGATTAGTGAAAGGCTCCAGTGGATGGCACTGAGAAAGAGTGCAATCTCTTTTAGGATGAATTACTTATCCGAGAGAACAGATGTTCTGGTAAGGTCATGTGGTGTTTGGCTTCATTATATGCCCAGTTTAGGACCTACATTTGCTGTGTGCTTTACCAAGGTGGGTAACGAGTCCACCAGGAGAGTTGAGGTGGGAGAATAGAGAAGGAAGGACTGTCACACGAATTTAGGTAACCTTCATCTGGGTGATTTTGGGGGTGGAAGTTAGCTACCACAGTTGATGAAGAGGATTGAGTGAGCCAGGAAAGGACTGTGGCTTGAATATTTCATTGACTCAATACATCATATCACCAGTCTCTGCTGGTGGGTCTCATGAGTGTCATCAGTTAACGTGCGGCGCTGGAGCAGCCTGGCCTCACTCAGGTGTGGATGCTCCATCTGCTTGTCTGACCTTAGAGGCTCCTGGGAGAAT
>JAWWLV010000001.1:66729551-66746337 GCA_035041135.1 Platyrinchus mystaceus | reverse complement strand
AGGAAATTGGAGCTGACATTTCAGCTCTGCCCCGTGCACCAGATCTTTGGAGCCCGTGACTAGAGAACAGGTGGGCAGGACTCCGGAACTGCAGCCTGTGTCGATGCAGTGAAGAAAAACCTTTACCAACCCAGATTTAAAGGACACTAAGTTCAAGTTAGATCATTGTGGGAGAATGGGATTTAGGCAGTCCATACGGGAGATATGCCTTATGAGATAAAGGTTACTAGGCAGATTTGGAACAAAGAAGTATTTACAAGGGAAATGGATTTTCTCTTTGCTTTGCAAAAAGTTAAAACAGTTCTGCATTGTTTTATCATTGACAATTTAGAATAGTTTAATGATTTTTAGAAGGCCATCAGCATTAGCCAAAACAGATGCTTATTTTTCCAGTGAACTACTATCCTTAATTTTGCACAGGAGATTTAATGCAGACTATTGTTTGAGCCTTCAGGAAGACACAGTGCTGCTTTAATGACTTTATCACAAATGAAAAAAAGACATTACATAAAAGATATCACATTGCCCTTTAACAAGGCTTCGTTATTATCTCCCCTACTGTGGAACAGGAGCTAGCATTTCTAATAAATTGGTAGAATTACTTTAGAAATGTGAATTTGCTTATCATTTAATATCCTCCAGTGACCTACAGCTTTAGATCTTTCAGTCTGCAGTAAAATCTTTGTCTGTCAGTTACCAGCTTCAGAAAAGGGCATGAAGAAGGTGTTCCCATCCCATGATGCTGGAGGTGGGGTTGAAGAACCAGGAAAAAAAAAAATCTTCAGTCTTTGGCTGTGCCAAAAACTATTTTGAGAAGTAATACTTCTCATTGTAAAAATATACAGAGCTGGATTTATTTAATTGATAAGAGAGACTGGGCAGTGAATTTATTAGCTGGTGGCTAATATCAAGAAGTTAGGATGGATAGTGTTGGTTGGCTTCAGCATGAAGTCTGAAAGTCTTCTTGGTCGTTGCAGGATTTGGCTAAATTTCTAAAAACTGGTAAATGAGTCTGATTTAGATGTGTAAAGCTGCACTTTCTGACATATTTGCTGAGTGGGGCCATAAGCTTTTGTTGAAAGGAGATATAAATGTGGGACTTATGTCTCACAATTAATCTTCAAATAGAGAGGATAATGAACCACTAATTTTCATCAGTCTTTTTGTTTCCAGATCTGCAGTCTCATCTGTTTCTTTGCCTGCGTTTGTCCTCTCAAATTATTAATGGAAGATTATATATCTTACTATGAATTCTCCTCCTAATTCTTCTTGATCTGCCTCCATTCCAATCCCTTATCATGACTGAATTATGAAAAGAAATGGCTAAAATGACAAAACCCTTTAACAAGCCAATATTGTTCTTTGCGTCTTTCATCTCCAGCAAAATGATCTTGTTGTCTCATATCTCAAGAATGCCATTCATCCTTATGTTTTTATAAACATAAACATGTTCTACCTCAGCCTGGGTAATAGTAATGTAAATCTGTTTTATTTTTAAAGATTTCCAGAAATACCTATTCAAATTCAGTTGAGTATAGTCTCAATAGCAAACCTTGCTCCATGACTATATGGGAAACTGTTTTGCAGTGATTCATTCAGTTTATGTACATTCTTTGTATTAGCAGAAGAAGGAGCACTTCTAGTATTTGCTGTTGTAATTTGTGAATCTCTGCTTCATTCAAATAATTATTTTTTAATGAATTTCTTAATGTTTAGCATGATTGATTTGGGGAAACAAATGCCACGTGGATAGTGCACATGTATCAAACTGTTCTGCAAAGAAAGCCCTTCTTATTTTCTGTTGGTTTTCTTTCTCTTGAAATAGACAACACTTAAGGAGTGTTATTGAGATGTTGTGATGGTATTATGGTATGATTCATTAGTTGCTTTGCAGTCTTAAATATAGGATATTCTTCTGAAAGAGATCAGGATCTGACCCCAAAACCAGTAAGGACATAACCTACGGGGCATGATGCATAGCTATGTGAATGTGAGATGTACCTAAGGAGATACAGCCTTGTTTCCTTGCACTGCATCATGAAATGATAAATACTGGTGCTGTTTCACATTGAGTGGAAGCTTGCATGAAGAATAAAAGGTAGCCCACTCCTACAATTTTGATGTCACCCTGGCGTCCCTGCTGGATCCATTGCCAATGACTCAATGACATTGGGGAGAGAAGGGTCAACCGATCACTGATCCAAGAAAAACCTAACCCAAAAGGAGAAAGGGAATGGCTCTATTTGTTTTGCAAGTCACACTGTTAGGCAATCATGCATATCCTCTATTCTGTGGAGAGGGGAAAGGTGAGAAGAAGATCATGCCTGCTGTTTTTGACAGGGGTGTGTAATTGGAACTGGTGAACTGTATCTGAAACTATGTCCTGAGACATCTTTACTACTTCTGGGACCCAAACTGCCTATTCTGGGCATGTCTCTGCACTGCTGCCTTGATGAACACTGCATATTTTCAGTATTTCACATGTTCCTTACTCCTTTTGAAGTCAGCTCCTGTGTAGAGAGCCAAGGGGCTTTATCATGGCTGTAGGTGTGGTTTCCTTATTTGTTTTGTTGGGTTTTTTTGTTTTTTTTTTCTCTCCAGGGAGACCCAAAAGTCCAATAGAAAGGTAATAGATTTAAGACTAATAGGAAATGATAGCTTTAACTGGCTCAGTGAGCACCCTTTCCAGGCAGTCTTTTTGCCAAATTAACCAAGATTGCGGTGAGAAAATGCAGGTGGGTTTGTAAGATGTATGATGCTGTCTGAAATTCACACTAAGAGAAGGATCCCAGATCCTCTGAGACTTAATTTACTGACCACTGCCTGCCACTGCTTTCCTTTCCTAGGCAGCAAAGTTTGCTGTTACAGAGCACAGCAGGGAATGTGCTCCTTATTCTGTCTGGTATCATTTGTTGTATATATGTGAGGAACAGGGGCATTTTCAGTTGTGTGGGAGGACTTAATTGTGTGAGGCACTGTACCAATAAAGGGTGGTCCCTGAGTATCTTGGTTTAATTAATCAGAAGGTTAGACACTGTTTTAATGGCCATCTTCAGAAAATAGTGATTGTATGTATTAGGAGTTTAGCAGCAAGTATAAAGAAGTGATGCAGGGGAAGATCTCTGCTCTAAACAGCTTGTGTTTAGCCAACAGTGTCACGCACAAAAGAGATTTCCTATACCTATAGTGATGGAAGGGCAGCAAGAAGATGATTTCACTTACTAGAAAATTATGTTTTATGAAAATGTATTGGGTAGGGGAAAAGGATAATATTTTAGCTGGAAGGCTGGAGAAAGTTTCAAAGACAATCTAGGATATTACCCAGAAATTAACATGGCTTAATATTGTTACAGTTCTATAAAAAAATCACAGTTACACAGTGTATCATACATTAAATACATGAATTGGTAAGTTTTATATGCTTATATGGGCTGAAAAAATAATGTTGGGTTTTGAAGAAGGAAAGTCAACCCTTTGATTTGAGCACAGTACTGAAGTGCATCGTGAGATTATAGTTTGGTTGCCTTCTATCCCCAGTCAATTGTTTTGTGAGCTCACCTTCAAGCCAGTCTGCTTTTTTGATGATGTATGATCTCTCAGTTTGCTCTCTGGCCAGAGTTTATGATGGGAATCTCCTTTAAGATTTATGCAGTCGAGAAACTAGGCATAAAGAAAAACAAGCATGATACATACAAGCTGTGTATCTGTTGGTTACTGTGAATTTCTAAATCCACATTTTAGGTTGAAAATTGATTCTTTTATAAAGATGCAAGAGGTCAACATTTCCATTACTGCACTAAAGAAATAAATGAAAATGTAACAAAATGAAGCAAAACCAAAAACAAACCCAAACCAAACAAAAGTAAGAAAAATTTTCAACTATCGAAATACCTACAATTAATGTAATTCCTCCTGATAACCCCAGTTCCGATGACTCTTATGTGTGCTCCCTGTTCATTTTCTTTCATGTTCATTCTTTGGGGAATCCAGTATTCACAATGTAACTGTAATTTTGATTGAGTTTGCTATCCTAATTAAGGAACTAGTCAGGTACAGATTTTTACTCGGATGAATCCTGCCAGAAAGGTATTAATGCTGTAGTCACAGAAGCTCAGAGCATGCCATGTATCAGCTGGTATACAGCAATGCATTCTAAAATCCTGTTGCACTTCTACCTCAAAACTCATCACAGATCTCTGTTGTTTCATGTCACAGTGCAATGCAATTCTAAGATACAGTAATGTGCATTTTAGACTTCATGCAAAACAATTACCGGCATATAAAAAGCAGTTACCTTCTCATCTGGTGACTTACCTGATTGGGCATCTGAAGTTCAATTCAGATTGCAACAGCAGTGAAATTCAATAGGTTGCACTCATAGTCCCTCTGTTCCTATTAAGAGACTTTGGAGGGTGAGCTAGGTAATCCTGCTTTTATTAACAAGAACGCTACCTTGAATTACCTCACATTTACCTCTATCTGTGATTAGGTATATGGATGGATAGTGCTGACCTGCTGATGCACATCAGCTTCTTTGTGGTTCAGAGTTCCTTATTTAAAATGTTTTGCATTGAAATGTCTCAGTGAAATAATTGTGAATCACAAAATCTTTACATTATTTAGCTAGGAGAAAAGTTAATCATTAAATTTCATCTTGTTCTACTCACCAGTGAGTTTAGTGGAATTTTTTTGTTTGTTTTAGTGCTCATTAGAGTAGTCAGTTCATTATGGCAGTCTGCATTTAGTTCAGCAGGGCACATTGGTACATTCAGAGTGGAAGAGAAATGGAAGTGACTGGGCTCTTGTCCTTTCCCTCTGTTTTGGCTCAGGGTGAAATTTTCTATATTCCTAGTTCTCAGTTGGATAATTGCTATACTTTATTTCTTTATGGACACTTGAAGTAAGAAGTATTGTGTAAGTGTGCATTCTTATTGTATTTTTATTATATGTCAACTAGCCTAAGAAAAATAAGCATAAGCCAATATAACTCAGTAATTTATAGTATCACAGAACACTTCAGCAGCATGAGACAAATGGTCTTATGATAGTATCAAAATTATTTTAGTCCTTGTTGGTTGTTATGAAAAAGGATTCCTTATAGTTTTCACTTGTTTGTTGATGTTCTGTTGGCTTTTCTTTTCTATTGGAAATTGCCTTATAAATAGTCTTTTTAGTGTATATTTTACTCTTGTTCTGTATCCTGCTGGGGAAGTACTGAAAGAGCTGTATATATTTTTTAGCCTCATTGGCTTTTTTCCTTATTTCTCCCTGTGGAGATGAGCTCTTACATAAATTACTTTAAGGTTTCTGTTTTCTTGATTTTTTAAAAATTTTTTTAATTCCTTTTCTTCACAAGCTCCTGCATCCACCCCCATTTCACACTGGGAGATGAGTATTTAATAAATGGTTATTTAGGGGCTATCTGTTTTCACAAATATCCTTTTACAGATGTTGTTATTGCTTGATTGCATCACTTTAATGCACCAGAAAACTGTAGAAACCATAGGCAAAAAAAAGCCAGCAGCAACAGGAGGTGGTGTTTGTCCTCCCCTTCCGGCACAAGTCACTGTTCGTGCTCACCATTGCCCAAGGATGGAGCCCAGGCAGACAAGGATGGTACGACCCAGCTCATGGTGGGTAGGGAACAAGGAAGAGGAGAGGTGCCAGGAATGCAACAGAAGAAGGATAGGTAGTCTTCCCAAACGAATGTTGTTCATGGAAAAGATATGTCAGATCAGCATCCCCAGTCCTTTCTCCTCCAAATACCTCCATTCCCTTTGTTCCTGGGGGGAACACCAGCCATGCAGACGTCACATGCATCCTGCCTCCTTTGGCTCTGTTGACCTTTGTAGCTCATTTCCTACTTTTATAATGTACAGTAGAGATAATATTGATACCAAGACCGACTTTGGCTTTGATCTTCTTGTGTGACACTATATGTGCAGCTTATGTCATTGCAGTAGGTGAATTATTGGAAATTCCATAGCAATTGTGGCAGTTTGTCCTTGGAAGACAGACAACAGCATCACCCTCTCATATCAGGGTTACAGATATGCTTGGTTATGTTTTGAATACTGTAGATGCCCTTCCAGAACAGTTTCCACTGTCTTTGATAGCTTTTTGCAAGATAGATGGTTTTGATACAGCCTGGTCATATTCTGGCTTGGTAGTCTCAAGTACTGGATACCTGGTGGTTCTGAGTGTTTTTGTGTTCACTTTGCTGGATTTCTTTGGTGATCTTCCTCTTTTAATTCTTAACAGCTGTTTGTGAACAGGAAGGTGTAAACTGATGAAAGACCAGTTGAGGGCTTCTGTTTTGCACTGTGGAACAGGGAATTCTTGGTGAGGAGGGACAGCTGTTGACTGAAAAGGGAAAGATGTGATTGGGTACTTTTAGTGATATCAAATGCTTTATCCTGGTTGAATCCAAGCTGACTGCTCCCACTCACCTTCTCCTCTTTCATGGTGCCCAGAAGTCTTTTCTCAGGGCACTCATTCTGTGATTTTTCCATGGACCAGAGGGAGGCTCAGTGGTCTGTTGCCTCAGATCAGCCTTCTGGACTTCTCTGAAGAGGAGTGCACCATTTGCTTTCTTAGAGTTATTGAGAATGTCTCATGGTTTATAGCACCACTGACAGTCAGTAGAGAAAGGTGCTGGAAGGATATCAGTGAGCTGTCCCAATGCCTGTGCATGGAGGTGTGTGGGATCCATGGGCTTGTTTGGGTTCATTTTTTCTCAGTTAGTCCTTGGGATTTAGTCCTTGTTCATGACTGGTGATTTTTCACCTCAAACCCTGTTTGTAAGCATGAAGGCATACAGGTGAAGGCTGATGCAGAGAAGGCAGTGGAGTACCTTGGCCTTACCTTGTCAATAACTCGCCCCTTTCAGCCACAAACCCTTATTTTCCTTGTTCATCCTTTTACTGCTGATGTACTGGTAGAAATTCTTGTTGCCTTTGATACTTCCTGCAAGTCTGAACTCCAGCTGGGCTTTGGCTTTTCCAACCATACCCCTGCATACCTGTGTGATACTTCTGTGTTCATCTTTTGCTTGCTCCTCTTGCTATACTGCTTTTTTGTGCTGGAGCTTCATGATGTGTTTCATGTCTGCCAGACTGGTCTCCTGATGCTTGCTTTTCTGACTGGTTACATACACTAGTCTTGCACTTTGATGTCCTTAAAGATCTTCCAGTTCTCCTGTGCTCTTTGACCCTTTTAGAGGTACCTCCCATGGGATCCCAGTTAGTTCCCGGAAAACTTCTGCTCTCCTATATCTGAGGGTCTAGACTGGTCTGGACTAGGTGTTTGTTTCTACCATTGTCTCCTCACTCTCCTCAGGTTCTCAAACTCCATTGCTTAAAGGTCATTACACTAAAGCTACTACTGATTACCACAGCTCCACCTCTTCTTCCTTCCACATGAACAGTGGTCATTTTGTTTTTTCCATATGGGAAGTTATGAGAACACTGGAATGAATGCAGTGTATCTGATGAAAGGTTCTTCTCACCCATACCGTGGTAGCTCATGGCATGTACTTACAGAAAGTGCAACCAAAAAGCAAGCATACAGCAATACTGCCCTGGTATCTGTCAGTGTGCAGACTGGAAACCACATGAGCAGAAGTTGACCTCTAGTATTGCAAACTTGCACTGCTCTTTGAGCTCCACCACGATTTTCCTGATAACCAAAGGCTGTAGTGTAGGTTTTGACCTGTAAAACCATAAACTGTCTTGCACCTCTGTACTGCCATCCTGAGACTACAGTAGGAGCTTAAGATGATAGGATGGTGGTGGCAATGAGAATATTTCCTGTGACAGACTCTTGATATATTTTTCCCATTAGTCATAGTGGAATAGAGTTGCGCATTTTTAGAGAGTCCATATGATGAAGTTTCTGGAAGCTATGGTGTTGAGAACATTGTGATGTGCAAAAGATTTTGGCTTTGTTCCTTTATCTATTGGGTATTGTGGAACAAAGCTGTGTGATAACTTCTTGGTACTATAAACCTTATGTTTAATTGAGTACTTAGGGCTTTTATACTAATATGTTGTTGTATTGTTGAATCAAAATCAGATAAAGTACTAACATTATTGACAGCTTTCAACAGAAAAACGTCCCCTGTGGAAGTAGTAGTGATCTGGGCTGTGATTTTTATGGCAGAACATCAATTTGGGGAAGCTCCTGTCCACTGTTAACTCTTCTGTGGTTGTGGCAGGTCAGATGTGTGTGGGAATGTGCTCTAAACCAGGAAAAAAAAGAGGGGAAAAAGCTAAAACACCTTCAAGAGTTTTTCTCTCTGAATTCATATTATTTCACAGATTTGTGTGTAGGTACAAACTGATTAAAGTGTTAGATCTGCAACATCCACATTTCTCTGTGGTCCGCAGGTTAAAACATGCTGTGCAAATGTGGCACAAAAAACAGTATTGATTTTCATGATAGAAAACTTCTAAAATAACTTATAAAAATAGGAGCCAAAACATTCTGAATGCTTCTGAATAGTATTCATTTTTACAGAAAAAAGTAAAAAAAAATACCACGGGGAAAGCTAAGTATTACTTATGTCTGTTCTTGGAAAACGGTTTATAGTTTGGCTTGTTGAAGCTTGAGTTTGTAGCCTTTGTTGCTATACATATTAGTTTTCATGAATAAATTTAGGCTGGATGACTAAATATGGGGGATATGAAATATGCTCAACTTTTCAGCTTTATTTTTTTCTGAGTAATCCTTTATAGTATTGATGGGATAAAGAGGCAGTTTAAGACAACTGTTAACATAAAATAAGTACGTATGTTGTTAGTATTCAATACCCAAACATTAATTTATTCTTAGGTTAAAATTCCATAAATGCTTCTAGCCTAAAAAGAGGACTTCTTGAGTTTCATCACAATTTCATTGTGTAGATTTGTGACCTTATTGTTGTCAGAAAAGGATCAAAAATTTATTAAAGGCTGAACAATAAAATAGCTGCCTTACCTGGAAATTTGGTAGCTTTAAATGGATTATGGAGAAACACTTGTAGCTTCTCTTAAAATGATATTTGCAAGTTCATGTCTGCAAACCCTGAGTTGAAAATAAACAAAATGGTGCTCAAAGTATCATAGAATCATTAAGACTGGAAAAAACCTCCAAGATCAAGTCTAATATTTGACCTAATACCACCGAATGCACTAAACCACATCACAAAGTGCCATGTCTACGTGTTTTTTTGAACACTTCCAGGGATGATGACTCCACCACTTCTCTGGGGAGCCTGTTCCAATACTTAACCAGTTTCTGTGAAGAAATTTTTCCTAATATCCAACCTGATAAAGTAAATCCAAGTCACATATGCAGAGTATGAACTACCTGGACCACAGTGGAAAGCATGCTGTGGGCTTGTTCTTGAAAGGTACTGAATATTAAGGATTCAGCAGTGAATGTTAATATCTGCTTAGTCTTTAAGAACAGAAGGATTTTTGTTACCTTCTCATGGCACTGACTCAGGGCCAGGGTACCATGAAGGAACCTTAAATCTGTAAAAACTGCTACCATAGTCTCTAGAAGTGTTTAAAAGTCAGGAAATCAACTAGATTAAATGTCCTTGCCTTTTAAGGAACAGTAATGTATTACATGTTAGCTATGATGCTTGTTCTTAGTGTTATTTAAACTCTACTATTAAACTAATTTTAAATGCATCCTACAACAAGGAATGCTTTTGTGAAGTAGTGAATTTTAAATATTCTTTAAGGACTAATTTTATTTATATCAAATACGATGTGTGTATGAGGCAGGGTTTATTGTTTATTGTGTACCCTGATTTTTTAGTATGTTCCTTGCTTTAATTAAAATGATATCTAGAACCGTATAATCCTCTAAAAAGGTAAATATTTTTGTTATACATTGGTGAGTGAAAATCACATCAGGAAATGTAGCTGGAGTGTATTCTATGCTAAGCTAACTTTCTGTTTAAAAATTTTGTAATAACAGTACTAATTTTAAAATAAAGGAAAAATCTTTTTCTCCCAAACAGGAATATTTTTTCATCTAAAAGATGTATGACATAGGTCAGTAACTGAGCCCTGACCATTTCTCCTGTGTGTTTAGGAGTTGCTGTTTATACTGAGTGTGTGTTCCTGAACCACAGCTCAGTTTCCAGCTCTCCTGCAAACCGTGTTTGCCAGAGAACAGGATGAGCATGCACACCTATGGATGCCAGATGAAATTTAATTAAAAGCCCATGTGAAGGAGTAGGGTGTAGGCGGTAATGGCATGAAAGGGTGAAGAGGGACCAGTGATGCTCTCAGTCCTCAGGAGCTGAAAGGAGGCAGAGGGATAGAAATTCATGGTGGGAATATGTTGCCATGCCAACCAAGTAATTTCTCTAACAGGAGGAAACTGGTAATGAATAATTGCTGAGTGGGAACTTTAAGAGAAAAACATGCCCTGTGAAAAACCAAAAGGTTACATTTTTGATAACTGACCTTCACCATCCCCCCTATAAATCCTGCACTGGCAATCTGTCTATCAGAGCTTCCTGCCATCCTGTACCAGACCCTGCTGTGCCCATCTGCTAATCTGGAAAGCGCTTGCCTGTGGTGTAGTGATGGGTACCAGTCCTGAGCCCGCAGCCGCAGGCTGACCTGAGCCTTATGTGGATTGTTTCTCAAGCAGCTGTGAAAGCCAGATGTGGGTTTCACAAGTCTGTCTCCCCTAGTATCTGCTTTGGGTGTTCCCTTAAATCACTGACTAGTGTACTTAATTTTTGTCTTCCCTGTCTTGTCTAACATGATGTCAGAACTCTGCAGAGAACTGGCATTTTTAAAAAATGCTTATTTCTAAACTCTGAAAGTTGGACAAGTACTATATGCATTTCGTTGGTAGCTCTGTAAAACCTTCTGATTTTAAAAAAGAAGGAAAAAAGTAAAAAGCCATTGAAATTGTATCTGAAATTTGTGTGTGTTTTGGTTTGGTTTGGTTTTTTGTCTTACCTCATGCATTGCAGGAGAACTTAGTAGTGCAAGGCAGTTGCATTGCTTTACCTCCAGTGCCCCTAAAGCAGCAGTCACAGCTAGGACTGTGGTCTGTGTTTAGATCAATACTCCCGCTATTCACGTTTGTGCACTTAAGGTATGGGCCACCTCTGGAATCAGAAGCAGCTGAATGTGGTGTTACGGAGTATCTCTGGGTACGTTTGCCCCTGCTTCTGGATACATTTGCCCCTGCTGAGTTCTGAGCTGCTGCAGCTAGGCTGCTGCTGGGCCCTGGCAGGGCCAGATATCGAATCATAGGGTTGTTTGAGTTGGAAGGGACCTTAAAGATCATTTAGTTCCAGACCCTGTCCCGCCTTCCGCTAGATCAGAGCCCCATCCAACTTGCCCTGGAACAAAGAGCTGTGCTGTGCACCTTGCGTGGGTGGTTTGTGCTCCTCTACTGCCTCCTCTGAATTCCCTTCTCTTTCTGTTGGATACATGCAAACATCTACTTTCTGTGCTGATGTTTTAAATGATGACCTCTACATTTTTTGGGCAGGGTAGGGAGTTACTTTAGGAAAACACAAAGATTGTGACCAAACACAAGACCATATTCACCATTCTTAACAATATTTAATACTACTTGTAGTAATAATCTAACCATTAGCTCTAGTGGAGGTTATCTCATTTCTTTGCTCTTCCCACTTCCTCCCTTCCCTAACTCTTCAACCGCCATCCCTGAACTGATGCTGGTACCTGTGGGATTACTCAGTGAGCTGGTTCAGTTTAATAGTCTGACATAAAAGTAGCTCAGAGGGGAGAAAAAAACCCGACAAAACTTTGACTTCCTGAGGAGTCACGCAAATGCCAAAGTAGACTCAAAGCAGAAGGGGCATGCAGGGAAGGGGAAGAGTGGCAATACATGCTTGGATATGTGCTACCCTAATTCCTGGATCGTGGTTTTAGTCATGGCATGGGAATGAAACATGCTCTTGAAGCTTTGCCATGCAGTTTGCAGGTGTTAAGCGACGGAATAAGGAAGGCATTTTGACTCCAGCAAAAGACAGCTAAATGACAATACATGAAATAATGGAGCTGCATGACAGCGCAGACTGACCTTATTAGGGTGAGATGGATATTTCCTTCAGACTGTATTTTTTTTTTTTCTGATGGAATCTGCTGCTGTTGTTTTTTTTTTTTGAAAGCTGTTTTTCTGAGCGTTAGGGATTGCACGTGCAAAAGAACAGCAGTTCTCAAACACTGTGCAGAGCTGTGCCTGAGGCTCATCCTTTATAGCGTCTCTGTGTAACCTGTACTGTTTTTGGTAGTGGAGTTATCAACCTTTTGAGCCACAAAAGGATCAAGGCCTTTATGGAGGTGATGCATCTGCATCCAAGAAGTCTTGGGAGCATGTCATGCAAAAAAAAAACCCCAAAAATTAAAAATGCAGTGGCAGTGATCTCTTAAGATTTATTGCATCATTATCTCACATGAAACAGTAAGACCATCCTGGCATGACTGAACAAAAACAATGGTGTGAGAGTATCATTATTTATTTTGTCATCCTGCTGATTGTCCCTAGACATTTCCAGGAGCCAAGGCATCCTCAGCAGTGAGGTCTTTAGTTTCATGCAATTTCAAATACAGTAATTTCAAGGAGGGAAGCTTGATCTACATCATGTTTCCTTCTTCAGTGTATTCCATAGATAGTATCTGTTCATCTGAGATAGTGAGAGACTCAGTAAGTGGGAATGGTTTCTCCTCCTGGCTTCTGTTTGTTTCTATAAAACTTGACAGAAAAACCCCTGAGCAGATGACTTGCAAGTTTACACTGAAGAAACATAAAGACTGATCCCTTTCCTTACTGACCCGGAGGAAAAACTAACTCCATACAATATAAACCTTCTCTTCTGAGTGTAATGAACCAGTAGTTACTGCTGTCTGTAGAAAAACAGGAGACTGCACAGATCAAGATACAGCCCATGACATGATTCTGATTCATCTGCAGTCATAGGTTTATTTTTTGGGAGTATATTAAAGAGTAATAATAAAGTGTTAATGAAATTCAAGAACCGTGTGAACATAATCCTGTGCCACGTGCTCTAAGACCCTGATTAAGAAAGGAGGTTGGGCCAGATAACTCACTGTGGTCCTTTCCAATGTTACCCATTCTGTAACTCTGTAATCTTAATATGCATCCTGAGAAAGGAACTTGAAATTAATGAACTCACCATTTTTGTAAGGGGAGCTTCATAACCTGGAAGTGATGCACCAAACATGAAATTGCAGTGTTGTAACTTAGACAGAGCCTAGTTCTAGTGGAATGGCTTGAAAATGGAGGTCATTGGCAAATAGCAGAAGCTACTTGATAAGATCAGCATTTAACATTCAGTGATCAATATGGATAATAAAATTATTGGTTGGACATTGTTACTGTTTGATACAGCATAAATGTTTTGAAGCATTTGCAGCACCCAGGGTTTTCGGTATGTGCACAAGACTATTCTCATTATGTATTTTTTGTTCTCAGTATTTTGTTTATCTAAAGCACTTCGTATATTTCTAGAGATGTTTCTTAAAATTCCCTTTATCAATTTGTTCTGGGCAAAAAATGCCTAAACTGAAACTTTCAAAAAAAAAAAAAGACTCTTCATATGAGATGGAGATAAATGTATTCACTATGGTCCAGCTTTAGTTAAAGGCTTAGTCTTATTTTGAATTCAGAGTACATCACCTCCCAAGTAAATCATCTAGTTTACTGCTACCCACCACTTCAAGACTGACCTTGAGGAAGTAAAAGAACTTCTCATCATTCTCATAGGTTTGGGTAGGGGAAGAAAAAAGAGGATTGGGCTCTGCTGGGCCAAGGAGAGCACTCCTGTCATGAATGCCCTGAACATTTTAACCTGGTCAGATGGAGAACCTTATCTGAGTTCAGTTGTCAGGGAAGAATGTATGGAAGAGAGTTTATCTGGGCTAACCAGCCTCTAAGTCAGTAACAAATTATTAGAGAAAAAATAGCTGATTCCATTGTGCCCTGGTAAGAACAAGAAATCTGTGCCTTTTGCAAAACCCAGGTATTTTTTATTTTGCTCTTTTTGGGGAGCAAGATGAATGCTACACTAGATGATGTTCAAATGAACTTTTTGTCCCTAATAGAAAAAACTAGCTTTTCATCTGTGTAGTTTCATCTTTATTATATTGTACTGACCCCTATGTTATGGTTCCTCAGTCTAAAAATCATGCTCGAAATCTAGTCATCAATGCTGTGTATTTCACTACTCTTCTTAAATCTAAGTGCAGCTCTTGTCTTTTGTGAATACTTTATAACCTATTAGATTTCTATCCAAATGGCATCTGGGTACATGATGACATTTTGAGTAGTAATATCCACTCAAGCAGCTAAGTTGACACTTAACCTTTGTTATATGGGCATGTGGTGAAACATACTGTGCATTAAGGTAGTTTATGGTTCCAGTCTGGTTGTGTGGAATGAGATAATAGCAGTAGTTGGCTGGTTTATTCAGAATCACCAAATAGCCACCATGGCAAGTCAAGCCAAAGGTCCATGTGGCCATGCACTCCAGCAGAATCTCCAACAGGTGAGGAAAAGAGGGAAGATGAGGAAGTTCCATGTTGTGTGATCCTTCCTTGGACATAATTTTGATCAGTCAGCAGTTTTTTGGGGATTTTAAGTCCATTGCTATACTCGAGTCATTGTGTTTGATAGCCACTAATGAACTCTTCCTAGTAAAACTGTTGAATCTATCTTTTAACTCATTTATCTCTCTGATTTCCAGACCTGTGGCAATGTGGTGGTAAATGTAGTTATTTTCCATAAAATATGTAAATGTACCTATTTTCAGTTGTTTTATAGCTGTTGTCTGACGATTGCTTTTGTTCTTAAAGTGTGAAGAATAGTTTCCATATTGATCAGGATTTTGATGTTTATCATAGGACTTAGTCATCATTTTCCAAAACCAAAGCATATTATCTCCTTTATATATTCTAGAATGTTCATTTCTCATATCATCCTTGTAGCCTTTATTTGCCCCCCCTTTTTTTTTTATTCAGTGCAAACATACCTTTTTAAATATCAGGTTTAGGATTCTTCTTCAGTAAGCTAGGTATTTAAATGTTACATAGCAGTGGCTGAGCTAATCATCCTTTGTCTCTAGGACAGGTAAGACAAATAACCTGTCACCTTCTTAAAGGAAATGTTTTGTTTCCTAAGAGAGCTGCTCTAATATAACCCATTACCACCAGAACAGCTACTTTTACGTGTGTCCAGTTTACGGGTCATCGTTGTAATGATGGTAAGGGTTGGTTTTCCCATATGCATTTTGTGTTACTACGTTGTCACTCAGTATTGCAAGTTTGTTCTGCAAGTCTTTGTAGATGGATATCTGGTGTAGCGAATAGGAAGAAAGTTTCTGTGACTTGAAAAGCAGAAGTGCCATATGTCAAGTGTTCTTTAAAGGGCCAAGAATACTGCATATTAAGTAACATGACCTTTAGTGCCAATCTCTTGAATTAATTATCATCAGTCTCCTAACTTAAGCAACTTCTGCATGTCAAGTGGGGAGTTCTTTCTTGGTGTGGTGCTGCTGAGTGCAAAGCTCTCTTGCCTAGGCCATGTAACCCGCTGTGCATGTTGTGCTTTGGCTGTTACCGACTTACACTTTTTCATTGATTCTGGGTTTGGTTGGATGGAAAGTATATTTTAAAAAATTGCTTTTCTGTATCTACTTTGAAATGTAAAAAAACCCCTCAGAAATAAGAGGATTATGTGTTTTATATATAGAAAGTGCTAGTGGGTTTATTGGTTACTTCTTTAAATATATGCATTGTTCTTTGCAAATGCATTGTTTCCAAAGCCAGTGACACTACCAGAGACTATTTGCTGTACAGCTAAATGCTGCTAGATTGTTTGTTGCTATCTCATTGTTCTTAATTGGAACTGTATTGAGCTTAGCATCTGCAGAGGTCTTAGTTTGTCTTTTCATTAAAAAATTATACTGCTTTTTCTGAGCTGCTTATTGTGCCTGCTGTTCATCAGGAATCATTTGGATGTAATACAGCTTAAATTAAATTTTGTGAGTTTCCACTGTTACTCAGCTGTTTGTCTTCAGCTTTTGAAGTGTAGTCCTCCTCTCCTTCCACCCAAAGTTTATCATTGGCCTTCCACCCTCATCTGCTTTGAGTCCATTTAGTTTGGTGGGTGTGTTTTGCACATCCATGGAGCCTCTCCGGTGTGACACTTTCATGTGAGGAAGGATTTCTGGAGAGGAAGGCTGGCAGCACAAGTAGCTTGTGTCTCCTGCGCCCTGCCAGAAGCAGAGGTGGAGCTCATGGAGGCACTGAGTCCTCTACACTGCAGAGTCTCGGCTTCCCATAGTGTTGGGGCCTGGCTGGTGTATGTACAGCAGTGCATTCAGTAAACCTTGAACTTGGGTTATGTCTTCTATGAAATGAATAAGAAAGCTTTAATATTACTTGAAGTGGTTTTCCAGAGGAAACAGAGTATCAAGCAGTCACTGGTGACAGTGGAGTAACAAGTACGATCTGTTGCCTCATTCACTGATTGCTGTTCGTCGTGAACACCGAACGAACAGAGAGCTTTGCACAAATGCTAGTGTGCAATCATGTAAATTAATAATGTGGCCAGTCTTCGCGAACGAAGAACTGGGAAAGGTCTTTTTTACCTTTCAAACCTGCACAATGGATTTTTTAGGTGAGACACAGCCTGCGCTGAATTGAGCCCACCCTTTAATCCTAAGGTTCATCTGCCGGGCCAAGCAGGCTTGGACAATGGCAGTGAGGTCCTCAGGACG
>JAWWLV010000001.1:66709368-66729451 GCA_035041135.1 Platyrinchus mystaceus | reverse complement strand
TAGATGGATGGCCTTAGGGGCTGACGAGCTCCATCTACCCGGGGGACCTTGAAGCAGGACCGGGAATCGAACCTGCGACCTCGGCACTGAGAGCGCAGCATCTTAACCGCTAGACCACCAGGGGTCCCCTATCATGTAAATTAAACACCCAGGAAAAACATTTTAGGAACAGTGATACAATGAAGTTGTCTGTGAGTGATCCCACTGATCCCAGTGGAATTACTGAATGTGAGTTGATTACACAGGACTACGATGGCTTGGGCAGATGTCAGTGTCATTTTTGGGTTGCCCTCAGAACCATACTTCATTTCATCATCACCACCATCCCATGGCATAAGCCAGTACTGCTGCCAGCACTCAGTGTCCTCCCACCTTGTCTCCTTGGTTGACCCTAAGCTCCTTCCTCATCACCAAGAGTAGCATTCCTAGTGCATCAAGTTCAGGAATGGATATACAGTAAAAATAACTTTCTGGGGAGGAAGAGGTGATTTTCAGTTCGCCAGTTCCCTGGTGCTGTTGTGCAGGTCCCTGTGGAAGCATCAGAGAGGAGGCAAGTTACAGGCAAGCTGGAGTTGAGTTTCTGCCTCTTGTAACATCAGGTTTTAATGTCAGTGGTGTAGTGCAAATGCTGCTCTGGGTTAGAAAGACCAAGGTGATGAGTTAATTTCTTGGCTGGTGGTAGCTGTGCCATTTGTTTTTATTGCATGAAGATTTTCAGCTTGAAGGCCTGTTCTCCATAGTATTCATAATTTTACAGTTTGCATGAAAATCATATCCCTTTGCTTACTCTTTTAAAGAGGTTTAGGGTTTTTTTTTGTTGGAGGGAATAAGATCAAGATGTAAGAAAAAAGGGAAAAGCTTGTCTTTTGTTATGAAAATACATGTTTTAAATTGTTGACTGAACTCAGTTTTCTAAATAACAGTCACAGATTTTCTGGTATCTGTGGATAGATTTCCACGGATTTGTGTGAGTTGGCAGTCCAAAAATTGAACATAAATTGCTGTTCACACTCTGGACAGCCTGATAAAAATGCTTTCTTTATCATTTTGCAGCTACAAGGTATTAGAAAAATATAGAAAAAAAAACTTTTATAGAAATTATTTTTGTTACAATTTTCTTTATCTGAGCAACTCTGGTTTACAGCCTTTTCACTAACAGATGTAGTTCATACTAGGTAAGCACCAACAACCTTAGCTTTGTATTTCCTGGAATTCTCTTTAAGTCTGTTTTTCATGGTTTTCAAGTTATGTCATTCAGCTCATGCTTAAGAGGTTGCTTGTGCTTCTTTGGGCAGCAAGCTTGCTGATTATCTCCAAAAGTGTGTCATCAGGTACTTGTTGACAAAAATGAGTGTCACAATTGAAGCTGGGAGGGAAAACTTCTGATTGATTTGCTGTTTAAGTTATTGACTGTATGAGATATTGTCAGAGTAAGGAACATTTTCAGTTATGTCCTGTGTAATTTTAGAGAAGCAATCAAAATGCTGTTAGTTATGAACAATCTAAGTTTCAAGCATGTATCCCTCACTCTTCTTGAGACCAATGGTTCATATCTTAGCAGAAGTCGATTTCTTCATTTATAGGAAATAAGTAAATTGAATACCATGCACTTGGCTCTGTGGGTGTGTTTTGGATGAGATCTTAAAAACTGAGATCCTGTTTATTCTGTGTGGGTGTTAAAGATGTCCCTGTTACATTTGTATACTGTTTGCAAGTTGCTTAATACCTCTACCCTTTGAGATGACTACATTTCAACAGTGTTATGTGTACATAGTTGCAAAATGTTTTGGGATCCTTCAAAGCAAAAGGGCCTCCATGTGAAAGTGTCTGTTACACACATTTATTGTGCCTATTGCTATAGTGTTCCACACCATTTGTTATTGCTGTTTATTGCATTCATGATTGTTACTGCGTTAATCACATAGTCTCAAAAAGTAATCATCTGTTTAGTATTTTGAGCTGGCACAACTTAAGTTTTTTCCAGACTTTTATAATGATGAGAAGAAAATGTAGTTGTGAATTGCTTACTAGCCTTCAGGAAGTGCATTAATGATAACTGGGAGCCCTGCCTTAACCCAGTTGCTGATGCAAGCTGCAAATTCAGGACTCCATGGAATAAAAGCCATGCAATATCAGGCAAATATTCACTTTGTTTGGAAGTCCAGGAATTCACCCTTTTGTGTAGCATTTGTGACTCCTTTTCCTTTGCAATCCCTTGAAGTCAGACACAATTATAATTTATAATAATCCGATTGGGTTGAGTTATTCCATAATTTGTACTAATACCCAAAGAAAAGCATAATGATAGGTTAATACGGAGGTAATGTGTGGAGCTAAAGACAGCTTGGCCTGAAGATATTTCCATGGCAACAGAAAGGTCCCTACAGATGCCTTCTTTCTGAACCTGATGCTGTTTATTAAAGGCTGTCTGTAGTACAATCTGTAATTATCATTAGGTAAAGAAAGGTTGTGAACGGGGGTGTACTGCTTGGCTGATGCTCTCTGATTTGTTTAGTGCAGCTTTGAAATACAGTTACAAAAGAATATTAAAAACCTGAGATCATTTTGCAGTTTTTCTCTGCTGGTAAGTTGAGACTTGATTTGAGACTGTTGGCTAATCCGAGAATGAAGTGTCTGAACAGCAGTATGGGTAGGATAGGGAGAAATGTTTTCAAACTCTTTCAGCACTATGAGTATTAAAGATAAAAGAACATTAAAAGCATGCTGGACAAATTAAAAACTGCAGAGCTTCAAATAGTAATGGATGTAATGCAAAACAAAGTAAGGTTTTGTAAGTAGCAAAAAGCTTCTGTGAGCTGTCTGGGGGAGACAAAGGAATCTGTAAGACTATTATCTAAAGAAAAGGGTGAGAAAATAATGGATGATGGAAGAAGTTGGAATACTAATCTGTCTTCTGTCTTTATGAAGAAAGTTGATTGGGATAAGCTGCATATCACTGTTGAAGCTAACAGCAAGGTGGAAGGAACACAGGGCAGAAAAAGGAAAGATGAAGTTAAAGAACTCTTTCATGAGTTAAAAGCATTCAATTTGTAAGCTAGGGTGGAATTCATTCTGTTCTACCCAAGCAACTAATTGAAGCAGTTTCGAGTCCATGAGCAATTACTTTGTAAAAACCATAAAGGACAGGTTAGATCCCAGAAGAGGGCACATAGAGAGAATATGACAATATATTCTTAAAAGAGAGAAAAAAGGAAGATCTGATTGCAGACCAGTCAAACAATTTTGGCACCATGAAAGGTGTGAACTCTTCAAAAGCAAGTGGTCATGAGTAAGTGTAAGCTGGACATTTTATGACAGTTTTGTAATAAAGCACATAGACTTTAAGTCTTCTAGTTGGTTACAGTACTGAGGACAAAACCACATGTAAGGATGGAACGTAGTGAGCTCGTGAAATGGTTTTTATGAAATGATTGCTTGAGAAAGAGTGATTCGGTGACACTGAAGCTCACCTGGGATGGAGGAACAATCCAAATGTCTCCTTGTGACTCTGGTAAGGCTTTGATTAGAATCATATGCAACATCTCAGAAACAATTTGGAGATTTATAGAGTATGTAAAATTATTACTTTGTGGATGACTGCAAACATACACAAGCATGCTATATGGATGACCGCAAACAGATTAAATGGTGATGATTGGTGAAGGATGTATCTGGTGAGGTTATCAGCTTACGGATGATAGGATGCACTTGAGCATAACCACAGGATCACATGGTAGCTGGAGCAGGCAGACACTTCAGGATACGGTCTGGTCCAGCCCTCTGGTCAAACAGGAACACCCAGAACAGGTTGCTGAAAACTGTAGCCAGTTCATGTTTGTGTATGTCCAAGTATGGAGGCTCCACAGCCTCTCTGGGCAACTTGTTCCAGTGTTTGACCATTGTCATAATATGGAAGTTTCTTCTCTTATGTTTAAATGGAATTTTCTGTGTTTCAGTTTATGCCATTACTTCTTCTCTGTTCACGGGGGACCACTGTAAAGGGTCTGTCTTCATCTTCTCTACTCCGTCCCATAGGTATTTGTGGTAAACATTAAGATCCCCCTGAGCACTTTCTTCTTCTCTGGAGAGGAGAATTGGAGGCACAAAAGGCAAAGATCACGGTTTGAGACGAGAACAATTTTCTGGAAACAGCAATGAGATAAGAAAACAAACAGTAACAGCAACAATATTGATAACGAAAGCGTACAGGAGAGGTGAGCGATTGACATGCAAAAATCCTCACTGCAGAGCTTGGCCTGATTGACCTGATTGCAACCAGGACACCTTGACTGCTCACCTTGACTGCTCGGCACCATGCTTACTTCACTGGACAGAACCCCTTCTCTGGGAAAGAGAGTCCCTTCCCCACCCCTGGCAATGATGTGAGGTGGTAGAGAAAAACCTCTGCCCGTGCCCCCTTCTGGCAACTGCAGAAATGAACTCTGTCTTAGCCAGAACCAAGACAGCAAAACCTATGAACTTCAAGCGGGACTGCAGGCATTGTAGAAGACTAGATTAAAGTCAGTAAACTGGAGGTCAGATTCAGAACCATTAAAAAGAAGATCAGTACAGAAAAGTGACAATTTTAAAATGGGAAATCAAGTCAGTAAATACATAGCATAAAATAACCAGAAAGAATTCAAATTTTTGAAAAGGCTGTTTATAGGCAGAAAAATAAATATTTCATATTCTTTGTGACTATAATGAGAAGATTTAGTTTTGCAAGGAAAAACCATGTAACTTTGATAATAGCTAAGCACTCCACAACAGGTTGCCTCCTGAGGTTGTGAAAACCTAATTCTCAAAGTTTTAACATTAAATGAAACAAACCTTTCTCTATATATCTGGTTCAACTTTTAGGACAACAAAAGTCATTAGTTTCTGCCTTAATATCATGTGCAGCCTTACGTTTCTCTGCTGCTATGATCTTCTACAAAGGGATTTTTCTTTGTTGTGGGGGACAGGGCATCCTCTGAACGTGTTTTAGGATGTAGTCTGTAACCATTACCTTCGTATATGTTTTTGTAATGTTTTTCCTGGTTTTCAGTTAAGAGCTGAAGCAATGCAAAAACCTGAATCAGCTGTCAGAATTAGGGTGCTTCTGTAACTCCCTGTAGTGTGCACATGTCTGATTAGGGGCCAACACTGTCATTACTAGAGGAAAAAATTTAGAATTGGTCCATTTTACAGTGTTAATAAATTATGCCCTCATGAATTTTGCTCACTTGTTTGCCTGGAACTGACATTTTAAATTTTAGCTCAGTCAGAAGATGTTAGTTGATATTCATGGTAAGGTTCATGTCTGCATTTGAAATGTAGTGGTTTTGACAGCCAGGTAAACAGCGAGTAAGAGGGGAGGAGAAATGTAGCAAATAGATTTGTGAAATTATTTTTTTATGGTGTCTTGCATGAATAATACGGTACACTGCTCTTCTGTTTGTATTGCTAGAGAGGCATTTTGCATATTATGGTGTGGTACATGATCTCAGCTGAGATGGGAGCAAAAATATACCACCCCAATAATAGAAAATCTGGTAAAAGCAGAGGGGTGTCTCCATGTACCTCAAGATAAGAGCATATCAATCTTTGATTTTTTGCTAGCTTGTCTCTGCAGAACTTTGCCAATGCCTAATCAATGTCTGAAACTTGACAAAAATAAAGAGCAATGTTGACTGCTTCTACAGCATTTAAAAAAAACAAACCATAACTGAAAAGGACATAGACAAAAGCTACATACAGTTGAGCAAGCAAGTACTTTTGCCTTTCTCTTTTTTTTTTTCTTTTTAGTAATCATTTTAGCATCTCTTGAAGAAGACTTTTTTATTGTTTATTAAGTTAATCCCAAATTGTTTCTGGGTTAGTGTCTGTTGGGAGAAGAGAAAAACAGTGGTCTTGCAAACAGTTGGGGCTTTTACTGTTGCCTTTTAAACGAGAGCATTTTGTTTCATTTATTTTTTTAGAGCCTGACAACTATTTTGTACTTAATTGCTGCTTGCCATAATTACAGGAAGATTCCTGGGGGGTGTCTATTTTATTTGAATTAGACAGTGATGGTTTCCCAGTTCTAGAAGTGAGAGAGATCCTGAGGTGCTTGCTCGAGGATAGTCAGTCTCTTGAGTTGAATGATAAGCTAAGGTACTTGCTTTTTAACCATGCGGAATACTTTTTAATGCTCTAAGGACTGACTCATATGTTAGTTTTTAATAGAAATAAAACAAAACAAAACTTTATTTGTAAAGCTTTTCTTTGTAAACTAGATGGAGAATGGAGAAGGCACCAGCCTCAGCCTCTATGCTCTATGCAAGCACAGATACAGTGACTGATGCTGTTATAATCTCTGGCATCTCTAGGTGATGAGAATAACGTTACTCAGCCATACAGTCCTTCCTCCCCTAGCAGTGTTCACAATGGGATTTTATCTGTGTATTGCATTGGGATATAGAAAATTCTGTCACAGGACAGGAGCCCCTTCTTGTAGGAGCTGGTGCTGTTTCCGACTCACTCTAGCCCCTGAAAAAAACCTGATTCATTTGTCCTGTAGACTAATCAGTGCAAAAACATGTTTGTATTTGAGAACGTGGCCTTTTTAGTTTATTTTCCAAGTGTTCTTCAGCCAAAGTGTGGCTGAATCCATATTTATTTAAACTCCCCATACCTACCATCAGGCACAGAAGGGTGCAGGAGAGCTTTTCTGAAGGATCTTGATGCCTAGAAGTTATACGTGACCAAAGCCATGGCATTTGAATGTGACAGTATGTGTTGTATTGCTTGTTTGCTTGTACTTCACAGGTATTAGAGAAATACACTTGATTTTTATGTGCCCCATCTGTATGTCATAATTATAATAAAAAAAGGGGCAGTGATATGTTTGGTGTAGCTGTTAATGTGGAGTTAGAAACATATGTAGCAATTTTACTGTTGGAGTAGTGCTGGTGAGAAATGGGAGGCCTGGACCACTGTGGGTCTGTGGACACTTAAGTCTTTTCTTAAACAGTCTTTGAAAACAAAAATGCTGTGACCGGCATCCTGTTACACCCAACTCTGATCTGCTTTTGTGTTTTAGATGCTTAAAGCAGATGTGGTCACTGCTTGCAGCTCAAACAAACAAACCAAAAAAAAACCCCAAAAAAGCCCACCAACCAAAAAAACCCCCACCACCAAACAAAAAACAACCCAATGTTTTTCTTTCAAGTGCTGTGTGCTACCCTTTCTGTTTTGCATGCTCTGTGCCGGCTGTGCATGTCCAATTCAGAGAGATGCTGCTTGGCATTTTACTCTTTGCTGGGTCAGTTAAGGTGACTTGCTCAGCTTCAAGTGTTACAAAGAAAATGAGCTTTATACACTTGCATTTAAAGGCTTAGATAGGTTCAAAGTCTGTTGGAGAGGAGCTTCATTATAAGATACCTTTCTGTAGCAGTCACTGTAATAGGTTTCTGAATAGAGTGTCAAACTGCAAGGCAGCTGTTATCTGAAAGAACTCTGTTTATTACACCTGGAAAGTAGCAGAGAAAAGGACTTCGAAAGGAAAATTATACTTAGTCAGCAAAGGATCGGAGTTTAAAGTGCCTGAACAATATTGATGCACTGAAAAATATGCAATTTTTAAAGGGATGCAGGGAAATAACACATCAGTGGGCTTTACTGTACCGTGAGTCGAGTTCACAATCTAGTTTTTGTCAGGATGCCAACTTACAGTGAGTGGGGTTCAAATGTCAAAAGTAAGGATGTATCTGTCTACAGGATTATAGCTATACTGTGTTAAAAATTTAGTTTAACAGTAATAAAAATAACCCCAAATGCTGCCTAATGGAAGGTGTCAGAAAAATACTGAACCAGTATGTTTCACTTATGAAGACCCCATGTAAGCTTGCTATGCCATGTCAGGGAGGAGGGAGGAAAAAAGAGAGAGGCCATAAAAAAAGGAATCTGAGGAGCACGTGTCATGACACTGGTTTCTTTTTAAAAGAAAGCTACTGAATGCAGAAAAGATGTCTGGGGGGGCTTGTTTGTTTGCTTGCTTACTTGTATTTTTTCAAACTTTGTACTTTCTTGAATGGACTGTTACAGGAACACTTTCTCTTTTTTTTGCAGGCCACCTTTGACATAGAAAAACTGTGAGAAACTACATAACAAGTGCAGTCCATGGAAGTTTTTTGGGTTTGCATTGCCTTACAAACAAGCTTCTGGATTTTTGTTGCATAGACTTGATTGAATCCACTCATCAGGGCACAGGGAATACCTGAATGTGTTTGCTGTTGAATTTTCAGCATTTACATTGTATGCTTCCTGACTTAAAAGGAAATTTTGGCTGTGGTTAGAACATTTGATTATGCCTGAAAAAAAGTCCATCAAGGATGTCATTCAGTTTTTGTGAAGTTTTCGGTTTCAGACTAGCAGCTCTTTTTCCTAGCTGTGACTGTAGCTGAGATCAGAATAGAACCCTGTTGTTCACAGAATGTTGGTAGTGATTAAAAACAGCTGCTAATATAAAAATTGGCTTCTCCTTGGCAGAAATTTTCGTGTATCAAATTTAATCTCCTTCCTTCTGGTTCAGTGGTTGGACTAGCACATCTGGGAAGAAAGTCAAAGTTTTGTAAGACATTGCATAACAGTGTGAATCAGTACTTCTGCATGAGAAGGTAGTTTAGGGGTAGGGGTGGGGAGCTAAGTGAGAAGACCGTGCTTTTATTATGGTTTAAGTATGGAGTGCAGAGTAGAGCATGGAGAGGCTGTGCCATGTGATCTCTGTGGGTGGCGAGAGATAATGTTTAATGTGTGGGCCTTTAGAGACGTGGTCTTTATAATGCTATCTGATTTAAAACTAAAAATATGACTTGCTGCAGCCCTCTAAGATATCTCATAATTCTGTGCCTTTGAGTCTAATCTAAGAGCCACATGATAGCGTTTGATAAAAATGATTTTAGCTGCTGTTGCAAGTGGCGATTCTGTCTCTGTTACTTATCAGAGGTTTTCTTTCTTCCTTGACCTTTGTGTCACTGGAAATGTTTCTGTGGCATCTCCTGTGACTGCAGTTCTTATCCCTCTGTAAGTGCAAACCAGAAGGAACTTCTGTCCAGTTCTGGTGAGAAGATATCATTAATGTTCTCTTCAGAAACTTTGTTACTTTTACTCAAAACACATTAAATATTTCAGTTACTTCAGGATTTTTTTTCACTTGGCTTTTAATAACAAGTTGGGTAACATCGGAGAAATATAAAATCAGTAAAAAAATAGGCTCTGTCAGGACAGGATGTATATAGATCTTATCGAGTTTTGTATGAAGAAGGAAAAATAAAGGCCATACATCTTTCAGAAGGGCTTCTGCTTGTTCACTAGAGAGCTAATGGTGGTCCCAGTGCTCCTCAGGCCTTTGCTAAGGGACGTATATTGTTGGACAAAACCACATATGCGGGCTGACTCCTAGAAAGAAACTTATGAACCTGCATTAATTACTGGCACATTCTCTTTGAAGAATACTGGAATACTCAAAGGAACAAACTGATGTAAAATTCATGTCAGAGTTTTCTTTAAATGGATCCTTTCCTAATAAGACTGTAAATTCAGTGAATTATGAATGTTGTGTATGGGGGAGGCACACGGATATAACACAGAGGGAATAGAGCTGGGGTGAGGGGATGTCTATATTTCTTACAAGCCTCTTTGGCCAGTAACATGACCCATTTATGGCTGAGATAGCCCTAGAACCTCTATCTTTTAGAGTTTGATAATTTTTAGGTATGGTTTAGATTTATTGTCTTAAACTTGCACCTTGTAAAAAGAATGATTAATGAAATTTGCAAGTATAAAAAGCTTTTGCAAATGGACTTGGTTTATTTCTGAGGTCTTTTTACCTCTTTAGTTGCAGTGATTTCAATAACTGTCTGAAGATTAAACTTATTTACTTTCTCTGGTGGATAAATCAATTACAGGATCAAAGCACTGAAAAGCGGGATCAGGAACTCTTCGACCTGTGTTGAAGATTGACACAGAACAAAGCTTCTTAGATTTCTTTGGCTTGCATATATTGTCCCTGTTATTTTTGTGGACCTTTTAAATTGATTTATTTCCCTTTTAGCAGAAATTCTTGTGTCTTGAGTACTAACTAGCTTTACAAGTTGGGAACTCAGATATGTCCTATAAACCTAAGAGTTTTCCTTGGAAGTGCAATCATTTGGTAACCTTGAAAGAGTTCTCAAAGGTGGAGCTCATGTCAACACAGAAGCTTTGCAAAACTATGTTGTGTTTTGTTTTCAGGTTTTTCAAGCCTTTGAAGAGTCTTGCCAGTGCTGTACCTCTGAGGTTAGCTGGGTCTGAGCTGAGATCATATTTGGGGAGATCCAAAGAATGAGAAATAGCATTGGTTTGAGGGACAGACCGTTTCAGTTGCCTGTGATTTTAGTGAATTTAAACGAACGCTGAATTTGCTCTGGGACTGTTGATTCTGGCGAAGGCTGTTTTGCCCAAGTCAGTTCATTCACCCCCAGTGCAAAAAATATGGAGAAGGTTTCCTGGAAAGTATGTGCCTCTGACTCTTTCCCCTTCCAGTCATTTGTGCTGCAGCAGTTGTGAGGCTGGAGCAGAATATCCTTCCCTGGTTAACTGACAGAGAAAAAAGAAATGGAAGGAACCATTATTTTCCCATCAAGATTTCCCTGAAACAAAGAAGTGTCGAATTATGCATGCTGAGGGGTGTCTTTGGTGTTTTGATTAACAGTGGAGGCCCAATTTTGCCATCAAAAGCATTCTTAATTATAAACCCTGTTGAAAAGGCTGCCTTGAACGTTGAAGAAATGATATTACAGAGCACGTCTATCTTTGCTTAGGTGATCTGCAGGCTTTTTGTGGGATTGTTTTATTAAAATCATTGGAAATACACAGAGAATAGAAGAGAAAACTAGAAATATGCTATTTGTTTCAGTATAATCGCAGCAGAAGGCATTGCATAACTGAGGAACTCAAATAGCTGGTTCTAGCTTGAGTGTGAGAAAGCTTCCTGCTTTTCTACCTTAGCAAAGTCTGATATTCTCCCCATGCAGCTGGTGACATAATGTGTATCACAAGGTCTTCCTCAAATAAAAGACATCCATCTTGGTTATTTTATGAGTCTGCTGATTAAAGAGATTTTATTGTAATTACTATGACTAAAAGGCTACAGCAGTAGATGGAAATGTTAATTTACAATCTGCTTGCTGACCAAGTGTCATGTGATAATGGATTGGGACAGACTGTGGTTTGCAAATGGACCTGAATATTCGGAGTCACTAATTTGAAGTGGCAGATGAAGTGCCCGCATGTAGGTTTCAAAAGGGATGTGTTTGATTATCCAGCTACAGCGCAGCAGTGGGTGTTTGACAGGCTGGTTGAGAAATGACCACCTTTGGTTTTACACTGGTGGCAGCCATGTACATGGTAGAAGAGGGGAGGGAAGAAAGATGGACAGGGCTTGTAGGTAAATCTCTGGTTTATAATATACAGACTGTGCTCCAGACCCATTTACGTTCCCAAAGGGGATTTAGGTATCCAACTAGATACATAGATCAGGTCTTTAACTCTGTCAATATCCTAAAGATGTCTATATAGTTACAGATGTAACTAATTAATTAAAATATATTTTTTTTTCCAGCTGTAGCATTGGCCCTGCTCTTTTTTCTGAAGCTTTATAACTCAGGATGCAAAATGTCATGCACCCTCACTCTGATATGGTGCCAAAAGATTTGAAAGAGTTTCATAGATGTGGGCTCAGATGTTTCAGACAGTAATAGTGGTGGTAGTCTGATAGCAGTTCAAAATGGTTTTACTGTTTCTATGGAAATTTTGAAGTAGAATATTCCATAGCAGAGGGATAATCCTTTCTGAAATCCCTCATCTTGGTTTACATGTCCTATTTGTAAGATTATACTAATGTGTGAACTAACAGAATAATTTCCACAAATTTTAGTTCTTAATGTATGTTACTGAAATCTCCTGTATAGGTTAATTTATTTACAGTACTGCTGAGTCTTGTTATGGGCTCTTAATAGGTGACGGTGTTAAAACTTCAATTGGAACTGCCTGATACTAACAATAAACTAAGAGAATATTGATTGTATAAGTTCTTATTTTGGAAAGTGATATTAGGTTACAGAAAGAATAGTTTGCGGTGCAGAACACCTCACTTTATTTGTATTGTGGCTTTGAAGTAAAGTTTTTGTTATTAGTCACTCTAAAAGCATTGATGTATCCAATAGCATCATGCAGAACTTTGTGTGGTTTTTTGAAAAATTTTCTACTGTTCTGTATGATAATTAATAAATCAGAATACGGCTTCAATTCAGATTCAGGACAATTGATGAAGAGGTTTTTAGGTAGACACCACTGCTTTACAGAGTGATGTATGATGTTGCTGTGATGTCCTTTAAATTATAATTGAATTGCAAACGATTGATTACGATTATGCTCCAGAGATGACAGTGGAAATTAAAAGTAGCAGTAGCCTTGTTACACTAGGTCTGTTTTACATGCTGAAATATTGCAAGTTGGAAGCAACAAGTGTATATGCAGTGTATATTAGGGATCTATTTCTGGGCAGTAGTTGCCACAATGTGCTGTATATTCACTGCAAAAATATTTCTTGCTAAATATTGTGAGCGGATACTGAATTTCTGAAGAAGATATAAAAAGTAAGAAGCCGGAGCTGAAAAAGATAGTTTAGTGATTGGCCCCCAAGGAGCAAATTCATGAGCACAGCTTGAAATCTAATGGGATTAAGAGCTGATTTTGTCAGAATTCACTCCTTTATTTTGATCTTTGATGGGACGATATTAGGGTTTTGCTGGTGTAAAACCAACTGTCATAAGCAGAAATGAGTTGGAAATTCTCAAACTACAACGTTCATTGGGTTATTGAGTGAAATAGTAATAAAAACTTATCTGGCTGACAAAGAAGAACCTTGTTAGTTCGTTTTGGAGTTTTTTTTTCCTAAAGAGTTTGCAAAGGGAAAAAAATCCACACCAAAGAGAGAAGGAGGTACTAAAATGAAGTTAGTGTTTTACGCAGATTTTTCGGTTGTTCTGCAGGTCACTGTGGCGTACATTGATAAAGACAGATGCATTCTCAGGTTTGAGCTTATAAAAAAGCCTTGTCACTTGCTCATGTCAGTTTAAAGGCAGAATGAAAAGAACAGAGTAATCTGGTAGGCAGGTGTTTAAATTATGAGGTGCCTGTTTTGGGATGGCAAAAGGTAATCTGCTCTGTTTGTTAGGGGTTCTGGATTCCACTGAAGTAAACTAAATTCCACTAAAGCAAAAGCACTGGTCTTACCCATTCACTACCCTGGAGTGTGTGTGATGTGTTCACTGACTCTGTCACTTTTCTTAATATTGAGACAAAAATGTCAGTGGATCTGTTATAATTTTATTAGCATGTCATTTGTGATAGAGCTGATATGCTACAGATAATAGTTGCTGACCTATGTGTAATTATCCTGTGACTGAGAGTGCTGCTGTGGTGGAAATCTGTGTTCAAGAGACCATGGAGGATGTACCAAAAGCTTATGTCAGTCCTTGAACTAGTCCCAGATTCTAAATGAGAGACAAGGTGAGAAGGGCGAATAAATCTTGACAACCTACAGCACCACTGAAGAGCATGTACACTGTAGTGTCAAATAAAGATGCTTCGCCTTGCTGTCATCTCTGTGGGCTTTGAAGGTAGCTGAAGTGCAATTTCCAGCCCGTGATAACATCGTGTAGGTCTCCTGGCCCTGGTCCCGGGCCGCCTGTGGTGAGGCTGCCAAGGGCTTTGTGGAGAGCGGGATTTCGGAGACGTGCTTTAGCTACGTGTATGAAAATGTTGTTTTGTCATTTTTTTCCCAATTTTCCAATTCTTGTGAGTTCATTCAAAGTTTTGACAGAGCTTGAAGAATTATTGTTGTGATGTGACATGACTTTAATGCAAGTGGCTGCTATGGGAGGGGATCCAGCTTTCTCTCTAGATGCCATCACTGACACCTTGCATGTCTTCATTTTATACTCAATCTTGTTCTCACTCTTTATGAAAGAAAAGGTGATCCTTATTGATTATAAACAAACTTTTGGAGATCTCCAGACAAGTAGTCCTGTATTCCCAGAGCTTGATGTGTGGCCAGTGAATAATGGTGAGCAGTATTGTGCACAGCAACTTTTGACCATAAGATCTTCTGGTCTGTCCAAAGCAGTTCCTTGACATGGCTCTTCCAAGAGTGGTGTTCATTGCCCTGTCCCAGCTCCTTCCATGGAAAAGTTTTTCTGTGCAGTGAATGTACCAGCACTGTGTGGCTGGGATAAAAGCGGTGATTCATCACCCAAAAATAAGTACTGTGCTGATTATAGCTGCCAAATACTCAGTCATCAGTTTCCTCCCCGTTAAGCATTTGCCACCTTTCTGACTGTGATGTAAGCAGATGGCGGGCGGAGTGAGTTAACCATTGATGTAGTCAGTATTGCTGGAGCACAGTGGTGGTCTTGTAGCTTCCCAAGGCTTTAGGGACATGTGAGGCTGTGTCTGCAGTCCTCCCAGTAGTGCCTGTTCTTGTTTTGTTAGTTATCTTGGTAGTTAAAGCAAGCAAAAAGCTGCAGCCCATTGTTCTTGGAGATCAGGTAAATTTAGTTGCTTTTAATGGAAAATAAAATTTGGTTTTCATGTTTGCAGGCTACTTCATCAGAAATTGCTATTTCACGAGGTGAACTGATTCAATTAATCTAATTCAGCTCCAAACTGAACTTGGTCTCATGCCATTTAGTAACCACACAAGTGTTGTGTTTATTATTTTTCCATTCATTTTTTAGCTATAGTAATAGTATGTAAATCAGAAATTATACCAGGTTACATTGTGACTTCAGTAATAGAAGCTGAGATTAAATATTTTAATTTTCAATACTTTTGTGATACACCGTAAAACAGAAAAGACAGGAATTCATATGTGCCCTACATATTCTTTCTAATCTTCCATGTATTTTTAATTTTCCTGTTCAAAAATGTCTCTGTTATGAATGCAAATAATGAATATTACTCCATTTTATCAAAGTAATTCATTACTATAGAGATATTTTTATTGTGTTGGTCACTTCAGAGTCTTCTGTTGAGAGTAAATTGAAACACTTCACTGGCTTCTGGTATTAGATATTCTCAATAACTGTGGTTCTTGTGGTTGCCCTAAAGATATTAATAGCCTTCCTGGGAAACCTAGGCTGAAGTTAAAATTCAGTATTCTGGACATCCTCAAAGTCTAATGCCTTCTAAAAGCCTATCAGTGGTGCTTCATTTAAAGAAGAAGAAAATAAGTCCTTCTGGAGCATCCTATTGTCAACTCTGTTTTAAATTAGATGAGTAACACTGTTCTACTTCTGCTTCCTACTGTGCTTTTCATATTTTTACTGCAGCTTCATTCTGACCATGTGCACCTTTGGCCAAAAGTTAATCTGGACAAAATGAATGGGATATCGACAGATGGAGGAAATCAGAATTTCTGAATGAGGCTGTCCCTTCTATAGAGGCACTTTGCTTCCCTTGCTTCCCTTTTTTGTTATTTACCCCTTTTGTGGCTTGAGCTCTACACTTAGGAATTAGAAAGGGCTGAGTATGCAACTCCCAACCTGAAATCTTGCTTATCCTTTTGAATGTTGTAATTAGGGCAAGAGTTACTTTTTTTATCAAACAGGTGGATTATTAGAAGAAGAATCACTGAGTGATGTGTTACCTTAGCTTTAGCCCATTTCGGTGCATGTATGTAGGCTGGTGGTTGGACCTTGTTAATGAGGGGAAGCTTTTTTAGCTGGAAGCTCTGGCCTCTCTTGGCTCTACTGACTATAGGCAAAGATTGAATTCCTATAGCTCACATGAGAACATCTACATCATAGACATCCAAATGCAGGATCAGGGAATATTAGCCCTACCTAAAGCCAGTTTGTGGCACATCATTATGATTACAGGTGTTAATAGTTTTTTTACAATATTCAAAGTACACTCTCTCCAAATATTCATTACTTATTGTCCTAGTACAAGCAGTTTGACACACTTCTTTCACCATCAGTAAATTTTCTGGGTTTTATCTTGTGTAATGTAGGTTGGTTCATTGACTTCAGCTGTAGTGTTTTATCGAGTTTACTTGGCTAGGTTAAAGTGAACTAAAAACCAGCTCTTAAAACTCACAATAAGGTTTCAAGAGGCATGCTGACACGTGAATATTGTAAGTAAAATAATATTTGATAACTAAGTGCCTCTCAAATTTCACGAGATACTTATCTGTTAAGGAACAAGGTTTGTCTGGATTAAACATATCGGAAATACCATGTTATGATAATTTAAACAGATGATATATTCTGGGGTTTAAGCCATTGTATTATAGCTTTTTTATTTTATTTGCATATATCCTTTTGTTTGGGGAATGGAGTTCAGCACTAGTTGTGGTTTCAAGATCACCCTACCCGGAGATCTTTCCCTTTTCGTGCATGAGCACACCTCTACAGGGCAAATGCAAGATCTAGGAGGGCTTGCTTTTCCTGATTTTCTTTCTTAGCTCCTCTAGCTATGAGTTAAATGAACTAAATAAGTTAATATATTCAAATTTCTCTCTGTTTTATGTAATTTTTTAATTCTTCCTTAGTTTTTACAGTGTTCTGTGACATTACCAGAAGTGTATGTGGTGGCTAAATGAGTGTCATACTTCTTACTATTTGTATACCATGGATTTGACCTTTCTGATAGATCTGAAATATTGAAAGCATGACCCAAAAATGTCTGTTCCCCAGGAGGATTTGACTGCTTGTTTGAGGATAGCCAGACTAGTTGTTTTACTGGAGGAAGCTAATCTGTAAGGGGAATATAGGAAAAAAATGTCTCACATCTTTCACAACCTTTCATGTGGGAGAACTCATATTGAACTCAACATGAACTTAATGAACTTAGTGATACCTTTCCAAGCACCACAAGTTACTGTATTTGTTACCTTTGTTCTACATAATTGCTATTGCAAGTGCTGCATTATCATCCTAAGACTTATTTCTTATTTTTCTTTTATCTTGAAAGAGTTACAAGGTAAACTACTTTTCCAAAGGTAACTGTCTCAGCCTCTCAGTGATAAACATATCCCTGTGTAGTAGTGTCTATTACTTTACGATGTAAGGGAGATGTGATTTGACACCATAATTGTGGTGTGTAATCAATATTTCTAAGATTATATGTGATAATATTGTTCTGTATATAGAAGTCTTTGGAGACAGGTAGGATGAAGGCAAAGCATGAATTGGGTTTTACTTGCCAAGCTTCTCTTTTTCTTAGATTTACATGTTATGTAATGCTATAAAAAGATTGGTTGTTTTGTCTTATTAATGTTCCTAAATCTTTCATGTTTGGGTACATCATGACCAGCATTTTGAAAGAGCATTGGTGCCTGAAGCAGGGCACAGACTGCAAATTCTGGCCTAAACAAATGTTCTTTCTCTTTTGAGATTCTGAGGATGAATAAATAACCTGAGATTCCCCTCAATAGATTTACACATTAACTTTTTTTAGAGGTTTTTTTTTGGCAGCCAGACAGCCCTACTGTTTTAGCTATCAGCCTACTGTTTTAACTATCAGGGATGTATTTTTAATAGTCAGAGTGGATCAGTTGGTAAGCTCGCTTTTTCTTCCAGTTGGAAAGTGGTTCCTTCAGAATAGAAGTCATTAGTTTGTTCAGCAACAGCCCTGGTTGCTCTAAGCATGCCTGCGTCCCACGGGACTGATGTCTGGGCTGATGTGCTGTCTAATGTTATACTGAACACATAATGCATCTTAAAATGAAATAAGCAAATGTCAGAAGATGATATGTTCACACACAGAACACAATTAGAATTTGGCAAGCAAAATCTGCTTCGTTTAATCTGTGAGTGTACCGGTTTTGTTGTATTCCTCCATATAGCACAGGCACTGTAGTTAAGTCTTTGGGCTACTACAGCTGGCTTTGTATGTCCATGTGATGACCTTTCAGTATGATCATGAACTTCCTTTAAGTTTAATAAAATGTAATATCTATGACAGATAGTAAAATAAAACTAGTATTTTCCTTCCCTATAAGAACAACTCACTTTATAAAAGGGAGGGAAGGGGGGAAAGACGATCAATCTTGTCATTAGATTCCAGGATAATAAAGCAGTAAAGCTATCAATTATATCCTATGCAGGCACTGTATAGTTAGTAGTTGAATATAAATGGCTGTCTAAGCTGTAGAGTTATTGGGTTTGAAGTTAGAGTGCTCAGAAATGCTTAGTTCGCTTGAGGAATAGACCCTTGTATATCAAAGTTCTTGTTACCGTGTAGTATGATCAAGTACCTCATCTGTCTGTGAAGACCACCTGGGTTTATATTAACTGTGAGTCATTCTATAAAAGTCTTGTAGTGGGATTATAAAGTCTTTTCACAGCACTGCTGTCACGTTAAAGTTGCCCAGTGTTGCCCATGTCAGCTAGTCATTTGGATACCTAGTCATAGGCAAGTGTGAATCTGACTTTCCTTTGCCTCTTAATTCTCTACACAGCAAAATAAATGGGCATGGTATGTCAGTATAGATTTCAGTGCTGTAATTCAAAAGTGAAATCCTTAAATCTTCTGTTTGAGTACAAAAAATTTGGAGGACTTTAATGTTCTTTACTAATAATATATTATATTTCTTAAGGCCTAAAACCTTGTTTATGAGTTTGTGGTCCCCTTAAGGGCAGAGCAGCTCAGTGCTGCATGCATTTAATCAGCACTAGGAAGAGCGGTGATATGTATCTCTCCCATTGAGGGTATCTGACCTGGTGGTTGAGATGTTAAAATTTCTACTGCTGTGACTCAGACAGACTCTGCTTTACATGCCCTGAAACACTGTATTTTAAAGTACAGAAATAGCAGGTAATGTTCCTGCTTTCTTTTTTACTTAGAAGCATGGGTCACTTAACCACTAATGATGTGGAAGTCCTGGGTTCAGTTTGCACCAGTGCCTGAAGGGATTCAAGTCTGTCTCCCACATGTGCAAGGAGAGCTCTATTTATGAGGCTTTTTTGTGGTTTATGAGGTGCGGTTATGAGGCTGTTCTTCTGAGATGGGATCTTCTGATGCATCCTTTTCAAACTGGTTTGCTTTACAAGTTTTAAGATTTACAGGACAGGAGAAAGAGAATATTTGGATCATAGTTTACTTGCTAGGAAAATTTTCAACAGTGTTGTTCTCAGGAGGACTTTTTTCTTAACTGCCTGTGTATTACCAGGCAGGTAATTCATGACATCTTGATTCCTTGAAAGACAGATGATAGTAGCATATAATTCCTGCTGTGTGCTATTCACAGTCTACCCACATGCCACCTTTGGTATATAAGCCAGAGGTTGCCAACAGCTGTGCTAGAGGAAGACAGGCTTACGCCATGTCACACATCGCTTACAAAATACCCTTCACTGATTTAATCCAGTGATTATGTAAATAATGTGGAATCAGAACTCCAGATTCCCTCCTCAATGTCATTATTTTCTTACAAAATGCAGAACAAAGGTCAGTGTGGGACTTCAGTTTCCCAGCTGAACCTTCCTTCTTCCAGAGGGGCTTTGGTGCTGGAGTCTGGTGGCAGGTGGTGAGGATGCTGGGTGGCTTAGCCCAGCATCAGCAGGACAGGCAGTGGGATGTTGTACTGCTCTGAGAAATTACTTGCCTGCTACCTAGGTGGGTCTCTGTATAGTGTGATGGATTTTTTTTGTTGGGGATTTTTTTTTTCTTCTTACAAAGTCAATGTATAAAGCATTTAACTTTCTCTATTATATAATTATTGAGGGCACAGGAAATCTTCCTTGTCATCAACATTTTCCATACCTGCTTCAACCTTTTTTTTTTTGAAAATTGGCCTGTTTCAGTTAGAGACGCAAGTGGTAGACCTGTTGTTGTTTGCTGGTGCAGCAGTTACTATGAAGTTTGTTGCTTGGGAACGTGGTCTAGTGGTTAAGATGCGGTGCTCTCACCGCTGCGACGCAGGTTCGATTCCCGAACCTGCTTCAGGGACACTCCCCCAGGCAGATGGAGCTCGTCAGCCCCTAAGGCCATCCATCTAAGAGAAGGTCACTCG
>JAWWLV010000001.1:66695176-66707364 GCA_035041135.1 Platyrinchus mystaceus | reverse complement strand
ACCTTTCCCAAATCTTTGTTCGCGAAGACTGGCCACATGTTGCTTGGGAAGTACACAGAAGATAAGGTTTTTGCCATGGCCAAAGTATCTGTAAAGAGCAGTAGCTGCCAACCTTGCCCCTGTGTACTGGGTTGCAAATCATAGACTAGACAAGCTGTGGAAACAGGAAGGAGAATACTGCAGAAATCATACTCGCCAGAGCATGATTTTCATTTATGCTATCACTGTGCCTCTTAAAAAAAAACAAACATTTTGGTGGGTGGGGGAGTAGTTGGCTCTGTCCTAACCAAAAAGTATAGTCTATGTTGTGGATGAGAGCATTTAGGCCTGGTCTGGGGGAGGGCCACAAAAAATAATCAGAGGATTGGAACAACTGTCCCATGAAGAAAGACTGAGAAAGATGGAGCTGCTCACTCTGGAGAAGAGAAGGCTCCAGGGAGACCTTTTTGTAGCCTTTCGGTATTTAAACAGGGCTTATAGGAAAGATGAATAAAGGCTTTTTGCCAAGGCATTGTAGCAACAGCAGAAGGGGCAGTGATTTTAAACTGAAAGTGTATAAATTTAAATTGGACATAAGGAAGAAATGTTTTATTATAAGGTTGGTGAGACTCTTAAATAGGTTGCCCAGAAAAGCTGTGTATTCCCCATTATTGGAAATGTTTAAAGCCAGGTTGGATGGGGCTTTGAGCAACCTAGTGAAAGGTGTCCCTGCTCAGACCTTTCTATGATTTTATGGTACATTTGTGTGTGGATGTGTAGGGTAGTAGAGGTGAAATTGAGCAATTTGGAAGGGGGTACCTGAGCTAATTGGCACAATTACCCTGTGGCCCTGCCCCAGGCAGCCCCAAGAGGAACCACGGCCCTGTTTGTGCAGGTGTTTGAGTTTATTTTAGTTCAATTGTTGAGATATTTATTGTTTAAAGATTAAAAGTATAATGAAATATTGAGTGTGTACAGTTGTCTCAGATTTCAGATGTGAGCATTTCAAATAATGGGAGTTGTTATAGATACACACTGCAGGCTTAACTTTAGAGCAGGAAAGGTATTGTGAATAATGATAGATTTTGTTTTATGCTATTTATATTCAGCCCTTAAAAGTCAGAAAAAAATAATATTAATAGGGTTTCATGGTTGGAATGCATTTATTTTTTTTATTGAATATGTTTTAGCTCCCATCTTGTAACTCTAAACTTTGATATTGTAGTACTGGAAAAACTCATGAGAGTTTTCCCTATATTTTCCCTTATGTAAACTGGAAGTAGTCTATGTTATCCTCATCTAAAGAAGATTTCTGAAGACTAATAATTTTTCAGTAAACAGTAAGTAATTATTATTCCCATAGGATAAGAACTGAAACAAGGAAGTCTTTATGGTCAGCTCCAGAGCATTGTGTTAATTGGTCTGTACTGGAGTCTGCTGGTCCATGTATGGTGTTCGTGGGTTGTCCCCCTCATAATTCATATCCTGACCTATTTAGCCTTTAACTGTAAACTTTATAATATATGTAAAGACTCGAAGGTGCACAGAGAGGTTTAGGTTTTTATTCTTGGTCTTTTTTCCATAACAATATGTACTGTAACATGCCAGGTCAGTGAGTTGAATCAAAGTCCATTCCACAGACATTAAAAATATATGTATTTTCCAAGTACGCATATTCGTAGTTTATATACGAGTATGTTCATTTTGGGGGTAAAAAATCAGAATTAGCCATCCCAATCCTACTTTCCCAAAAACCAAGTTAAAAGAAAATTGGTAAACCTGAATGATGAAGCAGTCTGGGCAGTGTTAGGAGGAGACTGTCTGTGCTAGTTTTGGTCAGACCCTTAATGGGCAATTGCTACAATATGTACTTCTTGCCTTCATTTTTTGTGGACGGGTGTTGCAGAGGGACAGGATGTTTCACCACCGGCTTTCAGGGATATCTGCTGACAGCAGAGGAATGGTGAACCTCAGCGGCCTCAGGTCCCATGCCAGGCACTGTTGGGGTGTTTTGCTTTACTTGGCACAAGCCCTTTTGTGTGGTCACTCCAGGCTTGACCGATTGCCTCCAGGCTGGGACACGCTTCTTCACATCCAACCAAGCACCACAGCCTTTCCAGCCAACCCCACAACCAGGGAGATGAGCACCATTTCCTTCCCACCCTCATCTTCATCTCATAGGCCTCCTGGTTGTATCTGAGGTGACATCAGGTAACCAGCGGCTTGCTTAGGATTTAAAGTGCACAATTTCCTTAATTTGCAGACTCACCTCACATGACCTCTTGGAGTCCGTGTCTCTTTGCTGATGATATTCCATCCTTCCCAGCCAGGACTTATTACATCAGTTTCCCCTTTCAGGCAGCGCCAGACCCAATCTCTGCATTTTGTCTGCCTCTGTATGTTTTTTTTCTCAGCCAGTGTTATTCTTCTCACAAATTTTGCTCTTTTTCCATCTTTGAGGTCAGCTCATGTCCTCAGTGCTGCCTGGTCCCAGAGGAAGGGTGGCAATGGGAAGCCAGAGGAGTTCAAGGGGTTTAAAGAGGCAAACTGCTTGCTCCCAGGTTAATGAGCTTGGAGTACAGCCACCCACACTTGGAGGATGAGAGGTTTTGGCTATACAAATTCAGGCCATGGTCCCTCAGTGCCTAGTGAACAGTACCAGGCGTGTTTGTTTGACTAGGACCAACAAGTTCAAGGAACAGACACCAGAAAGTGCTAGTTTTGGTAAAAATTGATTTAAATATTTTCTCTCTGAACAGTTGGGGTTGTTTTAAAGCCATTGAAAGGCTTAGTTTCAGTCAGACCTAACTATCTATCTCTACTTGGTGTATTTATTTTAGTAGAGAAATGTAAAAATTGAGATGCACTCTCAGTTGTGAGGTCAGAAGAGCAAAATGAACTTAAACGTCAGCTTGAAGGATAGTAAGCAGAAGGAGATTCATTTGGGAAAAATTAATCCTTTTGGTGGAAATTAAAATGAACAAAGACAAGCGAAGAAAGAGGGAAACTCAGTTGCAGTATATGGTTATCATACTACATGTGTGTGCCAGGCATGGCACCTCCATTGCCACCACTCCTGATGTTTGTATGTGATAGGCATAGAATTGTTGAAGCAAGACTGAGTAACGAGGAATGACTGAAAAGAAGTAACTGCCCGGTCTTACACCTTTTTCACGTCAGCTGTATTTACCAAGTGCACAGAGTCCTCATGCAGTATCTGGTACTGCTTGCCCAAGGAGGAATGACATGGAAATGTAAGAGCAGTTTGCGAGTGCTGAGCTCTAAGGTTGGTGGGGACATGGCTGAGTTTTGCCTGGAACTGGGCAACAGCTTCCAGGTGGTTAAAGGGTATCAGAAATAGTTTCATGCATCAGTCATTCATACCAGTCCTTTTTGCTAATACATTTATGAATATTTTGTGAATGATATACAGAGTATGAAAATGTTTATCAAAACTTTGCACCAAAATTTTAACTTGTGGATATTCAGCAAATGGTTGACTACAAATTATTGTTAATACTTTCATTGTTTTTCAGTGTAAGTTGGCTTATGTGGAAATATTGAATGCTTTCATATTAGTCTGAAAAACATCACAGAATATAATTCGATTATTTTCTCCTAGAAATGTAAATGCTGCTGAGTACTTTTTTCAAAAATTATTTTCAGTAAGCCTTGCTAATTTGATGGACCTCTCTATCAACAAACCTGCTTGGTAGGTACTCTTGGAAAGTTTCTGATGAATTCCATGGCAGGCAAAGTAACTAGTCTAGACTGACAAAAGAGAATTCACTTAAAAATCTCAGTGTATGTCTAGTATAGTTTTTCTAACTATTTTCTAATGTAAACATCAAGGACTCAGATTTATTAATTTTTTTTGATAAATAGAATTAGAAGATTCTGATTTTAGATCAGGCAAAAGAAAATAAAGAACCAAGTGAAATCAAAATGGGAAGAATTATCCCAAAAACACAGGGGGAAAACTTAGAAAGAGAGCTGCTAAGGGGATGTATGAATTCTTGTTGTCTAGGATTTTATAAACTAACTTTTTTTTAAACCCAAAAAATAAATCTGAATTGGGAGCAATATAATATTTTTTCCTGGTATTTTACCTCCCCTTTAGCAATTATTTAGGGATCTGCCATTTGTTGAGAAATATTTTCACATCTAAAATTTCTTAAGGAATACAAGTATATTATCAATATTCCTTATATGCTTAACCAAGTAGTAATCCAAGCACCACACCTTTGTTCGACTTTTTTCTCTTGTAGAGTTGTTTTGATAGATTCTTTCTCTGACAGAACATTCTAGTAACACTGATCATATATAAATAATACATCTAAGCTGAACGTCTAGTTTCCTGAATGTGTTTATGATTTAGGGAACAAGGGAGTAGATTTTGTTGCTTATCAAAAATATCACAGCTGGCCCATGTCGAATTTGAGATATTGAGAGTTTGGCCTCATGTTGAAGAAGTGTATCATTTTTACATTTAATGTACCTGATGTTACAGGGGCTGATTAGGTTATTTGGTGTAGAAATCTGTAATCACTTGTTCTTCTGTGCCATTGTAGAAACCCTTTGGTAAACATGTTATTTTGGGGACAGGAGAAGTAGATGCCAAGTAACCTTAATGCTTACTTTGTCTTGCAAATGTATTATTTAAAAATAAGGCTTTTCATACTAGATATATTTGCATTTATTGTTAAACATATTTAAAAATTTATACTGTTTGCGTAGGGATCTCCTTTCGTATTGAAGCACATTTCCCCAGTCCTAGTTTGAACTGCTACTAAAGGTTGCAGCACATGGTACATTTTATGGGTGAAGTGGTTGTGGAATAATACCATAGTGTGACTGTTCAGGAAAAATTAGAAGATTGTTTTTACAGCCTTGGAGCTTGAATTTTGCTTGTCTATGAATGGTTGATTTGCCTTTGGTCTCCTCATCTCTTAGATAATTCTCTTTTTATTTTGGGATATCTTCTGGAGATTCTACACATTTAGCAACACTCTGCTAATAAAGGCCACCTGCACCTCATAGTACGTGCTGAGTTTCCTTTGTCTCTTCAGACTCACAAAGAGAATAGAAATTCTATTTTTAGGCCTTGAGGGTTGGAAACATCCACTTTGAAATCAAACTTCCAAGTGTTATGCAGAGATAATGATACATTAGGTGAATCATGAGTACTTTAAAGTGGGTATCTCTCAGTCTCTCCTGTTGAATTGATTCCAGTTTGTTTAAATGCATTTTCATTGAACCTTTTTTCATTTTAATAATTCTTGGACTCTACCATCTGTCTATATCAGTGCCAACTGCTGCTTCAGTGGGAGTTGTTGTAACAGAGTCTGACTCAACCTTACTTGAGAGTGCTATCTCTTGGGGATCTCTTTTCTTCCCTGGAACATAAGTTTAACCTTGACCCTGAGGAACAGTTTGTTGAAAACTGACAGTAAGATACATTTTAATTTATGCTTCCATAAAAAGAAGCAAAAAGATCCAGCTGTCTTGCATTTTGCCCTCTTCTTCAGCGTGACCTCCTGCATTTGTCCAGTTCATCCAAGCTGAGCAGATCTGTCAGCCTGGGAAAGCCTGCAGCAGCAGCCTCGAGCTAAAAAGCACAAATGCCCATTCCAGCGTTTGCATTTGGGAACAAATTTTTAAGTATTTTGCTCAGTTTCGCTTTTCAGCTGTCTACATGTTTGCCCTTCTGCCTTTATACAGTTGTCTGTTACCACTGTAGTGGTGCATTCTTCATGTACAGATCAGTAATGACAGCCACATCTCAAATTGAGCATAATTGACTCTTGGATGTGTCATCTTCTTTGGGGAGTAGCATAGTGTTTCAAGTAGAAGCTGTTTAGTTAATTTTTTGCAGGTTGTATTGCTTCTTCCTTTTCTTAGAGTATTTTGTTGCTTTGGTTAAAGGGATTTTCTGGCAGAAGCAATTGTTGTGAATGTAATTTCTCATTATGGGAAGGTGTTTTGCAGAACATCTTTTCCTGTAATATTAAAGAGAGTTCACTCCTAGATTAGCAAGATAAGCCAAAAAAAAGACTGGCTAAAGTGCTGAGTACTTCAGCCATAACCTACAAGGCTTTTTGAGGTGCCCAAGCTGCTACTTACCCAAGCTGGCTGTACCAGTCTTTTGTACTCAGCAAATGCCTAGTTGGAGTGGGAAAGGACAAAACCTGCTACAGGCAGATATACTTCATGGCATGCACCTACAGAACTGCAATTTCAGGGGGATGAACTTTCTACTGTTGTCCATAAGAAGGATAAGGAAAATATTCAGTTTTAGTTTTAAAAAGCAAATTGTGTGCAAAAGATGTGCACACCATATCCTGTGCTCAATCCACCTGCACATCTCATGGCATTAGAGTTGTAAGCACATCTGTGTGCTATGCAGAAGCAAAATGACTTCTGCTAGAGCAAGTGGTTTTTGTAATTTAAAACATATTGGTTTGTTTTACCGTGAAGTGTTAGTCTGTAACCTGCAGAATATTTCTGGTTGAAATCATCAAGCTTGATGATCAGAGCTGAAACCTGTTCTAGCTGGGCACAAGTTCTGCAGTGCTTGCCCCCACAACTGCATGCCTGCATTGCTGAGCCTTAGCGTTTTGGTACCGCAGTGGCAATGATGTAGTTAAAATTGTGGGTAGCTTCTCAGATGGAGTGGGATTTTTCTCATCGCAGTCTCCTTTAACTGACAAAACAAAATCATCTCGTCTGAAATTTCTCCTGCCTGAGCAGAATGAGGTGGGACAGCGTGATGTCAAATAAGAAGGGGTTTTTGAGTGATTTGACTGAAGAGTTAAACATTTAGCAATTTATTTTTTAACTTCCTGTCCTCAAAGCTAGCTTATTTTATAAATGCTAAATTTAGTCTGCTTGGTTTCCGTCATCAAGGACAGCTTTTTTGGTATGCTTTCTTACAAAATATTTGACCTTGGGAGATTGCTGCCAGAAAGGAAGACACTTTAATATCTGACAGCTGATTGTTGGAGCTTTGTAAACTCTGTTGTGCAGTAGTGATAAAAGTCCACAAAGGTAGAAGGATTCACTTTAGCTTAGCTCTGTGAAGCTGATGAACTTCAGGGTGTGAGGATGAGTTGCTGAAAACAAAACGTTCTTTGCTTTTTGTCTGGTTTAAACCATAGCTGGATGGAAACTGTGAGCTCTTCATGGCTTGGTTATGAATGGGAGACAATGCTGGTACACAGAGGAGATTGCCATGAGTAGAATAAGAGAATTGAAGGGGGCTGCTGCAAAATTTCCTCACAAGTAAGTTAAGAGGAGGTAGAGTTCAGAGGGCTGGAAAGAAGATGAGGACGAGCTGTGCAGGAAAGGTGGCCATCCAGCAGATGGGATGTTATCAGACCCAACTTCCCATGCTTTGCTCAGGGTATTATGGCTTGTTGCGAGGTTGACTGGTTGTTTTTCCATAATGGTCTGGGAATAAGGCAGTAAGGAATGCTTTTTTACTCAGCCAAGAAAAGCTTTGTGAATAGGGAAATCACGTGTTATGTTCTTGGCGGTGTTTATTAGTGACAAGCTAATGAAACTGAGCACTGCAGAGAATACTGGTGTACAGCTTTAAAAGGGCAGGCACAAAAAGCGTGAGCCAAAAGCATTGATTAAAAGAGGCTGCAGCTTTATTAAAAAGCCTTTTGTTGCAGGGAGCCATCCTAACCTGCCTTCCAGTTCTGTCTCAGATTGAATTTGAGTGGATGGTGAGCAGCATAAGGATGCAACAGCAATGTTGCAGAGAGGGGCATTGCTGAGATTTGCTTCTGAGTCCCAGCTGGTGCCAGGGCTGAAGCTGTCCCTCTCCTTTGTACCAGCAGGCAGGAGCAGTGAGATGAGGGAAGCCACTTTGGAGCTCTACCCCTTCATGTTGCATTTCCATGATCTGGGGAATACGTCCAAGGCAGCCCACTCAGTTTCAGGGACCTCAGGCTGAACCCTTTCTAACCCACCAATTGGTCTGGAAGCTGCCAAACTGTCATCAACAGAGTTTAGACTCCTAAACCCAAAATCAAGGTCACAAAACCAACACAGACACTTTTGAGAGCCAGTCACGAAAAACCTGCTTCAGATGTCCAAACCAGCGATGAGCTGAGCCCACATCATCACAAGAAGCCCAGTTCACTAAATGAGGATGGAAAAAAAGGACTAGAGAGACAGGAGAAATAAACACACAACTACTTGTTTCTCATCCAATTGACTTTATGAGCTGACAGAATGGCTGATGATATACCTTTGAATATCCCAGCCATAGCTTTATTACCTTCTCAATTAGAAAAGATGTGGTTCCATTAAATAAAACTAACAACAACACTCATTGTCTAGGGAAATGAACAGTTAATTCTCAGTTAATAACATTAATGGAAGATGCTAAGAAATAGTATGCTGAGAATTCAGCCATCCCTTTCAGCTTCATTGCTACACTTAATCCTGTAGTTCTTAATTCTGGAATAATCACCATTAGGAAAAGTTTACTTATACCATCCATTTTCAGAAAATGATGATAAATTTAATGTTCAAAGTTTTGAATCACGTACTGATTAAATACAATTTTGGCAACTTAGATAAAATTTGAGATCATGGACAAACATCTATACTGGTTGTAAGGGAGCATGAGTTGTTGGAATAGATCTTTGCTCACCACCAGCAGAACAAAATATAGCACTTGCGTATTACAATTTTTATCCTAAATATGAGATGTACAAACCTGTTTTGATAAGAATCCTCTGTCTTTGTAATGTCACCTGACATCAGTCATAGCCTGAATTTACCTTTAAAAAAAGGGCATTCTTAGTCTTAGAGTTTTGGCAGTGAAAGGAGGTCATTGAAGGGTATACCAGTTTTTATCCCGTTTGGAGAAAATCATGAAGAGATTGTAAAGTTTCGGGCTTAGTTTCACTGCTGAAGACTGAAGTAATAATATCAACTGCATTACCATAGTAAACAGAGACTGTATGGCCCCTCCAGCAGCTCTGGTCAAGAAGAGAGTGCCTAGGGATAAACAGATGCAATGCAAGGAATGTACAGACAAAAGTAAATGTAGAAGAGCTCTTAAAAGAGAAATGGGATTTGTATGATAGTCTGAAGTTACATGATACTTTTTTTTTTTAATTCTCAAAAGACTAGGTGTAAATACTGAGTAAAACAAAGGCCTGTTCTTAGCACAGTCTAGAAAAATCTGTAAGCTGATGACCTGTGCTTTGTTGCAAAGACCATTAGTTCTATCCACAGAACAAATACGTTGTGTGCCATGAGCTACAAAGGTTTGGGGTTCTTCTTTACTCTTCCTGTGAGGGACCTAGTGCTGCTTGATACAAAGGCCAGAGGGACTTCGGAGCAGATGTGCTCCGTTTGGTGATAGACTGCTTTTGAGATCCATGTGGATTCTTTGTGTCCAGTCTCAGAAGTATCTTGGAAATCAGAAGACTACTATTAGCAGTATGACATGTATACACCGGGTGCATCAAATCCCCAGTTCCCTCAGAGCACTTTAGGGTGCTCTGAAGAGCAAAGAGGGACAGCAACAGCAGCTAATCCATCCTTCAGGTCACAGAATAACACATTATGTTGCTGAGGCAGGCGGCATCGGGTCATCCTGAAATCTGCCTCTGGCACCCAGGGGAAAGTAAGGCAACGTGAAGGATTTCCTCCATGGTGGATTTATCTGCCCTGTGCATGGAGCTGGCAATTCATACTGCTTCTAGATGACACTCGTGCAGCCATGTGTGCAAAGGGATCCCTCATCTCCCTTGCATGCAAGTTATCCCCCTTCTCTTGAACATTTAAGATAGAAGATGTTGCCTTTGGCCTTATGAAGTTTTTTTATGAGGTATAGCCTGTGCAGGGTGTCCCTCTCCGCCTTGCCTTTCCTCTGTCATCAGTCTGTTTAGTTAAGCAGAACCAGTCTCCCCAATTGCATGCACACTAGACTTGTCAAGATTTGACAAATGAACTACTTGTGCCATGTGTGTTTATGGTTTTGACTTCATAATGACACAGTGGAGCATCTCATAGATAATAGTCCAAGCAAGGTGGTTTCAGAAGAAGTTAAGAGGAATCATCCTGGGCAATTACAGGCAGGTTTGCCTTCTTGAGGAAGAAGTTTTCATAGCCTTGTCACTTAGGCGCTTCGAAAAGTAACCTGGTCTTCACTCTGTGTTTTTTCTTAGCAGAACTTCCCATTGTCTTTACAAAATGGGATTTTTTGCTTTTGTTATTTGTATTACAACAGAACAGCGGGATCCAGGTGAATCCTTTATTTAGATGGTGATCTCTTTATTTTATATTGATTTGTGTGTGAATAGTGGAAGAGACTCACTGTTCCAGAGGTGTTTGTGCTTTCAAATGGGAGGAAATGTCAGATTCAAGAACCAGACTAAATCAGCTAGATCTGCTAGAACATCTTATCTTTCAGCATGCCAGGAATAATATCCACTTAGGCTGTTATTATTGGAGTTTTTAATATTAGCGTTTCTATTTTCCTTTTGCAATAGAGCTGCATTCTGTGTTGAAGTTTGACTCTGACCCAAAACAAGGGAGTGTTTTCCATCAAAATATTTAACATGCTTGATTATAAAAATCACAAAATGAATTCATAGCTTGCCTGTTAGTTAGTTTATTTAGAGTAGACATGTTAAAATATTTCTAGCTTAAATATTTCTGACTTAATGTTTTTAGATACTTAGTAACTATTGTAATCTAAGGATCAAGATAATGCATTTAGAGGTGCTTAGGTACTGTAAAAAGATTGCTTGTTAGATCTGTATATGGAATAATTGCTTTGGGTCAAGTGAGATTTGAGGTAGCATGGCAAATGTTTTATTTTGAGGTTGGTTTTCTGTACTGCGGCCATAACAGCGTGTGTGTGCCTGTCTGTAGAGAAGCTCTGCTGCAGTGCAGTGTTGTGGAGGTACTTAGCTGAGGAGCTGAGAGCTGTGCTTTGTCTTACTACCAGGTTATCAATGGGCATTTCCATCCTTGCTCTGCCTGTTGAAAATTACTTGAAAAAAACATTTTTAAAGGCTAGTTATTAATGATGTACTGTCAGAATGGAAAGATATATCAAATGAGCTTCTCTGGGGAATCTTATCTTTGGCCTAGCATTATTCAAGAAGTCTATTAACCTCTTAGATGATGGAAATAAGGAAAACTTTAAAAATAGGAGATGGCATCTGTCCAGAATAAATTTAGTCAACCCAGCTTTGAAAGACTTGGTCTAAAGCATAAAATTATTTTGTGAAGTCAGGAAAATTGTTCTTAATTGATATGGAAAAATAAAAACAAATAAGAAGGGGGAAAGTTATCTAACGGGCTAGTTCAGAATAGCAAATTGCTATTGCCTGTAACAGGGCAACCATACAAATGTCGGGCTCTGTACGGACCTGTAAGTTCATAGTCAGTAACCATGCAGAATGCAGAAGTCAAACATTGAACTGAAGGACTGTGAGTAGCGTAAGGCCTTCTGAAAAGTGGCGTGGACAGAAGTACAAAGATTGCTGTAAAGAGCAAACAAGTTGTCATGGTTTTGCTAGCTCTTAGAAACTAAGCAGGATTTTTTCCCTTCCCCCTGCCTACTGTGTGAAGGGGATGTTGAATGGGCATACTGACTGTGGCTTAGGCAGTTAAGTAACACAGAGATGTGGCTGCTAAGACCACATTCCTGGTTGATGGCCTTCAGGATCTTGACTTTGCGGAGGGGTAAAGAATTGTTTTTAACTTTTTTTTTCTTTCCCCCGTCTCCTGGGAAATGAGGGGCTGGGGGGAAGGAGTTGAGGGAACAGCGGCGGGGCTGGGACAGGGAGTTTGGCTGCTGCCGGAGCAGCAACGAGTCCGGGCGTTAGGTAGCTCAGAGGTGGTTTTTGTTCCCAGCCTGGTTGCCAGCTGTGGATTCTGCTTGGATTTTCCATCAGAGAGGAACTGTTTTCGGAGGGGTTTTTTTTCCCTCCTCCGTTCCTGTTTTTTTCTTTTTTTCCCTTCTTGGCAGCAGTTCTTGTGCACATCAGAGGAGAGAGGGGGCTGCGCTGCATGATTCAACCGGAAGGATTGAGTTTTCCACTGGGAAGGACTTTTTTTTCTTGTGTGTGTTTTTTTTTTTGTTGTTGTTGTTGTTGTTTTTTTTTTTTCTTTTCCTCCTCTCTCTCTCCCCTTTCCTGGTGCAGGGGGGGTGGGAAGACCTCCATTTTTTC
>JAWWLV010000001.1:66680978-66695076 GCA_035041135.1 Platyrinchus mystaceus | reverse complement strand
GAAGGGGATGTTGAATGGGCATACTGACTGTGGCTTAGGCAGTTTAGTAACACAGAGATGTGGCTGCTAAGACCACATTCCTGGTTGATGGCCTTCAGGATCTTGTCTTTGGGGAGGGGTAAAGAATTCTTTTTTACTTTTTTTTAATTTCCCTCGTCTCCTGGGAAATGAGGGGCTGGGGGGGAGGAATTGAGGGAACAGCAGCGGGGCTGGGACAGGGAGTTTGGCTTCTGCCGGAGCAGCGATGAGTCCGGACGTTAGGTAGCTCAGAGGTGGTTTTTGTTTCTAGCCTGGTTGCCAGCTGTGGATTCTGCTTGGATTTTCCATCAGAGAGGAACTGTTTTGGGAGGGGGGTTTTTCCCTCCTCCGTTCCTGGTTTTTTTTTTCCCTTCTTGGCAGCAGTTCTTTTGCACATCAGAGGAGAGAGGGGGCTGCGCTGCATGATTCAACCAGAAGGACTGAGTTTTCCACTGGGAAGGACTTTTTTTTCTTGTTTTGTTTTGTTTTGTTTTGTTTTGTTTTTTTCTTTTCCTCCTCTCTCTCTCTCCTTTCCTGGTGCAGGGGGGGTGGGAAGACCTCCATTTTTTCGGTTTCTCCAGTACACCCAGGAGGGTGTCTCCCCATGTGGCAATGACCAGTGATCCAACAGCACCCCCTGCTGGCTGTCACAGAGCACTGCAGGCTCTGCATCACCAGTGATCCAACAGCGCCCCCTGCTGACCAGAACAAGCACTGCAGGCTTTGAATCTCCAGTGATCCAACAGCACCCCCTGCTGACTGGCACAGGACACTACAAGCTCTGCATCTCCGGTGGTCCAACAGCTCCCCCCGGTGGTTAGAATTGCACCAAAAGGCGCAAACTGAACTGCCTAATTTTTTTTTTGTTTGTTTGTTTATCTGTTTCTTTTTAAGGGGATTATTTTTGGGGTATAGGATTATTGCTTGGTTGTTTTATTTGCATTGTTTTTGTTGTTTTGCCAACACACATATATCTTTTAATAAAAGGCTGTTATTTTTCCTTTTTCCACATTTTTCCTCAAATGGAGCCTCTTAATTTCAAATTTACAATTGCTTAGAGGGAGGAGGTTGGGTCTTTTCTCATAACTCATCCGCAGCAAAACACTTGTGTCTCACAAAACAGGGACACAAGGGTACTAAGGCTTGTTCTTTTAAAGTTGACGTGTGAAGAAAGAAGAAGCCAAGTTTGCCTGGCTAGAGGAAGGTAGACAAATAAGGGGAAATTACAGTCTTCAAGCATGCCGAAGGTTGTTTGAGAATTGGTGGTAACCATTTTTTCTTTATGTCTGTGTGTAGATGACACGAGAGTAACAGGCAGTGGTTTAAAGTCAGATGTTGGGAAAAAAATTGTTCTGTCAATATAAATAGTTGTTAGCCGTGACGATACAAAAAATCTAGTCACTGATGATTTTGTGTAGGGCAAAGAAAGAGGGTGATTTTGTATGGTAAATCCTGGCACCTTCTACTAAATGGGAGTAGAACTGGATTTTTTTTAACATTCTGTTCAAACTGATCATGTCTGTGCTTTCTAGCATGATTTGTACTTTAAAATTAGAGCTGACACAAGAAAAGGAAAGAAGTCCTGTGGCTTTCCTGACCAAATTGTGTGCTGTGCATTAGCCGTTGTGTGTGCAAGTCATCTTTAGCCACATATGTAACTATGTCCCTTTGTACTTCCTCAACAGTCTCCAAACGTCCACAACTACCCAGATATGGATGCTGTACCCTTGTTACTAAACAACATGAAGGCAGACCCCACGGAGGATTCATTATCTACAGACCACTTCCAGACACAGACTGAACCAGTGGACTTGTCAATAAACAAAGCCAGGTCATCCCCTACAGCAGCTTCATCTTCACCGGTGTCCATGACAGCATCAGCCTCCTCCCCTTCTTCTACTTCTACTTCTTCTTCTAGTCGGCCAGCTTCATCACCCACTGTAATAACATCAGTGTCCTCAGCGGCATCTGTACCGTCAGTATTAACTCCAGGTCCTCTTGTGGCCTCTGCATCTGGTGTTGGAGGCCAGCAGTTTTTGCACATTATCCATCCAGTACCACCTTCAAGTCCCATGAACTTGCAGTCCAACAAAATGAGTCACGTGCACCGTATCCCTGTGGTGGTACAGTCGGTACCTGTTGTCTATACAGCTGTGAGATCACCTGGGAATATGAACAACACTATAGTAGTACCACTGTTGGAGGATGGGAGAAGCCATGTCAAAGGTAAGATGCAGCCAGTTTTGTGCATCTGTGGCGTCTCTGAGACTGCTCTTATATGAGAAAAATATAACAATATTATAAAGCTGTTTCCATACTGTGTTGCTTGCTAAAAAGACATATAACTTACACTGTAGGGAGGAACCTTTACAAGTCTTATCCAAGATGCTCTTTAGAATAAATAAATATTGAAATTAAGACTGAAGTCAGCAGTGGTGGTAGATGCTTGGACAACTTGTGGCAAATTTTGTCCTGAGTGAAATAAATCCTCCCCAGAGGCTGAAGAAGTAGGACAGTGGAAAAGTGTCAATACGTAAAACATCACAGATGAATGTGGAGAACTCAGCAGGTGTTTCAGGTTTAGCAAGGGGAGGAATGTCAGAGAAATTGTTCCCCAGCAAGGAGAAAGCAATTATTGGTCTGTAGGAATGTGCAAAAGAAAGGCTTTTATTAAGCTCAAGGAGTGGCAGTGCAATACTTCGAATCAGGTTTCTTCTTCCAGATTAAACAGCAGGAAGGGAAGGAAGCCACGCAGAGGATGTATGTTGGGAATGAGTTTTGCAGATGCAGGACCTGAGAGGCACGTGGTGGTGTGAAGGGAGGAAGAAGGCACATGCCAGAAGGATGGATACACTCGTGAAGTGTCCAAAGAACACAGGAAAGGGAGCTGGAAAGCAAGTAAAGTGAGAACATAACAGTTACTGAGGGAGCAAAAACTTGTTAGAGACGGTGAGATGATGGGTGGAGGGAGAAGAGAGAGAACAGATGTGCCCGGATACCTTGAAAAGCATAACTTTATAAAGGCAGCATTAGTGACAGAGATGGGAATATGAAAAAAGGAATGAGAGACACTAATTTCAAGGCTCACTGCATGTGAGTGAATAAAATATGGTAATTCTCCCCTGAAATGAGGTATTGCTTGAGGCGGAAAGGGAGGGTATTGACATATAACCTTACTTTGGGGCTTATGAGACTGCAGGACATTTAGTAATGTATCTTAAAATATCTCTTCCATACCTAATTTCATAATGAACAGGTCTTTACAAGGTTTTTCCTCACCTTTCATATCTGTTTTTGATAAACTGGCAGCTGTGTATTATTGCACAGGACTACAGCGATAGGTCATTCTGATATTTAGTGGCATCCTATTGCCTATTAGCCTCTGATTCTCCTACTGCTCCCTCAGTACCCAGGTGTAGACTGTTCCCTCCCAATGGGCTTGGACAAAGGAAATGGACTTATTGTTGATCTGAGTTTAATTTTAAGCTTCAGAATTATGATTTTTTTATTACACTTCATACTCCCATGATTAGCTCTTTGTGCCGTTATGTCAAGAAATTATGAATAAAAGCAGAAGTTTTCACTACGTTGTCTAAGAAAAAGAAAAAAAAAAAAAGTAAAATTTTAGTCTGTATTTTGATTTTGAAGCCTCAAGCTGCACTTGACCTTGAGCTGTCCAGAAATTTTTCTGTTTGTTTTCTTTTCAAAGGTGCTAGTTGGCTCTGGTAGTAGTCTCCTTTATAGGAAGCACTTCCTGATCTCGTAAAACTGGAACTTTGCTACCCCAGTTTCATCAACAAAATTCCAGAACTTAGTGTGCTGTAGGGATTTGAGCCCATGAACTCCGTGCCATCTGAGCTGCCCTGACAATATGGCCTTTGTGCTATTATTGGCAGAGGTCATTAATCAGCCCTGCAACACCTATTAACGAACAGCTAAAAAAAAAGGGATTTACAGTTCTTGATTTTTTTTTTTTTTGCACCAGTTGTACCCATTTTGCTGTCCCTAATTCTTTTAATATAAATGTTCTGCTTAATTTGAATAAATATAATCGAAGAATCATGGGCAGCAGTCCACTGTAGGTATGAGTTTTGCTGGAGTGTGTTTTTAATTCTTTCATGTAAAACAGTACAAGTAATAATATGCAATGATATCACACAAATTAACCAACTAAATAAATTTCATATGTGCACAGACTAAATTTCCTTCAGTGGTCAGCTCTTATGCCGAAAACAAGAAATAAATGTACACAGATCCTAACAGGACATTGCTGTCAAATTGAATTAGTTGCTAATTCTCTACCAGCTGATGGATGAATGCAGGTTTGGAGTCATCTAGAGTCACAGCTTCCAACTTTTACGTGAACATTGATAATTTTCAGAAACAAAAAATGCACACACTTAAGCAGTTGATTCACAGACAGCATTGGCAGCACAGTCTCTGTGTTGTTGCAGCTTTGGTGCTAATTCAGAGATCATGTTGACAATCCAGGAGTGTCAGGAAGCACTTAAAGTTAGATTTACGTTAGCCTCTGTCTAATTCCTTTTCACTCAATTGAGACTTTAGCACTTTCCCGAACAGAATTTTTTTAATGCTAAAATTAGTGAAAATTACAGCAGACTTAAGTTCAGACCTCTCCTTTTTTCCTAGGTTTCAGTACTGAGGGGAAAAAATGGAAGAAATGGCATATAAAGAAAATTTTTTTCCTTGTTTTTCCTAATTTTGTTTTTCTCATGCTGAATTTTCCTCTTCCTTCATGATTTGACTAGAACCATTTAAGTTTTAATTTTATTGCAAAACCTTCTCAGGCTGCCACCATCCATCTAATCCTGCCTCCAGGTGTTTTGCTCAGGTGGCTTTCTGCTTCCCCTGATACTTCCCAGTCCTCCTTTCTCTCTCTCTCTCTCTCTCAGACAAAACTGTCTTCCTGGTGTCTGCTTTTTAGGCAGTTCAAGCAAATACTTATTTCTTCATGTTCTGTTTGAATTCTTTCTTCCCTCCAGCACAAGAAATTGCTACCTTGTCTTCTCTTTCCCCTTCTTTTTCTGTTTTTCAGCTTTTTTCTAGTCCTTCCCATCTTGCTGAGTGCTCTTTGAGTGCCACTTTCAACAGCTCTGCTTCATCTTCCCCTCCTTATCTGTTAATATTTCTAACCTATATTGTCATCTCTTCCTCAGCCACTGTGCATCCTTTTCCTTGGTGTCATTCATCCTGGCATTCTTTGTCTCACCGTCCTTCAGGAGAGTCTCAGATCTCCTTTTGTGCCTCCCAGTTTGCTGCTGATTTCTGCTGTCTGTCCTGCCTCCTCTCTCCTATTTTTTTTTTACTTGCAAGGTTTTACATGGTTTTGAAGAGAAATAGCACTTGTATACACAAGCTGCCAGCAGTATCCCATCAGGACTTGTGCCACATGCTACACTTCAAAGTAGGCAATGGGAGACGGGGCTATGGTGCTGCAACAGCATCCTTATGTCAGAGTGATGCTTTTTGTGGGATAAAAACCTAGTCTAAATCAAAACTAAGATTGAAGCATTTTTAGGAAGTTATTAACAACACCCAAGTCGAAGGTAATTAGTGGAGGATATATTCAGCATCAGTAGTACATTTACAAAATCTTAATTCACACAAGTTCCTAACACTCTTTAATCCCCCAGCACTCACATATATGCACACACACACACTCAGGTGACAGCAGACTCCTCTGCTGATGATGTACCTTCCCTCCCCGATGCAGGAGACACTCCAGCGAGGTCCACAGGGCGAGGGGTTTCTGTGTTGCTCCCACAGCACCAGCCCAGCTGTGCAAGTTGTACCCTATAACCTACTGCTCTTGTTATTTCATGTACACAGAGCATAGTGATGTGTTAGGGCTGTTGGGCCCAGAGGGGAAGGGAGCCAGGCACAAATCCTTGTGGGCACTGCAGGTCCGGGCTGTACCTTCTGCCACCCCTACAACATGGCGAAGAGACAAAGTTCACTTCCTTCAGTGGTCCCTGCTCTTGTCAAGCATAGCCTTAAAAAGTGCTTTGAGATTTTTTTATTGTGTGGGTTAGGTGGTGGTGACAGGACATTATTGTATGTTAAAATATTCTATAAAAGAGCATTGACGTCCCATGAAAAACTCTTTCCTTGCCTTTTTTTCTCCCTCTTCAGCAATGGTGAGGATTGATAAAAGGTAATTAGAGGCAAAGAGGTAGCAGCATCTAGAGATAAAATTGCCTGACGGTTTCCCTTAAACCTGTATATTCAGTTGTGCAAGGTCTGTCTGTATGTTAACCATTTAGACTAGCATTTTCCATACTGCATATCTGCTGCAAGCTACTTTTATTTTTTCTTCCTTTTGGAGGAAAGTTTCAAGAAAAAAAACTATGCCATTCTTCCAGAGACAGAGCATAGAGGAAAAAAAATGTAGCATTTTCTATGTTGAAAAATCTATTCAGTTTTTTTTTTTTTTTTTGTGAAAAACTGTCAAACCTCAATGTTTTAGTGCCATGAACCTCAAGCTTCATTTGGACCATTGTCCTTTGCTTTCAGAAGATATACATGAATACTACTGGCAAGTCATGTCCCTCTAGCAGCAGGTTTTGCCAAATGTAATATCTTTAAAAATTGTTTTCTGTTGTTCAGAAGAGTTACTCCATTCATTGAAGGGCCTTTTAAAAGCTCCATCCTGATGGTGGTGCACCAAGGACAGGAGCAGTGCAGCTTTGATATTTCTGCGGATTTAGGTTCAAATTTATGGATTCTCATTCTTATGGGGGTTTAAATTTTCAGAAGACACAAGCACTTGCAAAATCCAGTGGTCAGAACATTATAAATTTAAATCTGCCAACTGAACTTCGTCTGCTTTCCGTGTGTATAAACAGCTGTAACGACAGGGGCTTGGACTATTTTTATGTTATATCTGTATATAGACCTGACAGAAATACACATTTGTGTCTTTTAGCAATTTTCACATACCATATTTGTCACCGTGAATATATTAATAAGTAGCAAATGTGGTACCTTTTGCTGCTGATTTTTCTGTGACTTAAAACAGGTAGTATCACAAGATTACATTATTCACTACCCATGGTGTTTTTTTTTTAAAATACAGCCTTTCATTTCTGCCTACTGTAAAGTTTATTCCACAGAAGTAAACACAATTTGTAGTACAAAGTTAGAAATTAACAGAACTGTTCCATATGTTTAAAGGCCAGATTATATGGTCTGTTTGTATAAATTATGCTATGGAAGAGACTTTTCATTAAAACCAATAGTGTTGCCTTTTTAATTCATGGAAAGTGATTATCCTTTCTACGTTTTAGTAGATGGTTATTTTGAATTTGAGCGTTGAGGCTGAGAGTTTCTACTTTAGCTGCAATTTTTTTCTTGTTACGCACAAAAATCCTTTGCAGCTGTGCATATTCCAGCCTGTCCACCTCCACCCTGCTGCCCCCTAGAATGAATATCTCTCTCCCCCTGTTTTCTTGGTTCAGCTGGAAGAAACATTAGTGGTTCTTGGAAAGGAGAAGCAGGTTGGCAGTGGCTAGCCAGGAGGAGAAGCAGGCAGAGAAGAGGCTTGTTTTCTGAGTGGGGCTTGTGTTTCTGAAGATGGTACATACATTTAAGAAGTAGAGTAAATAATAATTCTTGCCAGAATGCAGTTAAAACACAGGCTATAAGATACACTGTGGTATTTGAAACTGAGAAGGAGGTTGAATTAAGACAGAATTAGGTTAGCTATGGAGAGATCCATAAACAGACTTCTACTTAAAACTCCAGAGAAGTCCTATTTCTGGTGATTTATGAGTGGCAAGCTTAGGTTTCTCCACTATAGAAGCACATGTTCTTTTAAGATTAGTCAACAGTGGATTGTATGTTTTTATGTATTTTATGGATTATATGTTTTTAACTAGGAGCAGGTTTGGTGAAGGGAATGAGGTAGATGCATATTCCAACTTTGTTTGCAAAGCCCAGCATAAGCAGGTTGAGGAAATCCATTTTGATATATCCTTAGTCCCTGCACCTTTTGGAAGCTGTTAATTCCTTGTCTGCCATGCCAAGAATGCCTCTGGTCCTTCAGCTCTGTGTTCTTACCAGGGCTGAGCTTTGATCTGGTTGCTTTTATCCCAAATTTGGATCCAGCAGAAGCACATGCCTAAAACTTCTCATTTATTTTATCTCTGCCTTGGGTTTTATTGTGCCTTGGACCAACCTGCTGGAAACTTTCTGTTGTCTAAAATATCTCTGGATATTTGTTGCAGTGTGTAAGTTGTGGTCTGCTACCATTGTGCTTTGCAGGATTTTATTTAATATTAAATATATTCAGTCAATGTTGTTTTCTTTGTTTACTTTTGGTGATAGAATATTTGTGTACTGGATGCTCAGTGAGATATAAATCTCAGTAGTCCTAGTAGTTTCTTTTTTTTTTTTTTTTTGTGTAGATGAGGTTTTGTGGCATTGAAATAGCTTAGGAAGAGAAAAGTCCTTTGTTTAAAAAATGGTTTTGTGTGTTTATGTATACAACGCAATGACAGAGATGCTTAAATATGTGCATATTTTACATCCATGCAATCACTCTCACCTCTGTATTTCTCCATACAGCTATTCTTTTACAGGTTTCTGGCAAATTATTTGACTGTTGAAATGATTTTAAATATTGCCTTTGATTGGATCATAGCAATTAATATTCCCTGGTAGCTTAGTTACACTGTGCATTCAGTGCCAATTTCCATTCTCTGTGAACCATAGCTATGGTAGGTACAGTTAACTGCTCTAGCCATATAGTCCCATAAAGTCTCAATAAAATCTGAAAACTGTGGAGTATGGGTAATCTTGCTATAAATTGTAATAAAAATTACCCCTGTAGACTCTATATTCTGACCATTACGTTCATGGATACTGCTGCTTTGTACATAAAGTTTTATGAAATAAATCGACCAATTCTACTGCCCCTACTAGACACCAAGCTGTTTTGATTGAAAATCTGATAGGAGCACTCAGAATGTTCTTCCAACGCATAAATTATTTATAATGAACTTTAAATAGGAAGGAAAATGCTGTATCTGTGCTTCATGTAGTATGGACCAGCTTAGAAGGAGGAAGCCATCAATACTGTTATTCACATGTATTTGTTAGGTCCATAAAGACAGGATTCTGTTTCCTAAAACACATTAAATAAACCTGAGTACTACACTTATTCTCTGATGTCATAGTTTAAAATAACTCCTGTACATCTGCATCTGCAAGTGTTGCTTCCACCATTAAAAACATGTAGTGATGTCTGTTACGTTCTCATTTGACCTCCTCCTGCTGGACAAGTCCGTGCTGGTCTCCTCTTCTCTAAAAAAATTTCCAAGAAGGAGGATGTTCAATTGCTTCAGATATCAAACTGTGGTCTGAGGCTGGGCTTGCACACTTGTAAAACCTATTGTCTAAGAAGGACAGAGATGAGTTGGTCCCTCTGCTTGGTATTTGATCCACCCAGGTGCATTTTTTCTATCAGAGGCATTTGAGACAGTTTCAGTTTAAGAAAGCAAAAGAAGTCACTGTTGGCCAGCAGTTTCCTTCTTTCAGTATTTCAGGTATTGAGCTATAATGTGTGCCAAACTTAGGTTCCAGAGTTGTGGTTTGGACACAGCAGTATTCATAATTGTTAGCGGATGATTATTTCTAATATGATTACTTTGACCCCTTGTGAAGGACTTCTCCACATTTGCCTCCTGGGGCCCTGAGGCCAAAGATCATTTTCTTTAGCTGCAGTGTTGGGGACTAAGGCACCTCTTTGACATTAAGTGAACAGTGGCAGGTGGGAAGAAAGTGGGAGCAAGCAAGCCTGCGCGGTGCTGTTGGCAGCACTATGCAGCTGTCTGATCTCAGACACTTGCTGAGATCCTCCCAGACACTTTTGCTCCTTTCCCAGAAAACCAAGGCATTGCAGAATCTCATGGCAAAGGCTACTCTCGTCCTCTTCCCACCAAGGAGGAGGTCCACAGTGGCTCAAAGGGACACTGAGCCTCTTTCGTTTGCCAGGGCTGGTGGTCCAGCGCCCGGCAAGAGGAGAGAGGGGGGCTCACACTGCTGAAGTTCCCGTGCAGTCTATGTAGGCAAGTAGGCTCAGCACCCTGAAGGCACCCATCTCCCTCTGATTGCCTGTGCGGGAGAATTGGGATGGTTCTATGTGCAGTTCAGGTATCTGATGCCAGTGGCACTTCCCTCCCCTCCCAGTGTGTCCTAGGTTCTGACGTCTGGGGCTCTGAGAGGAGATGGGGGCTGGTGGAAACATACTGTTAGGCCTTGTTGGGTCATGGGGTTTTGTGAGTGGCTGATGATGATGATTATTTTTACTTTCAAACTAAGATGCTTTCTTCTTTTGCAGATTAATAGCATATTGTCCTACAACATGAGTGTCCTACAGTTTTCTTAGTCATGTTTTCCACTACCATCCTTCTAGGAGTTTGGCAGCAAATGTCACTTTGCTACTTCAATCCCTCATACTCTTCAGACACATGGACACACACATGTAACAGCAGTACTAATGAGATTCTTGTAAATGTTAATTTTGGCATGTAGGGTAAAACTGGTTTTCCATTCCTAATGGAAGTAAGTACAAAGCAGGATTGCTTACAGATAATCTTTAACCTGTTGTATGCCACCATGCACTGGAAGCCACTGGAGAGGAGTTTCTAAGAAGCAGCGATCATGACCATTTCTGACTTCTTTGAGGCATATTTCTGCTTCATTTAAACTTGCATCACAATTAAAACCTGGGGCTGTGTTTCTTAGAACAAACACGTCACCCAGGCTTGGATCAGAACTGGCAAGGCCAGAGGGGCCTCCCCACCACCCAGGCTGACATCTCACCTAACAAAGGTGTTGGGCTTAGTCTGCCCACTGCAGAGCCACGTAACCCTGCTCCTGACTGGCAAGTCTTAGTGGGTGGATGCCAGGGCCACACAGAAATCCTATCATGAAGGATCATTTTGATTAGCAAGTTGAAAAGCATCTTTCAGAGAAAGCAGGATGGGAAGTTTATATGTGAAACAAAAGCAAATGAACTCTGAATTTGTAAATCCTTTCAAAAAGCAGAAATATATTCTTAATTAAGAGAGCAGCTAAGCATGGTGTGGTGTATCAGCAGACCTACATGTATGTATGTTTAAAAAGTTATTGGCAGAGAAGTTAATTCAATGCAGAAGACTGAGGTTTTAAGCTGAAGTGAGACAGAGGCTTCAGTATTTCAGGATGCTGAAATTTTCTCTCTCTGCTTTCACATCAGCAAGCATCATCTCATAATGAGTAATTTCAACATCAATTAATTACTGTGTGGCTTAGCTATAGAGAGAGACAAAACTCCTGATGGTTACTTAGTTTTCTCCTGACTCTTAAATATTTCATTTGTCTTTAGCCCAAGTGGCTCATATTTGCCTCTAAATCAAAGACAGTATGTAGACATGAAGTTACTTCTAGTAGGTCTTCATAAGCCTACTGATGGGTTGAGTTGTCATCCCTTTCACTCAGGAAATTTGACTGAAGTAAATCAGGTTGCAGTAACTGAAAACTGCCAGTGGTGACAGCAGTGTGGTGATGGTCCTTTTCATGACACTTGCAGGCATCCAACTGCAGGATTTCTGGAAGCACTTGGCTTTGTCTGACCAGATCAGAAAAAGGTGTGTATCCCTAATTAATCATTGGAAAGAAGCAGAGAGGTTAGGACATGCTTGGGTGAAGCCCAGGTATGACAGACAGGTGGACAGCATTTACCTAACAGCTTAGTATGAGCAGCACATGTGTGAGAAGTGGGAAGAGACATGCTGGGCTCTCGTCAGCCTGGAGCAATTTAAATCCACAGTCACCTCCTTCCCAAAAGTTTCCAGAATGTGGACAGGAGCACTAGTCTAGGGAGTGAAAAAGGGAAAAAATACTGTGATGGTCTCGCCTTGTGCTTGGATTGCTCCCCTGGGAAGGTGGAGGCTGCATCCTGTTCCGAGGGGTTCATCTGCCCTTAGCAACCAACAGCCTGGATCCTTCCCAGAGATTTTGCTTTCATGACATGGCTAATCCTGTACCATGTCAAAACCAATGCAGCCGTGTGCCAGAAAGCTCAAATTCATTCAGTGCTCATTAGAAAGCTGTTGTGCAAATTTAAATCTCTTCTGTAGAACAGGCAATTTTGCCCTCAGTAGCAGGATCAGGTATTGTCTGGCCCCCACAGCCAGGAAAAATTTTAAAGCCAAAAAGTATTTAGTTTGATAGAAATAGAAGCAAGCTTGTATCTGATCTGGAACAGACTTTTCCCTACTGGCAACTTACAGCTGGCAGATACAGTATTAATGATGGTAGACCAAGTTCTGTAGTATTTACAGACTGATGTGTGCCTTGCGTGAGTTCCATTCGGACATGTTACTTTAAAACAAGTGCAGAAAGTGAATTTGCCCGTAGTGCCCAAAAGGAAACTCCTGGTTTTTACAGTTTGGCAAAGGAGGCATTGAGAAGTGATTGCATATATGTATGTGCATCATGAGCAATTCTCTGTACTTTCTGTAGCAAAAAAGGACCATTGTTTCTTGAGGCTAACAGCAGTATGGTCACTGCAGCCTTCAGCACTTGCAGACTTTCTTAAATAACTCCCCTGGCTCACCAGTCTATTCGGCATGGAGAGCTAACAGCTTGCTTCTGTAGCTCCTGTGCACTCATTCAATGGCACCTTTGTCCTAAGAAAGCAACAGTCTCTAACTCGTTTCCTTTTGCTTGCCTCGCCTTAACTTCACTCAAACTTCACAAAACTGCCAGATAGCTCTGTTGGACAAATCTTGCCATTCAAGAGGAGTAGCAAGGGCAAGAAAACCAGTTCGGGTATAGGGCTTGGGCTTTATTAATTAAATGTGTCTGCCTGTGTTAGGGAGGACTCGATTCAGTGACCCGGATGACTTCCTTCTGGACCTATGGCCCTAAGTTCAAGGAAAAGCTTGGTTGTTAGGGCAAGGTACAGCACAAAGGGAGGTTAAAATGCACTGGCATGTTTTGTGGGCTATCCTCCATCCTGCTTGCCAATTACATTCCATAACTCACTTGTCCTGCACCTTATTTATCTCATTTGCTAAATTATCTCTTGCCTACATCTCTTCGTTCTTTCCCGTTTGATGTTCATTAGGCCAGTAATTACTTTTAATTCAGTGTTTATGAACTGAGGCTGGTATTTATAAACCTTGGTGCCAACAGTTCGACAGTTGTTCTTAGATGTCCAAGAGAAAGTCAAAGCTGTCGACATAAGTAGGAGTCATGAACTCTTAATGTATAAAAATCCTGTGCTGCAGTTTGCACGCTGCAGTGAGTGGTGAGGAGGAGATATCTGTTGGGCTTTGGGCCAGTTGGTTATTCTCGTGTCTCATTTTGGGTAGGAGAATAGCTTTTAAGGCTGTTTCCCCCCTGGCAGCTGCAGCCGTGCTGATGAAAAAACAGGGCAGTGTACACCAGCTTCCCAGTTAGTCACCTCAGTTCCTCAGTGCTTCAGCCACCCAAGTCTGCAAGCTGAAAAGAAGTGACAAATGGGGATGGAGACTAAAAAGGATGTATATGTGGGCTGACATAAAAAAATAAGGGAATAATCCCTAGATCATTATCTTACTTAATTACAAGCTTTAGTTAGGTTCACTGCAAAAATATAACAGAAAATTCCCTTGAGCTGCCTGCCTTTGAATTTGCCCACTGGTACATTTCCATTCCTCACCTTTTGTCCTCACCATGCTCACATGTTGTAGCACCTCATGGTGTGTTCAAACACTGGTGTTTGATGGGGCAAACTGGGCCCTGGGTGCAAAAGTACACCCCCATTGGCAACTTTGTGACCACTTTAGGGGTATGCAGAGTAGGACTTACTGAGCAGAAACAAAAAGAAAGTAATCGAGAGTTTTCATCCTAGCACTTTCCTCTAGTACTAAAACCGATAACAAATGTCATAGGAGTCTCAATAATATTTTAAGAGCCGGTAATCCGCAATAATAATGAAACAACATGTCTTGTAAGGAACAAAAGTATGTAAGATTTTTCATGTGTATTTATACCATCTGTTTTTATGTGGGTGTATTCATGCTTATGT
>JAWWLV010000001.1:66667406-66680878 GCA_035041135.1 Platyrinchus mystaceus | reverse complement strand
TAAGGAACAAAAGTATGTAAGATTTTTCATGTGTATTTATACCATCTGTTTTTATGTGGGTGTATTCATGCTTATGTGATCAAAATTGGTGTATAATAACTGTATTACAGACTAAATTATGTAAAAACTTTCTTCAAGTTAGGCTTAGTTTCTGAGCTAGCTGCTTAAAACTTCTGCTGTAGTGCAAGTCAAATTAAACCATAGTTAACATACTTAGTTTTTTGTTAAAATTTTTCATTTTGTTGACAAACAATTAGCTTTCACAAATGTGTCACCTGTAGCACATTTAAATATTGGGCAGATACAAACATAACTTTTTGTAATGAGGTTCACTTTAAGGACAAACAGCTTTACTCAGAGGGTAGTGAGGCACTGGAACAGGTTGCCTGGAGAAGTTGTGGATGCCCCATCTCTGGAAGTGTTCATGACCGGGTTGAGGGGAGTCCTAAGCAACTTGGCCTAATGGAAGGTGTCTCTCCTCACGACAGTGGAGTTGGAACTAGGTGATCTTGAAGGTCCCTTCAAACCCAAGCCTTCTTATGGTTCTGTGAAAAAAATGAAGTATTAATGAAACACGTAATAATAACCTCATTCTTTTAAGAAGGAACATTAGGGAACAAGGCATAAGTAACACTTCTTTCCACTTTTCTGGCATTAAATCAGCTGATTAGATGGTTCAGTTGCTCTTAAATCAAATGCTAGATTATCCCTACTACTCAGGTACACATTGGATATCATCATGTGTAAGTCATGATTTTAAAAAGCAGTCAGAATGGTGCTCTTTCTGCCCAAAACAGTTAAATGTTTTGAACAATTTCTAAGTTGCTGTGTGTTTGTCTCATAGGTCACTATTCATTGTCAATAGTCTTTGCTTTGATAAGCAAAAGGTGTTTAATCTACCATACATGAAATAAATAATAAGCAGTCCAAATGTAACCAACATTACTGAGACACCTAAACTGTGCTAGGAGAAAGCTCACAGAAGTAGTACTGTGCAACTGTAAATACACTATGATTCCAGAAGGGGTTGTTCATCAGCTTACTGAACATATTTTCATTGTGTTTTCTTTATGAAGTTCTTTAACATAAAAAAGCCCCGAACAGCTGAAGGGTAGTTTGTAATCACTCACTATTCTTTTACTCAGAGTTGGTTCTCAGCTAAGACATGAATTAAAATTTAAGACCGACTTTCCCTCAATTCATCACTCATTTGTGGGGCACTTTCTTTCCAAGAGCCCAGCTATCCATCAGTGGTACCGTACAACTGCACAGCTCCTGAACTATCTACAGCCCTCCTGTTTCTCATTGTAACTGAGCCCATTTTCTGGAGTCAGGGAGTACTGTAACATAAGAGAGATTGCAAAATGGGAAATTTAACTGCTCCCTAGGTGAACTGGGCCCGCTGAACTGTTCATGATCTCTAAAGGAAGCCTGTGATACCTGTTGTACAGGTCCATGGCTAGCCAGAATTGAGTAGGAATAAATACCTTTCTTGAAAATCATGTTGCAAGACCCAGAAAGTGTCCTGTCTCTCACACTGCAGTACAGGAGAGCACAAGCGGCAGTTAGCTCTTTTAATAAATAACTGTGAATTCTCTTATTTCATCTGACCAAACAAAATAAACACATTTTTACACAAATCTCCGCCTGTCTTTCCCCTTCCTACGCCTCCCTTGCAGGGTCAGGCATCTCTCCAGTTTTGCTCTGTGCTCCAGCTGCCTTCAGTGTCTCTCAGCACTTACTAATCCTATGTGGTATTTCATGAGTAAGAAGGAATGTCTCTTCCTCTACATCACCTCTGAAGTTTGTCTCTGGGTTTGTCCCCTGGCACAAGCAACAGCCCCAGTTCCTCTCAGCACTATCCCAAGTCACACGTGCCCCATATTTCCCCCCCATGCCTGTCTCTTTGTTCCCCCCCTCCCCATGTGTGGATTGTTCTTTCTTCCCTTGGAAGGGCAGCAACCAGCATAAGAGGGAAAGCAAGCCTTTCTCTTCTCCTCTCGTTTCCTGTCTCTTTGGCACAAAAACTAACTCTGGTGGTTTGATTTTGGCTGTCTGACAGGCACACACCCAGCTGTTCTCACACTCCCCCTCATCATAACCATGGGGAAGATAAGTGGAAGAGCTTGAGGGTCAAGATAAAGATGGGGAGATCACTTACCATTACAGGCAAAGAGTACTCAATGTGGAAAAAAATAATTTATTGCTAATTAAAAGTAGATTAGATTGGTGAAAACCATTACCCCCAACCCCCTTTTCCAGGACTCAACTTTACTCCTTGATTCCCAGCTCTTCTCCCTCCCCTATTCCAGAGGGACAGGGAATGGGGACTGGGGACTGTGGTTAGTCCATAATGGTTCCTCTCTGCTGCTCTTCCTCCTCACACTGTTCCCTTGCTCCAGCGTGGGTTCCCTATAAATAGCAGTTCCTATCAGGACAGCCTGGTCCACAGTGGTCTTTTCTAGGGGCTGCAGGGGAACCTCTGCCCCACTATGAAGAACCTCCTCCCCTCAATCTCTTCTCATGTTGGTGCCTGCAGAGCTGTTTCACAGAATCACAGAATTGTTAGTGTTGGAAGGGACCTCTGGAGATTATCCAGTCCAACCCCCTTGCCAGGGCAGGGTCACCTAGAGCAGGTTACACAGGAACACGTCCAGGTGGGTTTTGAATGTCTCCAGAGAGGGAGACTCCACAACTTCCCTGGGCAGCCTGTTCCTGTGCTCTGCCACCCTCAGCATAAAATGTTCCTCACACTTTTTTTACCTCCCTCCTCTCTTGTCCAGTTTTTTTGCCTTTTCGTAATGCTGTTTTCCCCAAGACTCCTTCACCACGGCTGCACAGCTCAGCCATGTCCTGCACTGGGTTGTTGGTGCGGCTCGAACTGGCCGTGTCCGGCACGAGGCAGCCCCAGCCGCTCTGCACAGAGGCCCCTGCAGCTGCCATTGCCAGCACTTGGGCACTGACTCCATTGCCATACTGTATGGATACTGGAACCCCTTCTATCTCATGATGAACACTCGAAATCAGAGATTGGTCCTGAAATTTTGGTGTAAAATGTCTTGTTGAGTGTTCTGTGTTGCGCAAAGAAGATGTAGCCCTTTCCCTTCACTTTCTGAAGACAGGCAGAGTAAGTAACTTGAGTTTTTGTTGGATGTTGCATGTGCACTTGTATTTCGGTACTGCCAAGTACGCTGGCATAGCCTCTGTGAATTCACACACCTGGATGCACTGCAAGTGCTTGCAGCCAGCTGTGGCACCACTGAATGACTTTGCCCACCTGTCACCTGATTTGGGAAGCTCAGCACAAGCAATGCTACCCGGCCAGAGCAGGCGGATGTGTTGTGCGCCCTGATGTTGTTCTGGGACAAGATTAATTTCAGCACGCTCATATTAATCCATTATATGTCTCTTTCCAGCACAAATGGACCCCCGAGGCCTATCTCCCAGACAAATTAAAAGTGACAGTGATGATGACGACCTGCCAAATGTGACCTTAGATAGCGTTAATGAAACTGGATCTACAGCGCTCTCCATAGCCAGAGCAGTACAAGAGTAAGTATAACATTCCCAGAGCAAGATGAGTGTTGCTGAGGTGTTCCCAGACTGATGGAGGCACCGGTGCCACAGGGGTGTCCTCTTGGCTGCGGGCTGCATACCTGTCAGCAACTCTTCTGTGTAGCTTTGTTCCTTTTAGGAAGAGATGACTGTATCTCTCATCTCTCATTCTCTTTTTCTTTCTTTCTCTCTGCCCTCATTATTAGGTTGAGTTTTAAAATTTAAATTGTTTCTTCCCCTTTATTTACTTGCAAAGTTTACAGTGGTTTTATATCCTCTCCAAAGGGAGATCAGGTTAGATTTCCACTCCAAATCCATTTTTTCTTGACTGAAAGCAGAATCAAGAAGTTGATTCTGTTGCTATCAGACAGGAACTAGCTACATGTCTCCTGAAGGATGGTGTCATTGGAAGAAAATTAGTGAGTGCCTTTGAACGGTTTTTCCATTGCCATTATTTTTCTGTGTACTTTACTAACTGGGTGAACAAATAAGTTCTCAATTTAGTGTCTGCATTGCTTGTTTGAAAAAAAAGAAACAGTTTATCATGAACATTAGCAATTCTGTAGATATATGAGCTTGTTCAGTCACTGTAGCAGCTGGAAGGGAACCAACTGTGAGGTAAATAAGTATTAATATCCCCATTTTATAGGTGAGGAAAATGAGGTTATGCGTAAAGGTCACCCTGTAGGTCTGAAGCAGAGCTGGAAATAGAACTAGAGCCTCCAGGCACTGAAGCCTGTGCTAGACCCACAAAACACATTACTTTATCTGAGAGGTTCAAAATATGGGTATTCTGGACATTATTAAATAAAAATGCATATAATAAAGGCTATTAGACATTGTTATTTTATAAATTATTATGGACACATTTTAATTGTTTTAACATGATATCTAAAAACTTTTTTCTTTGTTTTCCTGGACATTAATAGCCAAAACCACTGATACTCCTAAGCCATGTTTGAGGAGGGACTGCCTTTTTTTTTTTTTTTTTTCACCAGACACGTACTAATTGATTTTCTAGCCAGGCATTGTAACTGTGAACCTCAAGCCTATATTATCCTTAAGCAGGGGGAGATGTTTTTGTGGGCAAAGAAAGGCAAGGTGTTGGCTCTCATTGTGATTAGCAGGCTCCCCTTCTGGCCATGATAAAAGAAGGGAAGGTTTCTTTGCCAGTGACACCATTGCTTTAGAGACAGGTCCCTTATGTATTTTGAATTCGCTAGTCGCTGCATTAGGCCTTGAAGTGCTGAGTATTTTGTTCTCAGATTACAGCACACATAATAAGCCAGAAAAATAAAACAACCCAGCATGATTTTGCATTAAGTGGTTCTTTCTAATTAACGAAAAAAGGAAGCATGGAGCACTAGCAAATAATTCTGATATGTTGCTGGCAGGCAGATACTGTTCACTGTGATGGATATTGCTTGAACATTTAGACAATTGGTCAAACCATGAAAAGGTTTTTTAGGTTTTCTACAATGCATTCCACAGTTAGTGAAGGTAAATGCATTGAAGATTACTTGGCTGGCTCTGGAGCTTAAGAATTAAATTAAGAAATTTAATAATATAACATCAACTCATCCTTGTTACAGGTTTTATTTAAACAGTAATCTGTTAGTTTATTTCAAAAGCCCCATTAGGAAAATCTAATTTGACTGTGATCTGCAATTTGTCGTCTTTACTTCATTCTCAATCACAGACACCACACATACAGCTGCTGAGCTGAAAAGGAATGTTGGCACATTACGCCGACTTCACTCAATCCATTTCTTTCTTGGTCTGCAATATTGTGCCCTACAGGCAGGCTCTATTCTGATTTTGGGCATCTAATACGTATCTTAATATTAGATGTTTAGCAAAAGAGTCCACTGAAAAAGAAGCCCACATTCTACACAGCTTTGTTTCAGAGAGGAAAGTGCCTTTGAAGCCTTCCAAAGGGAGATCCTGTGTACTCAATTTCAGTATCTAAACTTAGCAGACAGGAATTTCCTCTGAGAACATGGAAAGGCACCTACTGTTCAGCTGAATAAGCAGGCAGCACAGGGACGTGCATAGAAAGACTGCTTCAGTAGTCAGTAAAACGTAGGTCCAAGCCAAGTGCCTAAGTGAGGCAGACTGGCCCTCGAGTCTAGACGACTGTCCCACAGAGTGGGAGCACTAAGTGAGCTTGTAAACTATTGTGAATAGTTACACAATGCAAAACAAAAAATACTTTCTTGCGTATACTGGCTGGGAAGTACAGCATGGCGCTTCCAAAGGGATGGCAGCATCCTTTCCTTCGGTACCAGTTGCTGTTGTGCAAGCTTGGCTTTGTTTAAACACAATACCAAGCCTAGTTTGTAGATGCTAGTAGCAGGTGCAAGACAACAGTTGACCTTCTCCTGGTTGGTTTTCAGACATATTTTAAGTTATTCTGCATAAGGATTATAAATATATATAAGTATGTATATGTATTTGCCTATTGCCACCTATTCTCCAAGAGAAGCAAGGGATTTTTAAACCCTGTGGGGATTTCACTACCCTGTGGTGGGCATTTGCTTTGCACTGATCCTGTGCAGCCCCTCATGCCATGTGTGGGGCTGTGGGGATTGCCTTGGTGCCTTGCCTTTTCTTGCCTCCTGGCTTTCTCTGTCCGTCCAGGATTCATCTTGCCTACATAGGTATCTGCATCCAAGCTGGTTATCTCACCTCCCTGCATATGGGATGGAGAGCAGTTGGCATGTTCAGACAGTAATTCTGTTGACCTATTCTAGCTGTCTAATTTAGGGAGAGAGAGAAAGAGAGAGAGAGAGTCCATCCTGTGAGCGCCCGTTCCTCTCCACTGACTGCAGGCGGTGCAGACAGCTGCCTGGGACACACGTCAGCACTGCAGATCTCTGGTGTGAGGTGAGGGTACAGCAATCCACAGCGCCTGACTGGGGAGTCAGCGTGCCAGAAGCTGGGAGTGACAGGATCGTAGTGAATGCTCCAGCTTTTTGTCTTGAATCTAAGTCTGCTAGGTGGAGTTAGCGATGCCAAGGTTGTAACCACAAGCTGAAGGAAAGCAGCTAGTCAATTTTTGGGGAGAAACTGCTGTTTTAATACAGTCATTTTTAAGCTCTTTGTCTTGGAAACTGTGCTTATGTGGCTGGGTCACAGGACAGTTGGGAATGCCTACATGAAAGCTTTGCTTTTCATGTCCTCTAAACCTGGAAGGCATCCACCTGTGTTGCTGCTTTGTTTCAGGTCCACTGTAGTGTTGCAAGAACAAAATTCTTAGTAGTAAAAATTGTGACAGTGAAACATTGAGAGCCACATGTTTAGCATTAGTTCTTGTTTACACAAACAGAATGTAATTTGCTTGCATATTTGTAAAATAACCAAGTATGACTATTTTTCTCAGGGAAATTGTGTTCTTGCTGCTAGCTTTATATTGGCTGAGCTTCCAGACTTCTTTCTCAGTAGTTCTTTGGAATGACTTCATAGTCCTCCTTCAGTTCAACAAACCCAATCAATAATGTAAAGTTATAGATAAACAAAGTCATTATTTCAGGCAGGGTATTTTGGTGAAATTTCTTCATGTGACAGTGCTGCTTTATGGCAGTTGCTATGCCTTGCAAAATATGGACTAAGAAAAATTTATTAATCTCAGATCATATGCTCTGGCTGATAATAAATATTGCAGCATTATGGAGATTTCAGTGGGCTTTGCATTGTAAGCAGCATTTCATCCTTTTTGTAGCGTGTTTTACAAACTCACTTTGACATGTAGCTCTCTAACAAAGAGCAGATTTGCCTCTATGCGCCTGACACCACTGATGCTAATTGCACAGCAAGAATAGCATCATTATATTCAGGGTCAAATCTCAGATATGCTCTAGAAATCTTTATGAATCCAAGGGAGGAGAAGGCATTAGTCAATCCCTAGAAGACAAATAAAACTTTTTAAGGATCCCTCACAGAGGCAACAAGCTGTTCCCTCAGCCTGGCAGCCCTTCCATCCCTAGGCTGCTCTAATGCAGTGGGGCTCAGGAGCCACCTCCATGGTACATAGTAATGCAAACCCTGAACAGGGCATCCATCTCCTTATTTCCCTTATTTCCATACTTGTGTGGTAAAATACATTATTTTACAGCATGCAGCTTTCTCTCTATGAATATGCACAACTTAAGGTCTCCTGTGTGCAGAGGCTGAGGGCAGAAGCAGGAGAGGCAGAGGGTGATTTTTAGTATGACCTTCTGATCAGTGTATCGGTAACAATCCAGAGGTCCAGAAAGTCCTCTTTCTCTCTAGACTTTTTTCTCCTTAGGTGTTGTAGGTGGAGGGAAATCTTTAGTGATACCGTTTTTTCTTTCAAATGTCAAGGAAAAGAGGAACTGTGCATATAAACTGATGATGCTCCAGGGAGCGTATTGCTTTTCTGGGGTAAGGGAGAGACAGAAAATTCAGAGAGGAAATCTTGACTACTTGTAGTTATAGCTGCACTTGATTCAGAGAAATGGGATTGGTCATTTGTATGTGACCGCTGTGACCTTTAACAGGAACTTTTCTTTGCGCTGAGCTGGGTGTCTCTGAGTGCTTGTATGAAAATGAGATTAGGGACTTTGACCCCACCCTTGTTCTCTTTGGCTACTTTATGTGATTGATACATGGATTCTAACGTGTTCATCTTACTTTATTTTTAGACTCACTGTCTTCTATTACTGCAATACAATAGGAGTTGTTTTTGGGTACTGCATTAGTGAAAAAGAAATTCCACAGCAGACAGACAGCATAGACACCGTACCAATGTACTCTTAAATTAGCATGTGTTTTTTCAAGTTTTAATTTTTTGCCCTAGATCTCTTTTTATCTCCCTCCTCTTCTTAAATGTAAATCAACTTTTGTGGCTTATTTTTATCTCTTTTGAAGTTTGTGTCTGTGTTTCCATCAGCTGTTCATTTTCTACACTGATATAGCTTGTTTTCCTGCTTTAGCTGCAATCATTGCTGCTATTGTGCTATTCATTATAAGGAACTTTCACCTTAGTTTTTTCTTCCGCTTGCTGACAAAATACTCCTGAGTCTCCAAGAAGCATAAGCAAGGTTGTTTTGGCAGTACTTACGTGTACTTCACTTCTCTCTCCTCTGTTACATCCACCCTCTTTGAACAAATGCTCATTTAAAACTGTCACACAGTTGGATGCTGGTTTTACAGATGGACAATTGACTAGTGGCGGTCCAGAATTGCCTCAATAAAGGATTTTTTCCCTGGAGAATGCTAATTGGTCTAAAGTGAAATTGTGGGAATACATCAATTTCAATTTTACTTTTCTCCTGAAGAATTCCCAAGTCTGGGATGCATTTTTCTATTGCAGTAAGACTTTAGAGCAGAAGATTGCATAGTTGCTGCAATCCTCTTGGAAGAAAATTGGACTACACACTCAGAAAGAACTGTCTGTGTGCCTCCCACCTCCCCATAGGCTGTTATGTGTTTTGGGGCTTCTCCTTGGCCTCCTTCAGAGTCACTCTACAAACTGAACTGACTTAATAAACATGGAGAGAGAGGCATGTATGCAGATATGTAAATGAAAGATACTGGTGGTGTAGAGCCTTGCAAGGCAGGCAGTCATCTGTATTATGTTTGATTCCCCCACTGTGTTATTATTTCAGGGATTTTCTCTTCTAGTTCTGTTTTATTTTTTGTCACAAGTCTCAAATAAGTATCCTGTGGCAGAAAAGAAGGGGTTTCTGCAGTGAAAAGTGTTGCTGGGTTGGAAGCTGGCTAACAACTCAAGGGCGCTGTTGAGCTGGCAGAGGTGTGGTGTGTCTCAGGTGGCTTAGGCAACCTGTGGGCAGTGCTGGGCTGTCCTATTTGGTCATAACTTTGTAGCAAAGTTCATCTCTCACGATGCAATCTATCGAAAAGTTAGGCTCAAGTATTTTGGATTTCTTCAGTGGAGAGAGACGCACACTCCGATCATCTCATAGTTGTGATCGCCTTTTGGAGGAGTCTGTGGCTGTAAAGAAACCTGAGCACATGGTTTTGGGAGAGTGATAAAACCTCAAATGGCTGAAGATACATATGAGGAAACCCCCTCTATGTTATTTTCTAAGGACATTCTGGAAGTCTGTGACCTAAGAAGAAACAGAGCTAGTACATCTAAGCTTTGGCCTGGTGCGGCTACTATAGGGGAAGTTTCTCCTACCTACATGCAACTCAGATAACTCACTGAAGAAGTACTGACTTCTTCTACAATGTGTTTATATAGCATTTTACAAACTTCTTCCTAGCAGAATCTGAATTCTCAGAAACGTCTGCTTGGATATAAAAATGAATGTGCCTAAAGCTATATTGAAGACTTCTATCCAAGACCTTGAACGACCTGTATACCTTTGGGAATTGCTCTTTAGGCACTAAGTACTAATCTTGGGTTTCAGTAATCCATTGAACTTATATTATTCAAAAAAGGTTCTTTTTCCTTTTTTTTATTTTTTTTGAATATGTGATATTTCACAAAAGAAAAGTTTAATAATTTGACTGTTGGACAGTAAAATCAAACGATGCCATTCTGTGCATGCACTAGTATTTTTGGTGTGAAAATTTTTTAATACATGTTCCAGAGCCTTTTGTCAGCATAACAGATTTCCCATCAGCCAGAGACCATTAGGAACAAGGGCTAGATGAATGACAACTGTAAGTCAAAAGTCGCTTCTACAAAGAAGTTAATATCACTGCCTACTTTGAAAGGACTGTATTGTTTAAGTGACAGTGTGTCAGGAGATAGGGATATTGTCAAATTGTTCCCTGAAGAAAGCTAATTTGAAAATAAAAGTGCTTTTAGCTTAGTCTACACAAAATCATGTTTTCCTGTCTCCCCTGTAAGAGTAAGTTTCCAAGACTATTGAGTAGATGATTGTAGAGCAAGGACATATTGCCATTAGGATGTCTCTTCTCTTGAATCACTTTGAAGGGGTGGCCATTGCTCTTAAATACATATTTTACCCCACCATTGCTAGGAGTAACATTTTCCTTTTGAGAAAAATATTTAAGTGCATAAGCTGGAAGAACTAAGGAATCCTGCTTCTGTTAAAGTCCACAGGAGCTTTACCATCAACTTCGTTTGTTCTAATGATTATTCCTGAAACTGTAACAGAAGTCTGGATGCTAAAAAGAAAAACAGTAACTCAACACTTGGGCTATTTTGGGAACCAATATGATGCAGAGAGTTACTTGCAATGTGTATTGATTGATACCCTCTGCATGTCTCTTTCATTTCCTTTATACATCACGAGCAAATTTTCTAAAATCTTGTTTCCCAGCCTCAGTTTAGTGTCTGTATTGAACTCACATATAAATATCTTCTCAGAAATAAATTAGATTTGTTAATTAATTTAAATTTTACTCTAAGAAGTGCCGATCAGTTCAAGGTAGTTATCAAACTTTGCCATTATTGGAATTTAACATTTTTAAACATGTTTACATAAATTTGCTTTGGAATAAATTGCCACAAAACAATAGCATATGATTATCATTCATATAGCGCTTTTTATCTTTGGAGTGCTTTGCAAACATTAACTAATTAAATTGTACAGGTCCCCTGTGTGTTCAGATATTATAATTATCCACAGGTTAGTGACTTGCTCAAGGCCATGCAGCAGAGCAGAGAATGAGCTGGGATCACGAATGTCTACCTCTTACTCCCATGCTTGATCCACTACAGTGTGTTGCTCCAGAGTTATTAGATATCTGAAATGCATTTTATGGATAGGGAGGTAGGCATTCTATAATTGCTTGAAGAGCATGACACTGAAGAAGGAATTATAAGTAACATTATGAATTACTGCTACCCCGTTAGTAGTTGGTACACCTATTTGGTATTTGTTCCCCCAGTCATTCGTTATTCAACTTTTTATGTTTTTCCTTTCTAAAGAAGCGCAAAAAGCAGGGGCAGAGCTGTGTGCCTTTAGAAATTCAGAGCTGTAGCAAATACTCAGAGGTGTGGATTAGATAGCCAGAAAAAGCCACAATAAAACTACCTTAGTGAGCTGCTGCCTTGGCTTACTGATAAGAAAAAGAAAGAGCATTGTCCTCTGCTGTCACTTGAGCCAAAATTACTTCTTTTTTCATTATCTAGATCAGATAAATTTTTATCTTTCCTTTTGCATAAGGCAGTTCCTGTGATTTTGTGACAGACAAATATGCAGCACAATTAAATCTTAATAGCAGTGCTTATACTGATTTATGGAAAAATTGTCCTATTTAGATCAGTGCACGCAAACCACAAAAGTTGTATAGGTCACGGGTATGTAAACGACATGCAAAGGAGGGAACTGTTAAGAGAGTAACACTGCTCAGCAAGGCATAATTGAATGAGCATGTAAATACAGGGATTAAAAAAAACCCACCAACCTACATTTTTTTTCTGCCGTTTTCCTTTTTCCTGCATAATGGGAAAAGATTGTGCAAGGTTTTCCTGTCTATTAGTTCAATTCTCGGTGACTAGTAGTGACTCCACCTCAACTTCATTTCTCACAGCAAGTTCTTTTTGGGCTGGAAGTAAAAGAGAAATGAAAGGAAGTTCCTGGATAATGGATACAGCAGGGTTTTTTTGTGTTGAGCCTGAGTGCCAAGGAGGTGTCATTGTCCATATGTTTGTGACTTAGGACATGAGTGTTACTATTTTGAATACATCATGGAAAGGATACTTGGAGCTTAAAGTCACCACACACATGAAATTACTCTAGCCAAAATGAAAGGAAGTGAAGGCTGAAACAAGGACTAAAGCAGCACAATGGCTGATATTTTAACATCTAATCCTGAAGTAATGATGGTCACAGATTTCAAAGTCAAACTGTACACCTCCATCGTTAGAGCTGTGACAAAAGATACATCAAGGATGAAGTTTTGGGTCATGTTTTTCTTTATTTGTCCTTCTAAGATATACTGAGTTGCCACAGGATACAGTGGTGCAAGAAAATATGAAAGCTGAGACAGGAAGAAAATAAGGAAGAGACCAGGGTGAATCAGAGGAGGCAGCAAAGGCCAAACCTCTCTTGTCTAGTCCATGTCACTTGCTCAGGTGTCATGGGGCAGGCTTGCACGTACTGAGGTCAGAGACTGCCCTAGAAAGTGCTCATCCTAAGGCCTGTATAGAGTATCTGCTGCTGGCAGAATCGCTCAGCATTGCAAACAGAGCCTGAAAAATAAATTAACCTGGGAATGACCAGTAGCTGACATCAGGCACTAAAATACTTGATTTATTTACATGTTAAAAGTCAGCAGTCTCAGTCTTGTCAAAATACCTCTCTCAATTATTTGCATGAAAAATACAATATTTAGCACAGGACTGGGATAATGCATGATAAATCAGGGACACACAATGCTGTCAAATAGACATAGGATGCACTGTGGTGTATATCTTAAGAACTGATGACCACTGCTGTTTCTGTAATCTGTTGCTTGTCAGGGCCAAAGAGTCAAACAATTTATAAATAAGTTCACAGGAGGAACTGGAATAATGACTGCAATCTCAATCATAAAGGTTTCAAAAGCGCAGTAGCAGGGTAATATTGTACAGTAAATTATTTGCTGAAAATTATTTATCCTGCTGAACAAGTTGATTCCCTTTGCACTAAGTATTTCCCCTTGGGAATTGCTTGCTGTCTGTATCACCACATCATTTCTGAAATTCTTAGCCACAGCTAAAGCATAGTCAGAATAATGAAATGTGGATTTCCTCTTACTTGAAAGAAACTACCAAGTGCATGCAGTTCTGTAAATGGTATGTCCTTATCAATATGCTTCATGGCGTAGAGCAGGGGTCCTCAAACTTTTCAAACAGGGGGCTGGTTCCCTGTCCCTCAGACACTGTGGGGGGCTGACTATAGTTTGGAAAAAAATGAACGAATTCCTATGCAAACTGCACATATTTTATTTGTAGTAGTGCACAAAAACAG
>JAWWLV010000001.1:66583035-66667306 GCA_035041135.1 Platyrinchus mystaceus | reverse complement strand
GAGCTGGAGGGAGGGAGGGAGAGACAGGGGAGCCGCCCACCTCGCTGATGCTGCCGCCCCCCTCCTCAGCCCGGCCGTGCAGTCCAGAGGGGGGGCCAGAAGGGACTGAAGGAACTTTGCCGCCCCGGGGCTCTGGTGATTCGCCTGAGTTGGCTGGACCTCGCAGTCCAGACGCTGCCAACACTGCTTGCCTGGCAGAGGAGACGCCCCCACCTCTCGCCCACCGGGCATCGCAGAGGAGGAGGAGGAGGAGGAGAAGGAGGAGGACGGGGCTGCTTGGTTTCTGCCCCCAACCCCCGGCGGGGAGGGGGAGCAGGCCAGATTAAGGATTCTAGGGGGCCGCACCCAGCCCACGGGCCATAGTTTGAGGACCCTTGGCGTAGAGGTACCACTATCCCCAAATGCTTGCAACACGTGTCATACTGCAAGTACCCAGGACCAAGATGAGCCATAATATCACAAGCACTTGAGACAAGATGCAGATTGCCTGCTTTGGGATAGGCCTGGTGGAGGTGTTGTGTAGTTATGAAATACACGATCGGCTCCAGCAGTGTTTCAGAGCACCTGCACAAGGCATTCAACACTCCCACAACATAGTCAGCATGTTTAAAGCATAGTTAAAAGGCTTTGGAGTTCAGCTGCAGAGCAGCTGGCTTCCTAGAGCTGTCTCCACTGACCTCCTAGGTAGGTACTTGGCTTTGAGTCATCTCTGCTGTCTTTGGAGCTTGGGCTTCTGACCTGTAGTTGTTCATTAAAATACAGTTTGGAAAAAAAAAGAATGGCTCACATTCCCAACTTTCCCACTGTGGAAATTAGGAGATCAAGTACTTTGTTCTGAGCTTACCTATTTCTACCTGTTGTAAAACCCAGAGCATGCTCTCCTCTTCCTAACAGCCATCACTGTTTAAAAATGCGACAGCCAGCAGTAGCAGTGGTGCAGCCACCCACCTATGGCATAAAAAACTAGTGGTTACAGCACTAACTCATGAAGTTAGTGCTAGGAAGCTAGATACCTACATTTGTATGCAAGAGATATCCAGGAGTGGTCCCTTATCTCTTGTTATTCCTCTTAACACTTTTATTTTGGGTTGGGAAGATCCCTTTTGTGCTGATTACCTGTTGTTAGTTGTGTTTTGGCCATTTTCATAGCACAGATAAGCTTCAAGCCCCAGAGACAAGGGCTGGGACATTTCTCTCCATGATTTCTTGATGGGAGCAGAGGCTGGGTGGAAGGCCACAGCCCTTTGGCTTTCATGCCAAAGAGAGAGGAACATAATAAGTTTTAGGTGTCTGTGAGGGTGATTGGATAATGTCTGGGTGTCTTTTCCTTCAGGGTGTGGGTATCATAAGTTCTAAGCAGAGTTTTACTTGTCTGCTAAATTTCCCACTGACAGAAATTTAGCATGAAAATACTTCAACAAGTGTATTTTTGTCTGCCCTATTGCTTAGTTGTTAAAATGGGTCCTTTATGAAAAGTGTACCATATTTAGTTATGACTTCTGAGTAATCTGTTGTTTATATCAGCTGTAGGAATAATTTTCCAGTAAGACACAGAGGTGATTATAAATTAATTTACATGGAAGAGAACAGTCAGTGTTTTGGTTTCCAGTTGCCACTTTTCCAGTGCATATTGCTTTCAGTTGAGGGCTGATGGGGCAGGGGAGATTTTGTCCCAGTGCCCTTTGATTAGGTACTGACACAGCTGTGAAATAAAATCTGTACCTGAGGTTGCTTGGCCTGTTCAGCCTGGAAAAGATGAGACTGAGGGGAGACCACACTGCAGTTACAACTTCCTTGTGAGGGGAAGAGGAGGGGCAGGCACTGATCTCTTTTCTGTGGTGACCAGTGACAGGATCTGACGGAATGGCCTGAAGTTGTGTCAGGGGAGGTTTAGGTTGGATATTAGAAAAAGGTTCTTCACCCAGAGAGTGGTTGGGCACTGGAACAGGCTCCCCAGGGAAGTGGTCACAGCACCAAGCCTGACAGAGTTCAAGAAGAATTTAGACAATGCTCTCATGCACATGGTGTGACTCTTGGGCAGGGCTTAACCCTCCTGTGCAGCGTTTAAGAGTTGGACTCGATGATCCTTGTGAGTCCCTTCCAATCGAGCATGTTCTGTGATTCTATAATACTGTGGGACAGGTACCTGAGATATGTTTCTGAGAAGAAAGAGACTCTACATGAAGAGTGGAAAAAGTTTGGGAAAAAAAGCTGTATTGGGCAATGGTAGAGCTAATAACTTAGACTTCAAAAATTCTTTATATCATTTTGTCGTCTACATAGCATTTTTCTGTCATCAGCAATTTAACATCTAAAACTGGCAAAACCAGTGAAGAAAGCAAATATTTACACTTGAAGCAAAGCAATCTGAGCAGTTCAAAATATGCAGTGCAAAATCTTGAGATAAAATAGATTATTTGTATGTTTCCATCAGCCAGTAGAAAGTAAAGTTATATAAATCAAGAGAAGGTGCTCTGAAAATTTAATTTCACTTTCGACAATTACTGTGCCAACCTGGCCATTTTACTTGAGTATTATGAAAGATCCAAAACATTTTCAGTGCAAATGCATTCAACTGCTACTGTACTACATCTTTTTTTATGATTCATATTGTTACTCTAATATTTTTGCTAGTTTCTTGGGCATTGGCCTCAGACTAATTTCACAGTACATTTGAGGTCACAACCACAGAGAGGACTAAGGGGGTTATTCCTGTTCTTGGCTTTCTACAGGTTTTTCTTTTTTTTTTCCCCTAACGTGGTGGAACTTTTTCCAAAAAACAGCTATATGATGCTTCCTGTTTGAGCACATGCTATAGATCAGAATTTGTCAGTGAAAAAGAACATTCCACATAGTCCAAATCTCAACCAGCATAGGAGTTTATACAGCTATGACACTGTATATTTGTGTAATATTCTAAAAGATTCTCTATTTTCCCTGGAGTCTCAGTTTCAAGTAAAAAGCATTAAAGCCTATGTTTTTTCAGTGATATGTTGGGAATAATATTACTTATGCAGCAGAATTCTGGGAGCAGACTTTCACTCCAGCCTCTATTTACTCTTCGTGCAATGTCTGTCTGCTGTAGATTCTTGTTAAAGTTTATCTCTTGGTCACTGATTATTTTTTAATAAGAAAATATGATCCGTCATGATCCAGAATTACGACTGAGTGACATGTGGACCCTTAAGCTTTGACTCTGCTCCCATGCAGATTAATCACAGAGCTCCTAATGACTTCCTTATCATTAGCTGGGAGCTCTACAGAGCAATTTCAGTTTAAGAAGAGTTTTAAGTGAATGGGAAAATCCTAAAGTGCCTTCCACACTGAGGCTGTGTGCCTTACTTACTTTGCAGTAAGTGTTGCTCAAGCTTGTCTAAGTCCCCTTCGATTGTTTAGGGTAACTTAAAATTCCTAATTGTCTGTGTTCAATTTCCAGAGAGAGCATGTGGGGCTGTGCCAGGTCAGCTGTTAACCCTTTTCGTTTTTTCAACTCCAGGTATGAAGCATTTTATTGTGTATTATATAATGTTCTGTTTTATTGACAAAGTCTAGTAGCAGTGCTTTTCAGGTTTCTTTCCCTCTTTGTGTCATGACTGGGGGAGTATGTGTGGCTAGAAAAGGTCCAAAGTTGAGTTTTCCAATTGCGTTTTATATTTTGGGGCTGGGAGAGTGGTGGGAAAGCTGCATTTTTATTTTTTCTTCCAAATCCAAATGTCTGAAACACAAGAATATAAAAAAACCCCCTGTGTTGTCAGATGTTTAATAATGTAGTTTAAAAATGTTCATAATAGTCTACTGAAATTGTGTAACAAAGTTAATGTGAATCAGTGCAGCTCATGTTATAATGGATCATTGCCAACTACCGTGAAACAGTTAAGAAGCAAAGCTGTAAAATGAAGAAAGTGCTCTTTACAAACATCCCCTTGCTTTTATTTCAAGGAGGGCAAAATTTTAGGATGGAACTGTGTAGTGTCGTGTGCCTAGTAGATGCCCTGCTTTAGGGTGCAGAGTTTATATGCCAGTCCAGTGTGGGGCTGACTGGGAGGTTTCAGCAAGTGATGCCATAAGGGCCTTCAGGTTCACCCCACTTGCCCAAGTAGAAATGATGTCATGTGGCAACAAGGACACCAAAGCTGATTGGGTTTATGTTTTTGTTGGATTCATTGCTGTTGTTTTGTTGGGTTTTAAAATAGTGTGCAATGAAATGTCCACTCTCAGTGTGCTTGCTGCTTGTTTGTCCTCCTCCTTTCTTCTGTTTGTTTTGTGGGCCCCTGAGAAGATTCCTTTTGAGTCATGGTGATTATGTGACAAGTATAAACCTGTCAACTCACTACTTTATCTGCCGTTAGTAATCCCTGTGCCTACCTGTGGAGTAGAGAAGGAAAAACAACTTCACACATTCAATACAAGCAAAGAAGTTGCAGAATAAATCAAATCCTTCACATTTATAAGTACAGCTAAGCTTCATAATAAAATTAGGAAGAAGTCATGTTTAAGAGCAGTTACACTTTCAAATTGCTGATGAGTAGTCAAATACAGAAATCATTCCCTAAATCTACTCCTATCTCCAATTTGCAGTTAATTATGTTACAGCTGGTATATTTATATTACATTTTGCAGGATCTTATTATTCTTAACATTTTCAAAGAAGCAGCAGGAACAATTTCTCTGTAAAAACCAATACAAAGCTTTTAAGTTTCCTTGGCTATGAAATTGAAACGATACATTTATTTTTTAAAAATTCCTAGAATTTTCTTTGATTGAAATTATCAGTGCAACTTCAGAAATTATTCTGAAGACCCAAGTAGTCGCCCAAAATGTTGTTTCTAAAATATATATATATTTCAGATACAATTTTTAATGCAGGTTTATTTAGCTGAAATGAACTATAATATTCTGTGTAATCACCAATTATATTAGCTTCCATTCTACAGAAAACATTTTCAAGAGGGAAGTTTATGTTGTTAATTTTTTGCTCCTTTTTAATGTTGTCAATATTTTGCTTAAAAAATTGCTCATGGATTTACATATAGAGTGTACACAAAGCATAGTAATGAATGTGAGATCCTACTAATGCGGCCCGCTGAAAAACATGCATGGTGAGATGTAGATGAAGATGGCATAAGTCACTTGGAGAAGAGGATGCTCGGGGGAGACCTTATTGCTCTCTGTGACTACCTGAAAGGAGTTGTAGCCAGGTGGGGATTGGTCTCTTCTCTCAGGCAACCAGCAGTAAGACAAGAGGGCAGTTTTAAGCTGAGGCAGGGGAAGTTTAGGTTAGACATTAGGAAGAAGTTCTACAAAAAAGAGTGATTGGGCATTGAAATGGCTGCCCAGGGAGGTGGTGGAGTCACTGTCTCTGGATGTGTTTAGGAAGAGGCTGGATGTGGTACTGAGTGTCATGATCTAGTTGACAAGGTGATGTTCAGTCATAGGTTGGACTTGATGATCTCAGAGGTCTTTTCCAACCTGGCTGATTCTGTGATCTCATGTAGCAATTTTAAACTGATGAAAGTTAGTGCACTCTGACTGGAGTGAGATGAGACTGAAATGTAATATTTGGCAAGGGAAATAGATTCTAATAAAAACAGAAATTTGGAAGTGAGCTATAGGGTCTTTATGTGTTTTTAAAATAAAGGACCAAATTGATCAAGAAAGTTGCATCTGTCAAACCTCATTTAGACCATGTGAATCTGTAGAGTGAAAGGTGGAAATTAGATCAATGAGATTAATATTTAAGTCAGTGTATTATTTGAAAGTATGAATTCTTACTGTGCACTTAATACTGCTGACACTGGCATTATTCCTCACAGCTGGTCCTTTTTCTTGGGATATGGCACTGTTGCAGTTTAGGAACAGTAACTGCTTGTCAGAAGTGAGTTCGGCTACAAGTAAATGCAGTTATATGAGTGGATATATTTCATTTGAATTAAATTTTATGCCTACCTGGGTTTGGATTTTTTTTCAGTTTTGTATTACTTAAAGTTATCTTTTTCCACTAAATTAGAAGAGAGTTATCCCTCCATAAAATTAAACCCAAAATTATGGTATTCTAGTTATGAAAGTGCAGAAATATTCTTAGATACTTGATTTATTTTGTGATGGCGGAGGAACAAACTGGATCACAAAGTCTTGAAACATTTTTTTGTAGGCTTTTTTCTTTTTTTTTTTTTTTTAATTGGGTTCTACTCAAAGCTCTTAAGTTTTACTCAAAAGCAATTCCACACAAATCTTTTACATCTGCTGACCTCTGTGGATGGCCACAGGCTGGGACTGTTGCTTCGGTTCGTGCGCATCTAACTGTTCATCTCCTATAAAATGTTGAGCATTTTGTCCATGTTGCCTCCCCCGATCCACCAGGACAAAGTGATAATATGCGTGAGTTTCATGTGTTGGCAGGCACAATGTGCCTCTTCATCCTCGGTGTCTTGCAAACGGTACTGCTTTTGCTCTTGTATAATTTACCCCTGTTCTTTTTAACACCTTGTCCACAGGCTCAGCCAGATGGGGATGTTTGGCAGCTGGAGGACCCAGATGCCAAATTCTGGATTATAGCTTTCCTGCATTGGCCTGTGTGTTCGTGGCTGGCTTCTTGGCTTGCACCTCCACTAGCTTCTTGGCTAGCTGTCTCACTGGCAGCTGTAGCACTGCCTCTGGGGCTGTGTTTGGGTCAAGCTGCTATGGAGTTGGATGACTTTCCCGATCTGAATTACCCTGCCGGACACCATTTTCACCTTAGTTTGCTTTGACTCTCCGCTATTCAAAGACAAACATTTGTAGTGTTCTGTTTTATTTCTGTCATTTGTAAGACTAAACTGAAACAGTCGTTCTCATTTGTCACCAGTTCAAAAAGAAAATAAGCATTGCAGTGCAGAGTACACTATTTGACTTGTTAGGATTCCCATTAAGCTAGTAAGAATGTTAAGGTCCAAGTTTGTGCTTGCAATTCATCTCCAGGACAAAATTGTTAACTACAGAGCACAGGCTTTAAAAAATTTATTTCTTATGCCTAAAATTTGATTGCTTTCAGCTGAAAGAGAATCTAGCATATGTCAAACAGAAAAACCCCCCACATTTGCAGAGATAATCTGGATAATTTTTAAGAAAAGGATAAAGAGTAATGATGATGATAATAAATAGGAAATTACTGATAACAAGAGCACTGCCAGAAGAATTTTTGTTCGTTTGTTTGTTGTGTGGTTTTTTTCATGAAGGAGATAATGAAAACTTAATGCATCTAGGATAGCCAAAGCATTTGAAGTAATTCCCTAACCTACTTCTTTTCCTTCATGCAGCTCAGTGCATAAACATTACTTTCAGTGGGAAAAAACTGCAAAATCAGGAGGTCACTAAGACTCTGGATACTTACAGTAAAGTGCAGCTTAGTTGTACCTGCTATGAAATTTTCATTCCCTCTCTCAGCTGTAGTGAGACTGTGTTGTGCTACACTGGAGGCACTGGTTTCTCTGTCATGCGCTCACAAAACTTTTTTATTGCATGAGCAAGTATCACTGGTGCCTCACTGTGAACACAAACTTCTACCTGTATGTTAAAGTTAAGCTTTGCAGGTTGATCTGACCTCTGAGGAAAAGCACTTGAATTCCTTATTATGGTCACTGGAGAGAACTGCATGTCTCCCAAGCAACCAAAAAGGAGCCCCTACCCATCTAGTTTAGGTGTATACTTTGCCGATGGCCTAGGGATCATAAGTGCTTTTGTCTGAATACAGCCCATTTAGGTTAGGTAAGTCATAATGGACTACATAAGGAACCAGTAGGAAATAAAAGCGTCAGTTTCCCTCAGAGATAATCTGCATAGCCCTTTTTGTATAACCATGGAGCAGAGATGATTCTTTTGACAAACAAGCTGGCAGCAGCAACAGCAATATTGCCGCCTCTGCAGATGAGCTTCATTAACTAGCTTGTCAACAAAGTGGGAGACCTGAGATGTGGGTTCTCAGCACAAACATCACAGGGTTGTTTTAATCATTGGAATCCTTGGTGCAGGCCTAATCAGATGAGATACCTGGGGAGCAGTGGAGTGTCTCATCTCCTTTCTTGCTGAATATGGGCTGTTGTATAGACAGGAGAACAGAAATCATGGAGTGGGAAGGAGAGTGGATAAGAAGAACCTGTATCCTGCCTGGGTGTGGACAGGACTGGGACTGTAGGCTCTAGTCCCTGGAGCAACATCATGCCAGAAACAGTAGATACTGATATAGAGCTTTCACTGTTCCACTCAGAGAGCTGTGTCCAGATTTCTAGTATGGAGCCAGGATCCCCCTTTTCTGCCCAAACTTACAGCCTCATGGTTCTTGCATTCCTGGTTGCAGAGTAGCCTCACTTTCATGGACACTTATGCAGAAGACCCTGCGTCCTTACAGACAGGTTATTCCTGGGGTGATGCTCCTTCTTCTGGGTGAATGACTTCAGGGCTACAACACAACACCTTGCCAATGCTACCACCATCAGAACTCTGCCTGCCTTTTGAGGCTTCTTTGCAAGATGTAGACAATGTTCAGGACATTGCCCTGCCTGTGGGTGGAAAAAGGGCAGTGGCCAGAATGAGTATGTGTGAACATGTGCTTTGTGGTTGGTACCCAGAGAAGCTCCAGCTTACCAGTGAAGGACCTCATGGATTTAGGGATATGCAGTTTAGGGCTGTTCTTGGGACAGTGGGTGGGAATGTGGTCATGAACCTAGGAAGTCTCCCAAATCAGGGTTTCAGCATGCCAGTTTTCCACTTCTCCATGTATTTCACTTTCCAAACTGTATTTTCTTTTAAATTAGCAAGCTTTCAGTGTTTTTTAATGTAGTAGAATTAAAGATGGTATTCCAGTTGTCTAGATTATTCCTTTTCCCTGTTTACCTGTTTCTGCCCTTTTGCCAATCAAAGGATGGGTCTGATTGTCATTAATTTTTGCATCTCAGCCACAATTTCTGCCCCATCGAAGATATTGTCACTTCCTGTGCCCCAGGGGCTTTGGAAATCATATATAATGTTGAGCTAATTCTCTTTTTTCTTTTTTCTTTTTTTTTTTTTTAAAGCGCCTATGATTGTTGTCCCTTATGCATTCTTTTCAAGCAGAGAAACAATGTGGGCTGTTTAAAAGGGAAAATAAACAACCACAAAGCTGGTTTTCCCTTCTCTTGCACCTCCAGTACATTCTGTAACCCAGTTACTGTAATTGTTTTTAAACTTTTTTTAAATGAGCATACTGTCAAGAGGTTGCAGTAAAAAAAGTGTTTCTCATAAGGCCAATGAGACCACAAGGGATGAAAAAAGATGACTGAGCAAACAGAAAATCCCATGTTTTCTTTATTAACTTTTTTCTTTTTTTTTTTGCCTAATGGCAGATTCTTGGAGAAAGAATCATTTTACTTCAGTAAAAGACTAGCTTAGGGTTTGCTGATTCCCAAGGCAAAAAGAAGGCACAGTTTCCAATTTGCAGGCTATTCAGTGTGTGTGATGAACTGAAGTCGTTTGTGGATTTCTGTGTTGCATTTTGACGTGATTAAAAGTTTTAAGTCTATTGATTTCATGCTGGGGATTAATGATGCTGAATGAAAGAGCATCAAAGAATAACACATGTTTACATGCTCGATTAAAATACCTTAAAAAAAGAGCCAGAGTACCTATTATTGGATAGGAATGCGATAAGAGCAGCACAGGACCAATCATGCATTCTGCATCAGTAGGAAAATGAATTAACTTCTTTAGGCATAGAAAGAAGAAAAACAAAGATTTGATAAGGATTGACTGTACCTTTCTGAATGCTTAACACTCGTGTTTGACTCATTTTTTTGGAAGAGGAGATTAAAGACTTTTCATTATCAGTTATCACAGATCTGTTTTACTGGATCAATCAAAGCATGATGCTTAGCTTCTGGGGATTAATGAGATCTTTTAACCAGAGAACTTGCTGGTAACAGCAATGTTAATAAAGGACAAGACCCAAAGATATTCAGTGCAACTGTGGACGTGAGATACAGTAAAGATGGTGTTTTCTGCTTTGAATTTGCATCATACTTTTAGATTTGTTTGCCTTAGCATATTAGCTCAAAAATATATCGTTATCTTAAAATGTTCATAGTGCTAATTGGTTTGTATCTGCTCTCTGAAAACGTTCCTAATGGCTGTCTAGATTCATGGGTCATATCTAGAGTTGCAGTCACATTCATTTTACCAAGATGATAGTAGATCGAGATGGAAAAGACCTGTTTGCTTGTTAAATCCACCCTTTTGCAAGCACAATATAGGCTCTTCCAATAGTATTAAACAAATCCCTGATAGCCAGAATGCCAGGGAGAAAATTTATTTATGGTATATCTGTGGAGAAGGATGCCTTAATGATCAAGTTATCATGTGAAATACTTGTTGCACAGGAAATACTCTCTACTGAGCTAGGGAGAAGTTTAAACATGCAGTTTAATGCAGCAGACTAAATGTCTGACAAGACCAGCTCGTCCACCCATTCCTTCTTTCTCTGCTGATGCTCTGATCTGGATTAGCATATGTGAGATGAATTCAGCATCCGTCCGATACACACTACAATTCATTTGTCTGAGAATGGGTTAAATTATTATTCTGGGTTTGAGGCGGCAGGAGGGTGTGACAACATGAGGTTAGTTTTTTTTTTTTGTCTCCCATTTCCATTGCTTAATGCAAGACCTGAAGCCCTTAGTTACAGAACAAAGTATCTGAGCAGTAACCAAGCTTGTGCAAACCCAAGAGAAGAGTAATGACTGTTCCTTGCTAGCTTCCTGCCCCAGTGCAGGTGCAGGAATCAGGAGGGCTTGAATAATTCATAAAGTGCAAATTAGCTCCAGCTTGCTCCCACTGCTCAAATTTTGCTTCTGCTTACCTACCTAGTTGCTAGAAAGAACAGAATAGAGAACACTCAAGAAACTAGGGAGGGAAAGGCAAAGAGTGGTACAGTTTAAAGGCCAAACTCACAGAGACTCCTGAATGCTGGGTGTTAAAGGCTTGGTGCTTATTGAGGAATTGGACTGTACATTGATTATTCATGGATTGTTTCTCAGGAAGAAGGAAGCTCTGGGGACCCATTCCATTGCTTGGAGAAGGAAAAACTTCCTTTTCAGAATTAGGTTTTTCCTGTTTTATTGTTATTATTTCTAAAAATTATTGGGGAAAAAAAACCTCTTAAAGGTCATTTAAAGCCTATTAAGGTATTTGAGAGAGTATATATTTATGATGTCACTCAATTCAAGGGTCCAGAGAAATTGGATGAGAGATTTTGGATGGTAGAATGGTTACTGCTTAGAGTAAATATGGATTCCAAGGGCTCATATGAAACTACATATGGAAATGCAGTATGCAATTAGTTTGTATTTTTATCATTTAAAAGGCAGCATTCCTCTGCTTTAAATGCTGTTAGCAATGGTTACCTTTGCTGTTGGGTTACTTAGCTGCTTTTTCTGCCTGGAAGAACAAAATGAGAGGCGAGTGGTGTTTAATTCTTCTGCTGCACATCATTGCAGCTCACCCAAATATCAAGTAAAAGGTTTTGCTGAGCACTGTTGTGGGAGAAGGGAATTCCTGACACAGATCTTGAAACAGTTTGTGTGTCGCCATGCAGTACAGAGAGGAGCCAGCCTGAAAAAGGCAGATTGTTTCTGCTGTGTACCTGAATATCCCTTTGAGATATCTCATGTGGGAGATGGGAACATCTAACATCTCCAGCAGGAGCAGGAACAAGGTAGCTAGTTCTCCCTCTTGGCAGGTGTTCAGATGGAGAAAAACTCTCCTAATGTTTTTGCTGTGCTGAATATGAAAAGAGAACAACATGAGGAAAAAAGCTTCATTTTAGCGGATTTTGGGGTTTTCTGTTTTTTCATTTGTTTCTTTTGTTCAATATATACCCCTTCTTACTCCATTTCCTTCTACCCCACCCCCTCTTCGCTCCCACGTGCAGCAAGTAAATCGCGTTGCCATCATCTGTGTTCGTATTTCCCTCATTTGGGTCGCTGGAATAGGATCTGGCTCTCATTTCTAGTTGATTCTGTCATTTCCGCTAGGCCCCAGCTTGGGCAAGTGCCAAGACCAACAGGTGATCCTTGTAGCTGCAAAGCAGCAGGAAGAAGGTTGTGCATGGAGGAGATGGTGCACCAGAGGGGCTGCCTGGCCCCGCTCCATCTTGCTGTATAATTAACGCCCCCCTCCCCAGCCCCCCATACTGAGCAGAAAATCTGTGCAGAACAGCTCAGCTGTGGCAGCCATCATAGGGAAAATGGTAATAAAGAGTCCTGGAAGAATATTGGCTGTGTGAGCACAGAGATGCACTCCCTCTTAGGGAGAAACCATGGTTAGTCCTTTGTAGGAACAGGGGCAAAATTGTATTAGCTGCTGTAAAGTAACATACACTCTCTCAACCACTGCAGGAAAGTAAGCATTTCAATAAATTTAGGTGCTATGCTCATGGGCTTTCTTATTTGTATAGAAAAACTAGTTTAGAATGAGGTGATAATTCAGTTAAGCTTTTTTCTACAAGAAGTAGTAGCTTGCAAAGTCACGTGGAAATTATTTGGGCAGAGAGTTAACTCTGGTTGGGAAGGGCTGTCTCGAGCTGCAGGACTGAGGGCAGCTGAAGCAGGAGCCGTGCAGGCTCTGCATTCTCTGGGTGTCTGCAGTGGGGAGGCATGACTGTACAGGGGGTGATTTTTAGAACACGTGAAGGACTTCCAGGAATTCTCAGGATGGCCTCAACGAGCCATTTTCTTCAGAGGAAACTCCTAAAGCATTTTTTTTTATTTTTTTATGAAAACAAAGTTATATTTAGATGACAGTGACTTAGCAAAACCAGTTTCAAAACATATTTCCAAGACTTAGATTAACCATATATGTTAAGCATATACCATAATGTGAGATAATATGTCCCTGAAAACCCCATAACTGCATGTTTGTATTTGTGAGGCAGGCTGATGCTTTAAGGTAGACACATGGAAGCCTTAATCCTCTGAAAAATAGATGATATGTCAAATTTTCTCTGCTCAGTACACATAGAAGTCAAACTGCTGCTTCTACCTGTGGACTCAGTGCTAGTGGTTTGAAAGCTGAAGGTTTTATATAGACAAGGTATAAGTTTCCTGTATGTACTTATGTAGGGAGCTGGACTCTCAATACACTACAGCACATCTCCACAGCAAGGGGAGGCTGTTGGAAGAAGTGAACTGGGAAGCCTCAATCAGCTCTGCCGGTGAAATTGAAGTGCTGCAGCAGATCTGCACAGCAGCAAGCATCACCTTGCCTGGCTGTTCCTGCTGCACACAAACCAGAAACACAAACAGCAATGAGATCAAACTGTTATGAAACATCAACATGGTTAGTAATGCTTCTAAATTGCTATTGTCTGCAATCTTTTTGACTAAGCCAGCAATCACTCTCTCTGTGCATTGTTCCACATTTTGTCAGTCATCTGAATGGGGAGGAAGCGCCCTAGCAGGTTTCATCTCAGGGATACATTGTGTGTGTGCAAACCTAAAGGTGGTGCAAGACCTGAACATTGTTCATGAATACATTTGACTTCCCTTGGGTATGTGTCCCCATGCTAAATGGTGCACCACTGCAGTGGTGCAATGGACACTAGCTTCTCAGGTTTTTTCCCCCTTGTGCCCCTTCCTTTCTCCATGCTAGTTTACTGCTTTTGTCCCCTTCCGAAACCTTTGATATAGGAGGCTATTAACAGGAGTGAGGTCAAAATTTTGTGAATTTTTCTCTTCTCTCCTCTGGGAGACCATCCTAATCCTTACATTTTCAGTGGGTCCCGGACAAACTTGAATAGTCCCTCTGGCAGCCTCCACTCTTCCTCTTTCTTGCCACTGGCTTATGGGACTAAGGACTGATTTCTTTCTCAGACTCTCACCTGTTGCTCTTCTGTAAAGCCACATGGACAGAGCAGGATGCTTTTATCTGTAGAGTGATGAGGGATCCCAGTGACTGTTTCATCAGGAAGCAGCAGTACCACTTGGGGAGGCTGGAGAATGAGCAGGGAGACTTTGCACCTGCATTTGGTTCAGTGTAGCCTGAAATGGACAAAAGCCCTCCAAAGAGTACTGCAGGAAGGAGAAACGCATCCTTGGGCAGTCCCCAGAAAGTCAAGTTTTCCAGTGCCTTTGGCAGGCAGCCTGAAGCAGATCCATTCCTTACGCCAGCCCCGTGGAGCACTACCCCTCACGGCTCTCCCTCGTGTTGCAGTACATACCTTACTAATAGTCTGGAGGTGCCAACAGCATACTTTGTTCTGGAGAGTATGTGGTTGCCCAGAGTGCAGGCAACTGTGAGGCAATGGTTTTTGTACTGGTAGATGGATTTGGTAATGAGCACTGTAGTTTTTCCTGGTCATTGTTTTTTGATTCACCTTCATCTATTCTGCCTCCTCCCTGGGCTGTCCCCACTGCGCTGCAGGTGAAGGATGTGCTCCTGCTGAAGAGAGGGGAGGAGCTTCAGGGACACAGGTACATGGTAGCCACAGGCTCACACGGCACCATAGCACCTATGCTATGTAGATCAGCTATGTCAAGTGGACTTTACAGTTCCCTAAACAGTGAGCCCTAAAAATCAAAAGAAGAGCAAGCGATAGAAACAAGTCAGTAGTGAGTTCTTCTAGCTTGTGCTGTGAGTGTGCAGAGTTCCATGACGTGGTTTGTTGGTGTGTTATGTAGCGCGTAGGGAAAAGAGCTGCTCCTGTGCATTTGGCCTAGTGCATCTTGGCCCAAAGTCATGGACTTTTGTGCCATCACTGTGAAATCAGTGAAAGTTTCAAAATCTGTGTCTGCTGTTTGTTGAATCCTTAATAGGCATATTAACTTTGGAACTGACAAGACTTTTAAATATATCTGTTTTCAGGCTGCAAAACCTTCACACAAAAAAAATGCAGCAAACAGCACTTTTGGAAAAAAACAGTGGATTTGGAAAGCATGCTAATAAGATGTCCAGTCATGGGGATTCCTCTGAACTCAGTGTAGAATAAGAGGCAATATGCACAGAACCTTTCATCCCCCAGATTAGTAACTGTTTAATGTTATTCCTGTAACCAGTATACTTCCTTCTGTTACACCATCTCCTGTTTTTCCACCCTGTGTACTTCTACTGTTTCACTGAGTATTAGCACATTCTAGCACATAGCTTGTCTTTTTAACTACTTTGTGAAGTACCTAATGCTCTTTTGGGTGCTATAGAAGTAATAATAATAACTTGCCAGGTGTACTGTATCAAGTTGTTTTTGTATTGTTTGTTGTGCAGACACAAAGTAAGGGTGACTGCTGAGTGCTGAAAACTCAGCTGTAAGGTAAACCTCTAACACAGGAAGGGAAACTGTCTGGTTTATTTATGAGTACACTCAGAAACAATGTCTGCCTTCCAGTATACCTGTGCTTTTTAAGATAGCACATTTTACTTGGATGCAGTATTGCCAAAGGTCAATAATAATTAGGGCTAAATCGCTTACAACGCAAACGTAATGAAACACTGTCATTACACACCGGGCTTCATTTTCATTGTTAATTCAATGTTGTTTAACTTTTCACTGATTTCTCCCTTACAAATGTGGTAGTGTGACAGCCAGGCTGAGCCATCTGCTGCTGGTGCTTGAGAGGTGCAAAAAGGCACCACAAAGAAAATTGATTGACTGCAGTTGACTGTATTAGGGAGAGACCTTACTTGAACCGGCAGTAACTGGAGAGAAGTGTGAACTGGCTTTAATTCTCTAGGAGACCTCTGAATATTAAGGATGTACACAGCAGTTGGGAGGACACATTCAGAGTCTGGTCATGTTCGAGATCACATCCCCTTGGCTTTCTCATTGTCTCTGTGGTTGAGTGCAGCTGAGAGGAATTCTCTAGCTTTTGGATTTAATGTTAGATATGTAATTGGGTGGAGAATTAATGAAAACTTAAAATAATTTGGTTTCACAGTCATTATACTCCTTGGCTTTAAATTATTTAGTTTTGTGTCTCTGCTATATCCCAAAAGCCCTGCCACTACTGATCGTTTGACTGTCTTTATTAGCTTATATTTTTTCCTAAAAGCAAGGCCTCATGTACAATGTAATTATCCAGCAGCGCTGATTAATGGCATAATTCTCTTTTTCTGTAAAACTGCTGTGTAAATTATTTTCATTTCATAAAAATTACTCATCAGGCAATTTTGTGGAGGGTTTTTTGATTTTTTTTTTTGTTTCCCCTTTCTGAACTACCCCTTCTATCGCTGTGTCACAATAGTGTCGCTGAATACCATTGTGTATGATCTTAGTACAAGTGCTAAACCCTACAGTGATTTCAATTGAGTAAATTCAAGTAGTTTCCATGGTATTGTTACTTCTACCATCAGACCTGATGAGCAAAAGTAACTAAGATAGCCTGTTAAAGTAGAGGTGGTTTTGGAGATAACTGTCTTAACAGCAAGATCAAGGAGACATTTTCTGTTGAGCTAGCTGTTGAAATATCTGCCACTTCTCAGCCTTTCAGATTGCCTGTTGCTGCTTACAGTATGCTTTCAGGAACCTACATGTCCCATTTTTTTTTCTGCTCCTCACCCTTCCTCTAGCCTCTTGCAGTGAGACTGAGAAGCCCACTCACCACCTTCCCATGCCTTTAGATATTCCTTCATGCTCCCTACACCTGCCTCCTGGGCTCGATGATAATGGCAAGTTCTTTTTGGACTATGAAATATGCTTGAATAAGAAATGGTACTATGCTCATCAGCTTGTCATCTGGATTTGACCTGCGCTAAACAATGAACAGTGTACAGTGAAGAGCCCTGCCTTGTTGGACTGAGGAATAGCCTGAATATTGCACGATGAACCTTTTCCTTTCTGATGAGCTTGTTTCATTAGGTCTTCCTTTCGTAAAGATGTCATTTGTTGCACGTGCCATATATTTGTAAGCACCCCAAGCAATGTGGAGTTGGGAAGTCATCCTAGTCCTGCTGGCATAAGAACCAGCCTTCACTAAAGCTGGCATTCAAGAGCTGGTTTCAAAAGGGCATATTTCCCTAGTGTGTGTATGGAAACAACTGACCAAAGTCTAAAATTCTTCCTACTGAGTCCAAACGAACCCAGTAACCTGGCTAGTGTTTACCGAAAGAGCAGAAAAACAGGGCTGCTGTTGTGATTCTTCCTCTGGAATACTCTACATCCCTCCCCTCCTCCTATTCATATTTTACTTTATAACATAGAAAAAAATCAGTTGTTTCTGAACCTCAGCCTCTGAGGCTATTTCTTGACCGTTATGTTTAATATCCATATATGGCCTTGCCCTTTGTGGACTTGTCTGATCCTCCTTTGAGCTCATTTTTGCTCTTGTCCTATGCAGTATGCAGTGGCAGTGAATTCTAAGTATGTGTTGTATGAAAAAAAAGTTCTTCCCTCTGTTTAGTTTAAGTCCACAGTTCCTGGAAAAAATAGTGAATAATCACTTCCTATTGCTACATTCTTGGCCGTGCAGAGATCTTCTTTCTCCCCTTGGTTATCTCACAAATTTGGCATTTTCAAGGTAATATGGTTGTGGGCCAGCTGTCAAAGATGTGGCTGAAATCATTTTCACAGGGAACCTTTTCACTCTGCACTCTCTTCTTAATCCTAGATCTGACATCATTTGAATCTGTTACTAAGAATAGGATAAATTAAAGAAACTTGCTTACCATGAACTGTTCTGTTCACTCTTTACATTCAGAACATCACTACAAATCATTTCTCGTGGCAAAAATAGTTGCAAAGCATAAAACTGCTGAAATACCAGTCATTTAGCTGCTCTCACCATTTGCTTCTAATGAGATGGTAGCTTGTTCAACTCTCTCATTTTTAGGTATGACAAAATTATGCTCATTGCTGTCCCGTTGATTGAGCTGTTGGTACATCCCTATAGAGCTCCTCATTTCTGCACTGCCAGGAAGAACTAGGACTACTGTACCAATTGTTATAATTATTTCCAAATATCTCTTTAGCTTGTATTTCTGGAACTAATTTGTTGTCTTTTTACATTTTGTTTAATCCCATGCACCTGTGCTTTTAGACTGTATGTCCTTTTGCTAATATTCTGTGTGCTGCTGTGAGCTACAGGAATGACCAGATGAAGTCAGACGAATAAGCATCTTTTACGATTTTAAAAAAGTTGATTTCACGTGTTTAAAAATGCAAATGTGTATTTTGTGTTACGTGTTTTCCTGAGTTTTAGACTTTCACCACTCATGTTAAAAATTATCCTGATACATTTTTTTCCCTGGTTCTTCTAGTCTCAGTGACCTTAACAACCAGTATTTTTGTTGACACATGGCTTGGCAAATAAAGGCTGAAATAGTAAATGGAGTGTCCTCTTTGATGTGTTTCATAACTGGTTTCCATCAGGCATTTGCAATACTGATTTTAAATGTTTAATTATACTCAAAATCATTAGAAACCTGTTATATATGTCTGACTTGGAAGTGAGAGAAGTAACCCCTTCAGTACTCTTCTCCTTCCTCCCCTAATTCCACTGTAACATTGTGACTGGTAATAATTTCTCATATTAAGTAGTTTTATTATCACAGCACACAGATCATTGTCTTTAAATCTTGATAGGCCTTTGACTAAGGATGGAACCGATTTTAGCAGGACATTAGGGAACATTATTGTTCAGAGTGCCATAAACCCCATGTTTCCCCCTACACTGTTTCAGTACACCTCCATACTGCAGAAGGGATTTGCGTCAGTATGGGTACTAAGAAGTTGCTCTACTTTAGCAGTCTTCTCCTTATAATTGGGGGGGCGGGGGGGGAGGCAAACAAAAAACCAGAAATGTGTTGCTTTGCAGTAAGGATCTGTTTAATTGTAACAGAGGTAGGGCTGTAAACCATGCGAAGTCATAAAGGTCACAGCTTCTGTGAAAAGTTTCTCTATTAATAGTCTATAAGTATTTTGTTTCTGCCAAGCCGGTGCTTAGAACCAAATTAGTCCCTCATTACAAGTATAATACATTAAAGTCAAGGGTGTATGATCATGCCCTGTGTTGCTTTCAGACACCCTCCCCAATCCCTCACTCAGACTGCATTTTCATAAATGCACACATATGGTAAATATGAGTAGACAAATGACTAACAATTTGTTGAGCAATGTAACAACTTGTAAAACAAATAAGTATTTTTTTTTCCTTCTCTTTTTCTCTGCTCTTAAGGACATTTTGCAAACCTCCATACCTGTTGCCTTCAGCGTAGCGGCTAAAGATACAGCCACGGATAAATAAATATTAGGTGCTTCTCTTGGTATGACTCCTTTTAGTAAAGTAGAGTTCATTCTGCATTTAATGGAGAGAGGTGGGCTTCTCCATCCCATTTTAAAACGTACATGTCTAAGACACATGAGGTGAATTATCTCAGGAATTGCCAGTCTCTCCTTGGGTCTGTCTTTCCTTTGGTCATCAAAAAAGTCTAAGCAAACCACTTAACTAAGTTAGAACAGAGAAAAGAAGGAGTTTTGAAGAGAACATAACAAATGTAGTGGAGATGAACAGTAAAGATACCATCCTGGAGAAGAAAATCCGCCTTTGAAAATTATTATGTGAATTCTAATCCTAAATACCAAAACTTAGCACCCAGGGAAAGCCAGGAAAATGGAGTTTGAAGGATGAATCATATTGAATCACCTTGAATCACATACACCTTTGCATTCACTAGGTATATGAAATTGTGACTCAGGATTTCTTACCTGCCATATGCCATCCTGGTTATCGCAGATTTCTTATGCCCTGCTCTTTAAGGATGCCCCAATCACCCATATTTACCATTTTATTCCATTCCATATTTCTATTCTATTTCTATTGTTAAAAAAAAAAAAGGAAAGAAAGAAAAAAGAATAAAAAAATCAGGCAGTTAATTACGCTGTGTGTCATTCCTTTATCTGAAAAATGGTAGTAACATTGTCCATCAGCCTCACTTGGGTATTGAGAGAATAAATTCATAAATCTGAACTCTGTTCAGATTTTATGTTGATTCTCATAGTAAAACCTATGAATTATAGATAAACCTGATAATAATTGAGAATAAAGGAAAGATGAAGGTTTACTGCTTTGGTTGCCCTCTTTCTGCTCCCTCTAGTAGCACAAAAATGAATTGTTCATTACTGTATTCCTAAGGTGAGACCCCTAGTGATTTTTGCTGCTCTCATAAATTGTGTTGGGCCCAGTTTTTAAAGTGGCCATGTCATTTCTGAATCATAACTGTGTTAGACACAAAAGCAAATATTTTTATCCCAGTGGTGCAAGTACACTCATGCAAACAAGCCTTGCACCTTCAGAGAACAACTTTAATTTTCGTGGTGTCTCATGTGGACACAAGTTTGGCCATTTGGATCCACTTGTGGCATTTAACATTTAGATCCACTAATTTCAGGTGGTTTTACCCACACGCAATGCAGAACTGTGTATGTCAGTGGGGGGTAGTTGGGACTTTTCCTTAAAAAGCACTGAGACAGTGTGAGCCTGTTCTTTTAGAAGACACATTGTATCTGGGATGCTTCAGTTATATATGTGAGTGGAAGTCTCATGTGTTGACTTGGCGTTTGAGTCCTTTAGCAGTGATGTAACTTCGTGATGTTAGTTCCTTTTCCAAAAGTAGCAGGGATAACTTGATTGAACAGCTGAATGGACAAATCTAATGGTCCCAGTGCAGTGCCTGTTCCCAGTCATGGGTATTCACCACTTCTCTTGTGTGGGTACCCAAGTTGAGCTGAGTTCTGATGAGTTGTGCCTGGGATGACACTGGCACACTTTAGCTCCCTGATCTGCTTCTCCTTAGGGTTAGAGGTGTCTGTGGCTTGGGAGAGAGAGGGGAGAAAGCAAAACTGTTGCCTATGTTAGGTGCCTGTGTTTGCATCATTTCAGGTGTATGGTAAAACCACAGTGTGAGAAATATCATGTAAGGATTATATAATTGGTAGTGGTGGTCAAGTAACAGGTCTGGTCTGTATTCAGACTCCATGTAATTGTCTGATCTTGCAGTAGAACTGAGTCAGAGATGAATTCAGAAGTTAAATTTTGTATTTTTTTTTCTTACATATTTATGTATTTCTTTTGGTATTCTGTGTCAGTCTGCTAGTCTAAAATCCTTGGTTCTCAGAATCCTTTTTCCTCTGGTTCCTATGTTGCTTATAGAAAGGTGAGGATGAAGATACCTTTTGTAGTTTTCTATGTTTTTGTAGCCTGTATCATTGCACAAGACCATGTGTATATGCCTCATAGCAAGGCAGCTAGGTCCACACTTCAGACTCACCAGCCTTTGGATTTTTGGGGCCTCAAATTGGCATGTAAAGGACTGAACTGTGTGGTTTTTATACAGAAAGCTGAAGTCCATGAATTGTGAAGATAGCCCAAACATAATATGTTGATGTGTTAGAGCACCACATTTAAGTACCTGCCAGCTGTAACTGTTCCAAAAGGCAAAACTAAAGGTAAATATTAGGAGAAGAGAAAAGGAGAGGCGTTCAGACAAGGTGTTTTTGCTTGAGCAATAGCTTTCCTTATGTTTTAAGTTTTACCGTGCATAAAGTAGCCTTGGCTCATCTAATAGACTCCACCAGCATAGTGTCAATATACTGTGTCCAAAGAGAGAGATTTGAAAAACTGTTCAGTGCATTAAAGCCATATTCTTTAGGTAGACTTTTTTCCCCAGTTCAAATTAATTATGAAATGGCACCTTTTTGTTCCATTTCTTCTGTGTCTCTTCTTTTTTCTCTGTCCTTTGCCCCTCTCTTTCTGAGGGGCTGTGTTTAGCCAAAAAGAAGCACTATTTTCCAACATTTCTCCAGGTGACTGATAGGGGAAGGAGGAGGGGGAAAAAAATCTTCCTTTCTTTTTTTCCCACTTAAGGCCTCCATTGTTCTGTATGCTTTGAAGAATCTTGTAGCTTAACTGCAGGGAGTAGCTTGATTCCTTTTAGTGAAAATGGCTTCTAGTCATCTTCCCCAAACTGTGCAGCTTGGAGCACTGAAGTCTTTATTTGAGGGAAGAGAAGGAAGGGTAGAATTGTTTGGAGGGTTAAGGAACAAAGACCAGGAAACTAAGGAAGGAGAAAACCAAAATCTAAAGGAGGCTGCTGCCATCTAGAGTCGAGACTTAACACTGTTGGCGTTTTTGGAGTGGCATTCAATTAATGTATCTCTGAAAAAAATAGTAGAGGAAAATGCCTCGTAGCAATGGTACTGCTTTTTTTGCTTTTCATTTCAGCTGTAATAATGGGAACTTCTAAAAGTATCTTTGATTTTTAGTAAGTGCTCTTTTTTTGTGTATGGGTAATCTAAGTATATTAATTCAGATTAAAATTTTCTCATCACAAGTGAAAAATGGAGAATTAACACAAACAGTGCTAAAAGGAGGACAGCAGTCTATATGTAAGTAAACACTGTTGATGAGACCAGGTACCTCTGCAGGGCAGGTAGAAGCTCCCACTCTCGTGTTTTCATGAGGACTGGGAAGCAAGCTTCCTCACAGCACAGCCACAGCATAAAGCAGTACATCCCTTTCAGTTCCTGGAGACATTAAAAATCCCATTGCATGCTTGTAGCAGTATAAGTATGGCATTTCAAGCAGAAAAGATAACAGACTGTCCTGACTTGAATGTTTGAGAACGTCCCATCCCTAATCTATTGCTTGCAGTGTGGTGGAACAGCCTCATTCTCCTTGGTGGATTGTAGATGGGGCTAGGGGAAAGAGGACTGACATTAGGTGGAGCAAAACAGGGCTAGGCTCAGCATGGCATGCACAGGCTTGAAATACTGTGCCCTAATAGTTGGTTCTATGTGCTTTCAGAAGAGGTACCTATTGCCATTACAGGATCATTATGTTTTTTCATCTCTGGTGCATCCTAATTCCAGAGCCTTGATATAACTCTTGATTGGCAAAAGGATTTTGAGTAAGTTTACGTATTTCCATTCTCTATAATAAAGGTTATATTTCAGTCAGCCTCCTTGCACTTGTGTCATTCAATACTATTTTCATTTTCAGCAATTCAAATTTTGACCTCTTGGTTTTAGTCAATTAAATGTGGAAACACCCTTTGTATTTGGGAACAACATTTTAGCTAGATATATAGAGACACTTGTGTCTATCCATGCATCACTCCCTAATTTAAAATCAGAAAGTGCTCTTTGTCCCTTTCTTTGGCGCTGGCAGCATTTCTTTGACCTACGAACAGAAAGGAATATGATTCTGTTTTCATGGAAGTTCAGCTTAGGATCAAGGATTTCACACACTTCGGTGAATCTGCTCAGCCACTTTTTAAAAAGAGCTCTGTCAAAAATCGCTTTATAGTTTTACTCTTCCTTTCTGTTCTCAGTGCTTTGAATGATCCTATTCTGAGTCTTGAAAATAACTTCACATTCGTTAGTAGTTTTGTCTTTTTCCATTTTCACCCAATATGCTCTTGTCTTGTTATGGCAGTCTAGACGCAACTATTAAGAAGCTAAATTCACAAAGTATGTGAACTCTTTTTTCTTTCATCTCCTTTGAACTACTTGATCTCTGTATTTAATTCTGAGCTCTAAAATGAACCCCTGGCACTGTATCTTTCTCTCTACCTTGCTCAATTCTCCACAGCTCTGAAAGGAGAATTAGACATACGACAGATTACTCATACTATTTTTCTTCGTAGTTGCTGCAATTAAGAAGATCCACCAAAAACTTTTTGAGGGTTTTGGGGGGATTAAAATACTCTGCTTGCTGGCCTAACATGATTATTACCTCCTTCAATCTCCTTTTCTGTCTTCTGGTTTAATAGAATTTTAAACTAACACAAGATTTCTGTTTACTTTCTTATTTGGGCATAAGCATCTCAGAATTTATGACCAGGATCTGGGTTTTAGAAAAACAGGTAAATCAGTTTGCTTGTATTCTCTGACAGGTTGATCATTTAGTTATTAATAAATTCATTGCATTCTTTAAGAGGTTTACATGGAAAAAAATGTGGAGGGGAAGAATATTCTTCACAGGAGGTATTTACCCAGATTTTAGATTTCTGCATGCTTGCTTTGTTCTTTATGCTGGCAGTTCTACCCATCCTCATTTACAATGTTTTTTCCTGTGTAGCATCCACAGGATGCTATAGTGTGATATCATTAGATTACATATACGGCATGTGGGGCTCATCCTGCAAATTCTACTGTCATGCATCCACTGAGAACATGGCATTATTTCGGAGTTGTGCTGCATTCAGTACACTTACAACTCTGAACAACACTTGAGAGGAGCAGCAAACTGCTTAGATTACTGGAGGGGATAGTTAAGAGGGCAGAGTAAAAGAGTTAAATACATTTGGCTTGGCTAAACAGTTTGTGGGAGTGCAGCATCACGTCTTGGAAATGTAGAGGAGAGAAGATGGTACAAGAAAAAATCAATTAAAACTGTACAGGAAAGTATTAGGTAAAAACAGCGACAGCAGATTAATTAGTCAATTCAACCCTCAGTTTAAAAACTTTCTACTTTCACCTTTCTTTTACATCACAACATACACTGAAAAAGAAACCCCTTTAGATTATTTAAATGAAGTGAAAAATTATAAGGATCCTTTATGAATGGGAACCAGAAGAAATTGTGACAGTGGGCGCTCAATTTGTTGGGTGTTAAATTTGAGGAAATCTCCTAGTCCTGTTAAAAGGAGTAGCTTGCACAGCTGCTGCTTCTTAGTACATCCCCCTTTCGCCTGTCAACACATCCTGTAGGGCCATTGTTATTACTGGTGATGTCCCCGTGCAGTTGCCTTCAGGAGAGAGGATGAGGTGTCAGGTGAAGCATATGTAATTCAAAATTCTACTACCTTGCAATTTGTCTTGTCTGTGCAGGGAAAAAGAGCATGACCCATGCTGTGTGCATGCCTTCCTGTATTCACATCATGTTAATCCATGTTTCTATATCAGTTGTCATGCTGATAGTCTGGGCAGTTTTAGTTGTAGACCTAAACCCAGGCAGAGCTGCAAAGGAAGTAGGGAGGCATGGGTAAAATAATGGGTCCATGGAAATCAGTAAGAGGTTGTTAGCCAATGTGACTAGAATTTTCCCCCAGGTGTGTAGTAGAGTCATATTCTTGTAAATTGCCTCTTCTGCATTTCATAATTTGAGCCATTAGAGACTTTACTAGTTTATTTCTTTTTTTTCCTATGATATTCAGTGAACAGTTCTTCACCAAGATGTCCTGTTAGATTTTAGTTAGCTCAAGTAAAAAAAAATTTATATTACTGTATCTTCATTTAAATAGGCACTACTGTCCTTGAAATGTCAAATAAAATATGACATGTCAATTACTGTATGTCAAGCACATGATGTATTTTCAGCCCCTGATGATTGAGATGGGTTTTGATGTGTGCTTGACGTATTCTAATGGTGCTTCTTCAGTTCAGCAAATGTCTTGAAAACAACATTGAATGGCACATAAATCACAGCACCACCTTTTTAAGGGACTTCTGCCAGAACATGAAGTAGCATCTTTGCTTTCCTGTGAATATTTGGTCAATGATGGCTCTTTTGTCCCAGAGTTGGGAGCCTGCAGTTTCTGGCAAGTTTGCCAGCAAAGCAGAAGCAGTCTGATCACACAACTGTCTTACTCAATTATTTTTTAATCATTACTTTAGAAAAAGAAAATCTAATATTTTCTTAAGAGATCTTTTGAAAATCCCATGCCAGTATTCAGCGTACAGTTTGTCTAGTGATGTGTAGTAAAGCATGAAGTAGGACCATAGGCCTCATCACCATACAGTGTTGGAATGGATTTCTTCCTAACCATGTTCACCTAAAATACATACATACATTAAGGATGAAACGCTCAGTTACTTTTGATGCAAAAAGTAAGTTGCATTTGCTGACTTACAGCAGAGTCAGAAATGGGGACGGGTTACTTTCTCATCTTTTATACTACGTACTTTTGGCATTTGCTAGTTGTGTCTAGCACTAACATTTACACTTCTTCCTGGAGAACATGTGTGTTCATACAGTCGTGTGATTCAGCCATTTCCCAAAAAGATGATACACCTTGATACTAAGGTGGCAGGAAGAAGCGGGAGAGAAGGAGGAAAGGGTACTATACCCACACTTTCCAAATCAGGAGCTAAACCATAAAATTAGTAAAGGAGCAGGACTAAGAATACCCAGGAAATAATTTGCAGTGCTTTGGGGCCCCAAGCTATGTTCTCCTCTTTTCCCTATGTTCACTCTGTTAAATTGTAACACATTGCTTTAATGAGAAGCTGTGCAATTAATTTGACTGTACTTTCAGATGGTATTGTTGAGAAATGCGGGCTTTGAAATAATGTGAGACTTCATAACAGAGTTGTCCTTCAAATTGGCTTTTAAATCCAGTGCTTGCAGATGGGTAGAGTTAGGCTTCAGCCCTTCAGAAATACAAGCTCACCCGTGGCACATCTATGTAAACCACATCTCTGCTCTTTGAACTCCAGAGGCTGAAATAAAAGCAGCCTGTCACAAAACCAGATGAGTACTGGGCCATTTTTTGTTATTGCTCAATTTTTTGTCACAGAAATGAGACAGTGGGATTTATCACCCTGGTGTGAAACAGAGAGCAGTTCAGTGTGTGCTGCTCTTTTAGCTGATATTCTGTAATTTTACATACCATCTCCCTGCCTGCCTTTTCCAGGAGTGGTTTGACAGACTTCTAGTATGAAAAGATGCCAGAGGTTCACCTGCTAGGCCACTGGCCACTAAAAAGGTTAAAGATGTTTTGAAAACTACTGTAATTTCCTGAACATAAAACACATTGAAATTCAGATGTCTTGCTTTTATAGGAAAGACCCTAACAAGAGCAAGAAATAACTGGCCAGGGAACACAGCTGTTTAATGCTACCTTGGGCAAATACGTTGGCAGAAGTGCTACAGCTTTATTCTGTGCCTGCTGCAGGGTGAGTGGTGGGGTGGGTATCCCTGTCCACATCCTCCATCTACTTCCTGTATGGTAGGAGAGGGACTTAATTGAGCCACAAGATGCTTCCACATCACACTAAATTAACATTATTAAACTATCGATTCTATCAGTATTAAAGACTTCTCTACCTACAAACTGTGTTGCATTTGAGTGGCCAAACATGAGATGTAAATAAGGAGTGGGTTTTTTGGCTGCTGTTACAGCTAATATGAACTCAGAACAGACCTCCACTTACCCAGGCAGAGGGGGAAGAGGTAGTCTTGGAAATGGGAGTTTCCAAAGAGGATTCAGGGGTGTAATTGAAGTGAATGGCTTCCCAGCAACAATATTTCTGAAAAAAATTCATAAGGGCACATCAAGTTGTATGTCCAAGTTGTGGTCTTGTGTCAGACTCTTGATAGTCTGCAATGACAGTCCTCCTCACTCCATCCCTCCTGTATAAGATTAAAGTGTGTAACAGGGGCAAAGAAATGATAACTGTGGTGGCAAGGAAGAGCCCTGTTTTTTCACCTCTGAGTGGGTGTCACAAGGAGAGTGAGCAAGGTGTCCAAGGCAGTGTCATCACGGTCACCTGCCCAAAGTGCTGGGTGGCTCCACAGGGTGCATGGGGTATGGGACCCCATTTCCAGGGTGAGATGTCTAGCTTGTCTTATTCAGGCAGTCACTTGCTATAGCCATGGTTTTCTCATCTGACTCTGCTGAATGCCACTCTAATGTCTCCCTGTTATCTCTCTTTCTCTTATTTACTGTAGTTACAGTGATATCATTTTGTTGTGCTGGGAGGTTTGATTTGGATTTGGCTGGGGGGTTTTTTTGTGCCTCTTCCAAATGAACAATTGTGACAGCAAAATGCTTTGATAATTATCCCTTTTTACTGCGTGCAAAGTCTCTAAATTTTCTAGGAAATTATGGGTGTTTTTTGATCTTTACAGTTCTGGTATGTTCCATCCCATTTAGCAAAACAAAGCAAAACAACATATGTTCAGGGTTGAGTTTTGCAAGATTTTAACAGACTCTGATTTCTCCGGTAAAAGCTTGAGTGTAAGCATGCTGGTTGTTCTTAATTGCTATATTGGCAATACTAGTTGATGCTTTATTTGGGGACTTGTACTGTTTGTAAGATGTCATATAGTAAACAGGCAGAGATTTTAACAGATTAGGAAAAGGAAAATATCCAGATGTGGCTGGGGAAGATTTTTCAGATTTTCTTTTTTTCCAAAAAGGAAAATTAAAAAGTAGAATTAAAGAAGTCCTGATGTGAATTCAAGTTATTAAGCCAAACATCCTGTTGGTAAAGATTTGGGAGACTAAAGCTTTCAGAGAAGCAATAGAAGTTCCAGAGATGAATGAACTGGATCCTGGATCAGCACAACTCACTTTGGGCTAATATATGCTGGAAAACTGCGGCAAACCAAGGGACCACCGAGTCCTAGACGATGCTCCTGACTGCACATTTAACATACTTGAAATTCAGAGCACTGTGTTCTAGCCACTCAGTTGTGTTGACCTGCACTAATGAGCAACATGCATAAATTAGCAAGGTGAATGGAGTGGCCTGTTATTATCATGCCTTGATTCTTAGCATTGTAGGAGATGCAATTGGGAAGGATACGCCATCTTCAGAGAGAGCAGCTAGACATGTTCCCTTTGCTTCTTTGCAAGGTTTCCTTTGTGATGTGAGTGTGCTTTCAAGTGTGAAACAAATTATAGTGATGGTAGTGTAAAAAATAAATACATCAAGTATTGATAGCAAGGCCCTAAAAATATTCTTTAGCACTAAATAGGACAAGGAGTATCATGTGAATGAAAGACATCTGATCTCCATTTCTAAGGTGTCTGCAAGAAATTCTACTGGTGACAGGAAGATTTTTCTGTATAGGTGGAAACTTAGTTTCTTCCCTCCTCCCTGAGACAATTTCAAATCAAAGGGAAAAGTGTGCTAATCTGAAAAAGAGTGGCTATTTAACCCCCTGTGAAAAAGTGTTCATATAAAGACTATACTATATGACTATGAATTCTCTTTCTTTAATTGCACAGCATTGTTTCTAAATATTTAAATAATTCTTATGGGATGAAGCAAAATAAAACTGATTTCATAAAGCCTGCAAACATGCAATTTTTTGCCTGTTACTAGTGTTTAAGGAAGGGTCAGGTCAAAAATCTGACTGTTGCAAAGCTTGTTCAACTTAGTATGTTTTTATGCTTTTTTAAACAGAACATTCAATGTCTGTTGGAAAGAGCAGAATAATTTCCATCAAATAATAATTGGCATCCCAAAGGGATACAGACGCCGTTTAACCAGTGGGAAGGCATTTCTTGTCAGGAGAATGCATTGTGTTACATTTCAAAAAACCTGAAGAGGCAACTTCTTTTAAATCTCACCCACTTTGAATCCTCCCATAAATTCACATACACTTATAGTTAGTATATAACACCAAGTCCCCAGTCCAGTTTTGCCTGAGTGGAGCTAGAGCATTCACAGAGTGAAATCTTGACCCATTATTTTGATGGCAAAAAGCCATTAGGATTTTGTTCTTGCCTTTTGTAGTGGGTTGACCCTGGCTGGACACCAGGTACTCACTACAGCTGCTCGCTCTCTCCTCTCTGCAACTGGACAGAGGAGAGAGAAAAAAACGACAAATTCATGAGTTAAGAGCTGGGAGAGGTCACTGATCCACCATCACGGGCAAAACAGACTTGAAGTGGGGATATTAATTGAATTTATTACTACCAGGATCAGAGCAATAGAGTGAGAAGTAAAATAATATTAAAAACATCTTCCCCCCCACCCCTCCTTCCTTCCATTTTCTCCCTCCTCCCCCCCAGCAGTGCAGGGGGATGGGGAATGGGGGTTACAGTCAGTTGTTGTTTCTGCCACTGCTCAGAGAGAGGAGTCCTTCCCCTGCTTCCTTGGGGTCCCTCCCACGGGAGACAGTCCTTGATGGACCTCTACAGCATAAGTCCATCCCACTGGCAACAGTTCTTCATGAAACTGCCGTCCACTGGGTCACTCCTCCATGCGGTGTAGTCCTTTACATATATATAGTCTTTACATATATATAAGCACCAAAATGTATGCTTCAGTGGGGTCAGCCATTTAGTAGTTAACAAAATCTGCTTGATGACACAGAGTATGATAGATGACCACCCGTAATTGCATTACATATAGGTATCCAGGGGAATCAAATATTTAACTTATCAATAATTAGCCTTCTGAATAGGAAGAAAGTAAAGGTCATTCACACGAGTTTCGGTCCCAGTGGAAGCAATGTCCTCATTTAATATCACTGACTTGGCAAGATGTTAGTGACAATTTTGTCAGCTAAGGATACTGAAGAGGGAATTTTTAATCACCACTGCGGTGACCAGTTCCACATTTGTTAGTCTGACCAACAAGAGGAGGTGGATGCACAGATGAGAGTCATCATTGTACAGGTGCTGGGACTGACTACTGTGTATGAAAAATCAGAATCAGAGATAGGAGAAGAAATCTGGAGAGCAAGGTACAACATGCAGGGAGTCCTGCACTAGAAAGTGGAGCATCTGTGCTCTTTCTAACAAGTAACCAGAACAAATATGAAAGACATGAATATATCTACATTCTCATTTCCATGCTGCAAATTTCGGCTCAGCCCATTTTCTGCTGAGAATACCAGTGTTACCAAAGTTTGTTTGCATATGTGTTGCCAGAAAACCATGAAATAAAAATGCGAATCAGAAAGAAACAGGAGAAGTAAAAAGCGGGGCCCTGCGCTCTCAGAGCTGAGTTGTAGGTGCTCAGTTACCCAATTTTATGCTCTGTTTAGAAGGAGACAAAAAAGAAAGAACAGACTTGGCATTGATGCAGCCTGTCTGGAAGGAGGGTTAGGGTGGCTGGTGCTAGAGATTCTGTGAATGATCACTGCTGTTCTGCTAGCTCTGAAAGAAGGGGATGAAATAAGATGCTCTTTCTCTGCTAGACCAGGATCAGGTCTGAACTAGCATGCATCAAACATGTTTGGCATACAGGATTTCAGGAATTATTCCTGCTTTCAGGAGGATGTACAGTGCTTTGTCTTCAGATCCAAAGAACAGACATTTGCTCATGCACTTTATTCCACCTGCAAGTTCATTGTGAAGATGTGTTTTTCTCACTGCTTGAGGTTTCCTTGTTTTCATGGATTTTCAGTTCAGAAAAACATTGGGCTAAAGCAAAGCAAGCTAATGTTTGGGGGTTTTTTAAAGAAAGAAATTCAGGTTATGTCAGCTCATGGTCACTCCGTTATCTTTCATTGCAATATGTAGATATGTGCCTTTATGAATATAAACTTTTTGTAAGAACTATTTAGAAAAAGCAAGCATTCATTAGAAACTCCCTTTCAAACATGAGTGTAGCTGAGCACTGGAACACCTTGCCCAGAGGAATGCTTTTTTTTTCCATCTTTGAACATTTTCAGACTTAACCAGGACAAGACTATGAACAACCTGGTCTAGCTCTGAAGCTAACCCCGCTGAGCAAATTATTTATAGATCCCTTTCCAGATGAGTTTTTCTATTACTCTTTATTCCAGGGCATATTACAAAAAGGCGTGTTAACGTGGGCTTCAACATGTATTGATGTTGAGCCATCCTTATGGGCTGGAAGGGTCAATGTTGCAGTTGTTCATCTTTTGTACGGCACATGTGTTAGGAAAAAATACTTCTGAAACATATATAAACATCTATGGTTGGTTGTCACCTTTAGATCTATGACAAAATCTAAGGGCAAGTGTCTTAATATGAGTCTTGTCTGTCCAAACCAAGGGAAATGCAGAGAGCAGTGAAACAGATTTATGTTTTAAATTACCGAGAGGGTTTTGTCCATGTGTAAAACATCATAGCCTTCCTATGAAATGTTTCTAAAACTTTTGCAGGTAGAAACAAGCTCTGTATGTCCTGCCGTGGTAGGAGAAATGTGAAATTCATCTTTGTTAAGCATCATCTCAGTAATTCAGTAGGGCTGGTCTGGGAATTGGTGTTGCCCGTGTTCGGTTACTGCTGGATGTAGCAGTGCAAGTTGTCATATAGCCATGAACCTTCTCAAAACCAGGAATAAACATTTTTATAATGTAGACAATGCTTTCTTGCAAGGTAGCAAACTTGTAATTCCTTTGCTTTTTTACAGAATAGCTTTCTAGGGTAACATTTTCTTGGTTAATAAGGGTAAAATAGACAGAAAGTTTTTGGTGTGTTTTTCTTTTCAGTGGCATTTCAGAGTTCATCATAGATTTTATTTATGGTTTTTCTCTGTCAGAAGTATTCTTCGCAGTCTTCCAGTCATCAGATCTGGGGGACATGCTGGAGCATGTCGTAGATACTTTCTGGCTCAGCTTCCTTTCTTTAGAAGCCCAGCACAGAAAAACAGTGTGAAAGAGAAAATGTGGTGTGTATTTGGGTCTCGGCCCAGTGTGAAGTTGGGATACACCTCAGGACAGCACAGCTCTAGGAGCTGGAAACTCCTTCTGGGTCCCATAGCACGCATACAGATCAGGAAGATGAAGCAAATGTCTCATTCCATGTCTCACAGCTGATAACAGAGGCGATTAATAATTTTGGTAAGTTGTGTCATGGTTGACATTAGTGCTTTTCGTAGTAGACCCTGAAGTTCTTTCCCTCTGCCAGAAGTATATTACGTGTATAGTTGTGCTTCCAGTTCCACCCGAGCCAGAGCAGTGTTGTGACACACTCAGGTTTTGCAAGGCAACTCAACAGTTTGAGTACCTTTATCTGGTCTCAACAATAAATGCTGCAGATGAAATCATGGTCAAAGATGTGCAGGGTGTTTTGTTTGCCAGCCACCCAGGGCAGTTGGGAGCATGGAAATGGCCAAATGGAGCTGGAGCAGAGGATCTTCTTTACCAGGATGCTGCCTCTGGCAGCACTCAGCAGTAGACACCTAGGACAGAGCATAGCAAGGCAAACATACTGTGCTCTTACACCTATCTCTCCATCTGCTCCAAGTACGATTTTGCTCCATCTTTGGCTCAAGCACTTTCTGAACCAAATGTATTCAAACCATCTTTCATCTCTGTCTTGTTTATCCATGTAATTTTCTCATTTAATGTGTGTGCTGTTTGTGTATGCTGCCAAATTCCTCCTTTTTTTCTTGATAAAAAGTGTAATTTCTAGTATAACATCACCTTCAAGTACAGTGATTGAAGTAACTACTGCTTATAAAAGAGTAGCACATATTTTCCTTTTATGGTCGCCTTAAATACTGCTTGATATGTTTTAATGTCTAAAATTCCTAAGGCAGCTGTTTGCCTTTCATGAAACATTAATTAGAATCTAAGAATAAAAGAGGGCAAAAAATATATATGTACATATGTGTGCGTATCTGTTTCTGGACAGGAGACAGTAGAAACTTTGTATTTAAAAAGAAAAGCAGTAAGTAAATATTTGAGTGAAGACACTTACCAGGAGATTACGCTGATATTTAAGCATTTTATAGGAAAAAACTACTATGTTTTTATGTAGTAGGATATTGGCATCTCACTTCTAGGAGGAGTTTTATAAACTGTGATGAAAAATAATCCATGTCATATTTCTTCACGATCTAATGTATGGTGTTTACAAGGATACTTTCACCAATATCCTGAGCGAGAAGGTACCATTATATGACCTATCAGAAAATTAAATTACAGTATGTGAAAAGTAGCTACAAAAGAAAGTAATTGAGAGCTGGAGTCTGGCAAATGTGATTCAATGCCCCTTTTCAAAAAGGCACAGAATATCCGTATCATTCATGCCTGTTAGCATCTGAAACTTAAGGTCTTAACTGATAGAGGATACTTGTCTTAAGTGAAATTAACTCTCTGAAGGAGTGGTGTGCAGCTGTGGATATGTTCACTCTATTCAGAAATGTGCTGGAGGAGCCAAGCAAAGGTATTGAGACTACGGTCATCTCTGCTTCTGATTGTCCTTGGTGGGGAGCTGTTCTGGGAGCCACACAGCTTCACCCAAAGGAGCATCAGCAGCTGCCAGGGATGTGTGTGCTCATGCTGCTCGATGTGCTCAAGGGATGCCATCCCACCACTGGATCCAAAGGCCAAGATTTTCCAAAATAATGCATAAGGCTTCACTTATGCCTATGGTTAGTCACTTAACAGCTCTAGTTTCTGTAAATGTTAAGTAGCCAAACCCCATAATGCTTCTTCTGCAGCCCAGGTTCCCTTTGAATGCCAAGCAAATGCTAGAAATCCAAAGATTTTCTTCAGCTGCTCATTATCATCTGAATGCAGGCATGTTACATTCTAGTTTTCTCCTTTTATTTAATTTACCTGCACTTTTAGTTACTACGACTTACAGGTTGACCCAGAAGCTTTGCATGTCTCATAAATAAAGATTCACATTGCTAAATTTATACACTATCTGTATATTTGAATACTGTATATTTACTTATTTTCCCTTTAAAACAAATAACACCTGTAAATATCTTCATGTCCAAAATTGACCTCAGGGTGGGATATGAGTGTTTGCTTCTTGGTTCTGTCCTGTATTGCCATTACACATTGTCAGCTCCTAAGAATTTAGCATGGTTGTATCTCCCAGTTTTTGTTTTCAGACTAGCTATTTGTGTGTTTATTTTTCTGTGTATTATGTACTCAAGTATCACAGAAAGTAGCTTCTCTGTGCAGCAAAAGGTAGATTTTCCAGTTGTTCCTGGTGTTGATTGCTTGTGTCCGTGTTCTCAATTTCTCTGTGCATGTTCTAAATTTCCATGGAAGCTTTGGTAATCACAGCTGGTTGCCACTGAAAGGGGTGATGATACTCCCCTGCCTCTTGGCCACAGGTTTCCATCCTCTCCCATGTGTCAGTGCAGGTACTTGATACTACTTAGGGAGTTAAACTACCAAGAGCTTCTCAGGTTTTTTTTGCAGAATTGGCTTTTTGTTGTTGTGGGTCCCTGCACCAGCTTGCTGCAGGTTGAGACAAGTGCCTGTGCCAACACTACGGAAAGAACTGGAGTGGGACTGTCCTGATATGCCATCTTAACCAAATCACCTGCTTCGCAGCCCAGAGGCTGAGGAACACAAAAGGACCACAACTCATGTTATGTCCATCTTGTGGGACACAGTCTGGCCTGCTGAGCCCCTCATCTAGACTGAGCAGATGCTGCACAGGTCTGAGCCCAGTCTAGTTTTCTTCTCATGGTAGCCAGAGTGGAGGGAACATGCCTGGGTGTCACCCCAAAGGGAAGATGGCATCTGTTTTTAGCAGCCACAGACTGTTGTTAAGGTGCAGCCACAAGTCTCTCGATTAACTATGGGGCCAGCTAGGGAGGAAGGTAATGTAGCCTGAGTGCTGTAAAGGAGAGATGTGCGGTAAGGTGGCAGAGATATTGAACACAAACTGGTCTTTACTTGTTGGCCCCAGGTCAGTGTGTTTTCCATGAGGTTTGTGGAGACAGGACGGATGCATAGCCAAAGAGTCTGAGCTCATAGTGGAGGGGCCAAGGAAGAGTAAAGGTGGCAATCACAAAGTTGAAGATGCAACACTGGGTCATTGTTTGGGTTTGTACAGCAAAGTGTAGCTTGCTGCACGTCACCAGCTGACACAGGCTGTGTCAGCCAGCCTTTGACTGGCTCACTGGGATGCCAGCAGCACCCGGAAGCTTGGATTTTGGTGGCCGAAGGTAACCCTGCATATTGGCCACAGAGTGAGCGCACTTGAGGAGACTGTTGGGAGCTGCCAGCATGCATTGACTTGTGCATAGTGTGTTGGTGGTGTGTCACGAGACTGAACACAATTCAAGTCTTTAATAAACATCCCATGCTCCCCAGGAAGTTCTCTGGGCAGCTCTGCTCTGCATATTGCTCAGAAAACACAGGATCGGTATAAAAAGACCCATTACATGTGGGTTTTAAGTATTACTGCATATGCCAAGGACCATTCACAGGCTGCGTAGAACAGAGACAAAACACCTAGGAAGTCACAGGCAGCATTTGTAGAATGGAAAAATAATCCTGCATTACCAGGGTGTTAAAATCCCTATCTCATGCAGTGCAGATCACATTCAGCAGAACTTGATGGCCATCTACTGGCGAATCCCCAGTTGTTGTTAACACTTTGCAGACTTTTTTGCATCAGAGAGACAAGCACTTGGCCATGTGTGAGTTGCAAAGATATATGTTTTCACTTGTAGCTGGAAATAACACAACTGAATTTTTAGAAATCATCCTAAAAGCTCATGTTGGTTTAACTGACTACAGGTGTTGCAGCTGCTCATGGAGGCAGCCAGCAGTCTCCCAAGATTCCTGTTCAGTGTAACAATTTCTACACTAACATAGAAATTACACTGGTTTTAGAAATAATGAACTGCAAATAAATAAACATCAAGCTGACAGGTCAGAACCCAGTTTTCTTGTTTGTTAATTTATCTTTCAAACTTGATGTATCAACAGTAATTTGATACATCCTTAAATTTCACTGAGCTGTTATGTGTGGGGCCAATCCTATTGTTAAAGCCCACCTTGAGCCATAAAGGCTGCCTGAGATCTTGGCCATGAACAGGAGAATTGGCAGCTCTTCCTCTGGGCACCCTAGTAGCTCTTGGCTGATGACAGGTTTCCAAGTCTTCCCTCTGTGCAATCTGTGAGGGACACAGATTTGAGAGAGGCCACTATGATACGGTTTGCTTGGGTTTTGGTTTAGGGGCGGAGGGGGTGTGTGTATGTTTTTTAGGTAATGTTTTTTCTATATTTTATAAAATTTGAAATACATTTTAAGCAAAAAGGAAAAAGAAGTCAGTTAAAAAAATAAGTACCTATGAGTTCCCTGACACATCCATGCTCAAAGTCTTCATCTACCATGGTGCTGTCAAACAGTAGTTTCTGGAACCCTGTGCTGACCAGAGCCACTTGGCAGAACCTCCATGGCCTTTAAAAGTCACAAAACATGGTTCTGAGGACTTCTTCTAGTTCTATGTGGTCAGAGAGAGCGTTTTGTAGAAATTACTTGGAAAAGAAGATGATGTCCCTTTACTGCTGCATGGCAAAGGGAAAGAATATCAGCAAATCAGCTGGAAGTTACAGTGGAAGGGACTAACCTGAGGAAGCTCATAAAAGCACTTAGTGCTCTTTTTAGGGCTTTTTGTGGTATCTCAGTTTTTAAAAAATTACACAGCTTTTGATAGACAAAAACAAGTTGGTGCTATCAGGTAGATTCTGGCGGCTTTTCCACCAGGGAGCATGTCTGCACTATGGGGTCCCCTTGTGCCACAGGAGTTAGAGTGGCAGAGGAAAATCACCTTGGATGTACACTCTCACTTGCCATGTGAGTCTCCTCTGGTGGTTAGTTTATCATTTAGCCTGCACTGCTGTAGAGGGAAGGCATGAGGTTACATTTGCTGGTTCTGACTGACAGTAGCTGTTCTCCTTGGTGTGCTGAGCAAGCAATGATTCTGAAGCTCTCAGGGGTTAGTGACAATGCACATCACCTTCTGTGGCTTATTCTGTTACTCTCCCTCCTGTGGAATAGGTGGGGTCCTTCACTTTTTAGAAAGTGAACAATCCAGTTAAGAAGCAGCAGCATTGGTCATGTGCCCCATTCACGGCACTGCTTTATGCCACCCTCTCCTGTATAAATACCTGGGAAAGCACAGAGCAGTTCCCAGCAGTGAGATCACTTTCTTGTATGTGACAAATAGCTTTTATGAGATGCTGACTCTTCTTAAGGTTCATTTTGTCTCCAGGCTGGAAATTGCAGCAGCATTATAAGCTTGATCCTCCTCCCATTTAAATGAGCTGTACTATCCAGGATCTGAACACTCTGTTACAAAATAAGCTTTTAAGACAGCTAATAAATCACATGCAGTGAAAATGATGCACAAATATTTATTTTTAAAGATAAAGATTTTCTGCTCTTGAGCACTGGATTTTGTATGTTCAGTATTGAGCTTTAACAGTTGATTTACACATTCGCTTTTATTTCAGCTGATGGGATGTTTAAAAAAAACAAACAGCTGGAGTAGTGAGACCATTCTCAGTGAATCATCCAACCCAAGACTTTTATTTGCTCTGAGATGCAGATGCTTAAATGCAATTACTAAGCCATTTCTGTGAGAGCTAAACATATCTGTATTCCAGTCACATAGTTAAACTGCTAATGTGTCTTACTCTCTTGTGGACAACTTTTCACTAGTTAATGTTCATATTACAGCCCTTTGTCCACTTCTTTCTGCATTTCAGAAATTCTCTGCGCACCCATTTACACACATCGTATTACAGGCAAAAATAATTAATCTGAAAAATCTCTTTCCTGAAGGTGAAATATGAATATATATGATATGTTAAGAGAGAAAGAGGACTGTTGGAAAGAAAATACCTTTTTCTTTTTTAATAATGTTTTAAATTAAGTTTGTACTGTAAAAATATTTAAACAAAATGAAAAATGAGTAATTTGGACTACCATTAATTCAAGGCTTAAAGATTTGCATGCAGAGAATTAGAACATCAGTGAAATCACATGGTAGTTGTGTGAGATGCTTTATGCAAAGTTTTAACCCAATATAAATCGTCCTCAGCAAATTCTGGAAATCTCTAGGAGTTAAATTTATGCTGGAACAGTTATAGCTGTAACAGTAGTGGCTGTTGTAACAGGAGGTCACAAATCAGCGTTAACACAGGAACTTCTTAGTGAATGCATCAACATCAGTGTTTCTTTCCAATTCCTTTCTTAGTATGATAGCTTAGCAAAAGGTTCATGCTTTTTTTCATTCAAATTGATCTTAAGAGTCCAAAAGAGCTTACTAATGAATCTGTAGCTCATTTAACTTGAATGTCAATAAATCTGGGAAGCCCCAGAAATATGATGAAGGCCAGTGTTGTTCCAGTACTTAAAGCAGCTGAACAGGTTAGTATAACTGGGTGAATGTGATTGTTGTGCGATATAATCATGAGGTTGATAAGATGATCAGTTAATAATGATTTATGGCTGGGTAGTATAATTACTGGAAGTCAATGAGGATTTGGATCTTGGCCTACCAGCTTGATCATAGTTTATCTAACCAAGCCAAATGCATTGCTGTAGCAGGGTTTTTTTCAATTATTAGACTCAGTATGTGCTGTATTTAGAATCTCAAGCAACATAACTTCAACATTATATTTTTAATTGATTAAAACTGGGATAACTGATAGGCCTTAAGACATTTCTGTAAATGAAGTATCTTTGATGAGAATTTGAGTTTCTCTGGGGATTGTTCTCTGGCCTTGTCCTAGGAAAATTTATTTATCAGTGGCCTGAAAGGAAAATTAAATTCTTTGGCTTGCAAATGATAGATTGAGAATTGTTAAATAAGAAAATGGAAAAATCACTGCTGCATGGTGATATGGATCTATTAGCAGTCTGTATTCAAGCAAACAACAGGTGTTTGGCCTAGTGCGAGGATCCATAGTTCAGATCTGGGTATTGGAAACACTTTTTCATAAAAGGTTTCAGGCTTTTTATCTATTTAAAGTTGTCAAGGAAAAGTTATGGAGGCTATATATAAAGTTGTTTAGAAAACAGAGTTCAGTGAGCTTGTACTTGGACATGTGTCAAATAGAAATAGAGCTCAGATAAAGTCAGGCTACTTCATTATTGGAGCAGTGTTTCAAAGATAGTGGTACTTTTTTAGGACAATAATAATTGCCTCTAAATCAAGATTTCAGTTTTTTCATACTGCAAAATATGCTCTAGTTTAAGCACTGATTGTGTCAAATATGTGCTGCGAACTACATTATGAAAATGGAAATAATTAATTGTGTGTGTCACTTTTGTCACAGTCATATGTTACAGCTGATTTTTTGGGGCCCAAGATATACACTATGCTTTTGCTTCATTTCTTTGCTTCTCTTCTGTTTTTCAGTTCAATTTCACCATTCAGTATTGAGAGCACAAGGCGTCAGAGAAGGTCTGAGTCTCCAGACTCCAGGAAGCGGCGCATCCACCGGTGTGACTTTGAGGGATGCAACAAAGTATACACAAAAAGTTCCCACCTGAAGGCTCACCGGAGAACACACACAGGTAAAACTTTGCTGGCACTGTGCACCATGGTTAAGACAAGCAGGTTCCTTTCTGCCTGACATAGGACATATTGAGCTTGTTGCCCTACACTGAGGGCCAAAGGTCTTTGTCTAAATAACAGAGATCTCTACGAGTGCATCAGCACTGGCATTCTTGGGCAGATCAAGAGTGTCCCTGTCATCCCTCCTTGGCGGTACTAGAATGGTGTCAGCACAAACCAGACTCCTCTCCAGTGAAACTAAACAGAAAAGTGACCTTCAGGAAGACAACACCTACTGTGCTGCAACAAACAATGGGTGGGCATTACTTGGGATCAACCAGAACTAGTCCAAAGAAAACCCTCCAGAAGAGCATATAACGTGGTCATGAATCTTCAGCAGCATTTTTTCACTCTACAGATCTACTCCTGTCGAGCTACTACTTGCTTTTATAGATGTAGCCTTTGAATGCCAGGTGGTCCTGAGAGCCTTCAGTTCAACTCAAGTGTAAACTCAAGTCCTTTGTCTTTCTGGAAGGCTTTAAGGAGCACCTACCCCATGCTGGAGAGGGAAGTCAGTCACTGTATGAGAATAGGTTGCACTAGATCCCTACAACAGAGGTGCTGGAGAGGTGCTTAGAGGAGCTAGGTCCCATTCAGTGATGATAATACTTAACACTTAGTCAATACCTGGTGTCCTTATTAACCTTGTGGACTGTTAGTAGTCTATATGACAGGCATGTAAGGGTAGCTGAAGCAGTGATGATGTAACAGTTGTAATTTTATTGTGGATAAACTCAGGACCAGCAATTTGAAATCAAGAACAGTTAAAAAGGAGTTTGATTGGATGGCTGGAAAGGCAGTGGACAGAACACTGAGTCTCAGTGCTATTCCTTACTCTGCTACTGATTTGCTTAAATTTATTGATCTCTCTGCTCTTAATGGACTTCAGCATTCTTGTAACTCTTGGAAAAAAGATGGTGTTTATTCAGCATGTAGCACAATGTTGTTCTTTGCTGAGAAACTGCTGACACTTTTTGTGGTGTGATGTACTCTAAGGAGTATGAGATACTATTTTAAAAAATTAAGTGATGGCTTCTCCATTTCAATTGAGGCCATATCTCCATCACTCTTTCCAATATGTCTTTTGGTTGGTAGGACTTTTGTTGAGAGGAATTCTGAACAAGGCTCCATCCTAGTACCCCCTACTAAACCAATTTCAGTAAGGTAAGAGTCCCTTCCTTATACAGCAGAAATGTTGTGGTGATTTGGAAATTGCATTACATTTCCCTCCAGGACAGTTTTCCTGGTTTATCCATATCTTTCCATTAATGCTTGTGCCTTCTGCTCTCATGATTTATAATTCTTGTCTTAATTCTTTTTTCTTCTTTGCTATTCTTTCTCATCTTCAACGTGGTCTTTCATCCCTACCCTTCTAATATAATTTATATACCCTTACCCTTTCACCTTGTTCTCTGTCATTCTTATTTTACTTCTTTTATCCCAGTCTAACCCTACTCCATCCCTTTCCTTCTCCATGCCCTGATTTCTGTGTTGTTTCCTTTTCTTGCCTTTATAGCCCTTTGAGCATTATAAAGCTGTAGCAAATTCAAGGACAGAGAGCCCAACAGAGACATAAAAACAGGAGAGTGTTTGGTTTCAACCAAAAATACCATTGGGAAGTCACTCTTTTCTAGCCTGCAAGACTGGCAACCAGCCCAGGAGTATAAACAATGATCGTGTAAGGAGCTGACTTACAAAACTAGATGTGAACAACCTCAGAAATGTCACACCCAAGTTAGCCCAGAAACAGAGAAGGCTCTTCTCTGCCATGACATTTTAAAACACTGAGAATTACATTTGTCTTTGAGTCTGTAATTCTTTAGTGGTCTCATGGGACAGACCAGAGCTTGCAGGTAATGCACCCAAATCAGTGTTAGATAGATAGTCAACACTGCTGAATCCCAGGCTAGATTCTGACATTCTAGACACTGAAGGTTTGAAAAGGGTGTAGGTAATTACAGCTTTAGCATCCGTAACTCTCCAGGCAGCACGGAGGTAGTTTTGTCTACCTGCTGTAATTGTAGGATCTATCTCCTCAGCCTTGGTTCCCTGGCAGCTGGGTGTCAGGGCTATGCTATCTGTCTGGGATCTCTGGGTAGTCAGAGAAGAGGGATTGGCACCTCTGGGGCATGTTATTCCCTCTTCAGGTATACCCAGAGATTGGCTTGCAAAGGTGCTTTTCTTCCACTGCTGAGTACAGAGGAAACGCGGATACCTGCCAGGCTGTTAGCTGGCTAAAATGAATCTCCAGGTTTATTACTTCAGAGAAAAAGAAAAGTAACATCAAATCAAAAACCTTCGTTAAATGGTCAGCTGACAACTACCTTATATTGACATAGCAGTAGGCATGATGGAAGAAGTGTAGTCTAGAAGGTGAGTACTGAATTTAGCCAGTGGATCCAGTGAGAAAATCTGTATCATGATGTTAAAATTAAATGCATTTTACTGAACACTTCTAAGTCTTGGTAAGAAGTTGATATATTCAGACTAATGTGTAGCATTGGCCATGAGCGTACTCCATGTACTAATCTCATCTTACATTTTTTATCTTGGTCTTTACTTTTGCTTTAGGCAAAAGAAGTTAATTATTCACGTATGACCCACAGTAATTAGTGCAGTTTTGGATAAGTATAAATGAAGTATGACAGCTATGCATGCAAGGGTGAGCAAGTTTCAGTAGGAAACTTTCTGAGAAAAGATCACAGAAACTCAGCATTGCATAATCTGGAGGGTGAGGTTTTTTTTAGGCAGGCTATTCTTACTGACAGTTGTTTACCTAAGCAGGATGTATTTGAGAACATTTGGCTTTTTTTCATTTACTCAGTGATCTTCAAGGTCTTTTCCAACCTAAACGATTTTCTGTGCATAGCCTCTAAAATATTCACAGTAGTTTGGATACAGGAGGAAAAGCAATGTGGTATTTTGATAGGATTGAACAGCTTTGTTGGTTGGAAGGTATACTTCTTTACACCTTAATTAAAAATGGAAACAAAATAATATAGGTGGTAAGAGTTGCATTTAATTCTTTTGGAGTAACTCCTAGCTTTTTTAAGTATGCCATTGTCTAGCTTCCCAATGCTTGTCTCCAGTGTCCTTAAATCTTAGTGTACTGGCATGGGCAGAGAGTCCACTGGGGGGCGAACTTGAATTATGTATCGTCTCTCCGACTAGAAAAACTGCAAGTGAAACCTGTAATAGTTAGAGCATTTCATAAATCACAAGCAGTGGTATTAAATTTCTCATTCTAGTATCAGCTTCTTGTTGTTGTTTTGCCAGATCATCAAATAAAGCTATCAGGAGGTATCGGGTGTGATGGAGAGCCTTCGGGGCTCGCAGGCAATCTCGCAGCTCAGGTTTATCAACTCTTCCTGCAAGGAGAAACTGTGAGAAATTGGCTCACTGGAGTTGTGTTGAGTTAGTTTCTGCTTCAGTGAACTTAGAAGAAAATTACTAATGTGTGACTCCACAAAGGAATAATCTTTAAAAATGGGAAAACCAGCAGCCATGGGTTGCATTCCTGGTTTGCTTACATCTGCATTGCACTTGGCATAGGTGGTGGTGTCAGCCCCAGGAATGGGGAGAGTGTAACTGCTGTTTCTGTGAGGTCTGCTCCCTTGCAGCCCTGCTGGGACTCTACTTCTTCAGTTTGCTGCTTTTACTTGGAAGATGGAAAGAGAAACAGCAGTAGCACACTTTTATGATCTCTAGTGGCTATTTCAGACCTTTTTTAGGCAGTTGCCATTGACACTTCCAGTAGGACAGCTGAGCATTACAGACTCAGTAATACTTGTTCCTTCCACTGTGTGAACATCTAAACATCTGAGGATGCTTGAGGTTAAATCCAGTTCTAGGTCATCATGTCTATCCTCTTATCTGTTATATGGAGAATCCCAAAGAGTTTAAAACACTGAATTACCCTGAAGAAGTCAACAAATAAAGAAGATGCCTGCTTTGAGGTTATATAGAACATAATTTTACCATGTCTGATACACAAGAGATTATTCAGTGTCTCTCACCTTCATAGGATTTTCTTTTACTATAGTAGTAATCAGCATTCTGTATTTCTGTGCAACCTTATTTTAGTAATTAGTTATGAATTTCTGGAAGAATGTGACAGAGTGGCTTTCTGGGGTCAGTGCAGTAGAAGCCTGGGACTTTCCAGTTGGCATGAAGTGGGGACAGTCCATGAGTGTAGGGCATTGTATATCCAGAGACATGGCTTTGCTTCTGCCTCAGAGGAGTGAAGGAGTGGAGGAGGGCAAGGTCTGTAACCAGAGCACCTCCTGTGGGAGCTTCAACTGCTGCTCTTCATGCGTGAGCCCACATTGGCTCTGAATCACCTTTGTCAGTGCTACTGCTGCAGAAGATGGGGCTGCTTTTTCAGTCTCTTACAGAGGCAGGCTGAATATAGCCCCCAGGCCAAGTGAATTTTTTAGTGTTTGGTGCTTTGTTCCTTGATCAACGCCTATATCATTCCTGAGAGATGAGAGCAAATACTTTTGCCACAGATGTAATGAAGCCTATTTGTCAGTGTCATGGGGTCTTCAGCAGTGTTACATGGAGACAGTAAACATGTCAGAAGTGCAGATTTGTACCTGAGAAAACGACAGCATTCCCTCCTCAAGATGTTCCTGTATAGCTGGGTTGAGACACCACCCTAGAAGAAAGAGGGCTAGTGAGTACATGGGTGTTTTACTTAGTCTGTGCTTTTTCAAACATTGCATTCCTCTCACTCACTGTTGCTCCATATATTATTTTAATACGAAAGGGCCCCTGTCATTAGTCTTTGTTCACATTTTCCTTTGAGCACTTTCAGAATGGATTTAAGAAGTCAGAGGCACCAAAAAAGTTATTTTTGTTTTGTATGCTTTTAAACTTCATTCATTACCTGTTGTTTTCTTAAGGTCTGTTTAGTGCCTTTTGCTAACTATAAGCTCCAGAGAGATATTTACAGGTTTGTAGTTCCTTCTTTAGACAAATATTGGGAAGAAGCAGCATTTTTTAAATAATCCTTCTGGATTTTACTTGAACTGTGTAGATTTTTGGTCTACTTTAAAATCAACACCTCTTTGTCACCTATGCTCCAGACTCACTTTTCAAAAGCCTAGGTTTTTTTCTTATGTCTTATGTGCTTCTTATTCCTGAGCTCTCTTTCCTCCACGTAAATCTGTCAGGTGAAAAAACCTCCAACAGCATGTTCATACGCTGTTCCAGAAACTGGGAATTTAAATAAACAAAGCCAATTTAAAAATTAGTTTGCCTTAAGTAAAATAGGAGGTTCTGTTTGTATTGGGTGATGCTTTTATTTTTTAAGAAATAGTTTCTTTTAGTGTTTAAAATTTGCTGCCAGTTTCAATAAACAGTAGAGCTTTCCAATGTGAAAATGAGTATATTTCACAGAAGTTTTCCTTTCTAGCTTTTCTGCTCTTTCTTCATGAAGTTTCTCTTTGGAAGATAAACAGATTATTTAATACATGAAGCCTCAGCCTGTTCCTATTGATGTGATGAGGTTCACATTTCAGGACGGAAATATATTTAAAAGCAGATGACTGTTGGTGCAGAATGTACCAGGGTGTAAAGGCAGGTTTACCAATGCCACTGCAGCCTAGTAAGGTGATGTAGAAGGGGAACCTCTGGGTGCAGTGAGGTAGTTATTTGAGTCCAGCTAGTTACAGGCAGGTGTCCATACCAGAAGAAGCTTGTACATCCAGTTCTCTTCCAATCGCTGCTCTGTGGAAAGATAAATGATTTCATTTCTGGCACATTTTGCAAGCTCTGAATTCACCTTACACACGGGGAGTCATTCCTCTGCATTGTAGGTCTGATGCTGTGCCGATATGGAAGAGTGCCCGTATGGTTATTCCAAGACACTTTGATGGGAAAGCAAGTCTAATTGCATCTGTGATTACTTTCAGTCTCTAGATTATGAAAAATATTTGCAACAGTCAGTGCCCCTTGACTTTGTAAATATGGGGTGCATATGTGTTTTGTCTGTGTGTGGCACAAGGGAATAATGATAATTTCATTATGCAGAATAAAATTTTCTCTAAGCCAGCCATTTAGTACTTAATGTTCTACCTCCAAAGAACTGCAGTTCATCTGAGGTCTCAGGCAAGGTTGTGGTCTACCATGTGTAGCCCTGAAGTGGCATGAAGGTGAGAAAGACCTCTTTTACTCCCATTGCTTCCAAAACGCTTTCCCAGATGTTGCACCCAGACCTGGAGGAATAAAGACACAGTACAAGGTTTCCAAGTACTTTAACTCTTGCAGCCCACTCAGTCCCCAACAGAGGAACAGGATAACAACTTGCTACTGAAATGCCCATTACTGGTGATACCCCTTGTCTTTCAGTAACTATGTCCGAAGTTCTTTGTGCGCGTCCTGTCCTTGTCAGGCCAATCTTCCATCAGAAATACAGTCTTTGAGAGTGGAATATGCTCAGAACTGCAAATAAGCTTCACAAAAGCCTTTGTTTTGGTGTTTTATACAGGTTTTCCTTTTTTTCATGCATTAAAGGAAACAAGAGGTAGATCCTGAAAGTTAGTGTTTTCAGTCTTCACTTTCTTGTAAATGAGTGGTTAGAAACCTGGGTAAATTTTACAAAATCTTCTTGTTTCATGGGAAAGTAAAAAGCCCAGATGACACTTCGGTAGAAGGAGTTATTTTCTGCATTTCAGTGTTTTCTACACTCAAGATACGAAATAGTGCTATTTTGGTCATATTTAATCTAATGAGCTTTTCCCTTTTTGTGCATATTTTTGTCAGTTAATATTTTCCTCTAGTATTATATATATATTCTCCTTTTATTGTGACAAAAATTGGTATCTCTTCACTTGGAAAGTTTAATTCCCTTCACAACTCACTTAAATGGATGGCAGGTTTGTCAGTGGTCTGTTTCTGTAGATAGTCCAGCACACCAGTGTTCCATCCTCTGCTTGAGCCTGACTTGTAGCACAGTGCTAACAACAAATAATCAGTTGTGCAAAACTGTGTGAGACAAAGGTCATCCCTTGGAGCCTTTTTGTTGGGGTTTTTTTGGCGTTTTTTTTTCCTTAATTTATTTGGCAGGTTTGTTTTGGTGTTTTGTTTTTTACAGGTAGTAGAAGGTTTAAGTTTGATACTGAGAAACATGAGTATTTCTCTTTGAACATGGTGGAGCAATGCCTGGAGCACCCAGGAGGAGTAACAGTACCAGTATTGTAGGCAGATGGAAAGGGACATCTCCCTTGCAGTTATGGACCACAATGAAGGAAAGTTGTTTTATTTGGAGAGGCCAGACTAAAACCCAAGCCTGCAGCATCCCAGATAGAGCAAGTGTGCAGGTCTGCTGGTACCCTCCATACAGTTGGCTGCTGAAGTGTAGGGATCTGTTACATCACCTTTTCCTAATACTTTTGTGAGTGAAGGCTGCTCTGAGGCAAAATCTCAGCCTTGGAAATTCAGTAGTCCCATATAATTGCTGTATCTGGAGGAAAGAAGAAGTCTTCATGGCATCTTCCACTACAGATATGTCTGTAATATATATGTTAAGTGTATATATATATATGCTCTTAACATATACTTAAATATTTATATATGTACCACATTATGCAGGAAACAAGTTTCAGGAAGATTAATAAAACTTTAAATAAAAACAGTCATATACTGTTAGGATTTGGTCTAGTTCCTGTGTGCACAGGAAAAGACCTTTTACATTTCCAAATATTTTACTTTTTCTGTTTTTACAGGAGTTAAAATTTATCATTTTGCATCAGCAGTGCCTTTGGCAATGTATGTAACTAATCCTGTCCCAGAACGTTATTTCATTTATGTCACATAGCACTTGCTATGGCTCATTGTGGGGTAAAGTCACTGCAGAAGCCCAAAAAGAGAAAATGTGGAAGAGAATTTTCTTGGATTCCCCCTCTTTGTTTCTTTCCTGTGCATGCAGTGACAGACCCAATGTAATGGATTTGCCTTCTTAAATTACAGAGAATTGAATTTTGTGAGTTTGGTCACAAAGGCTATTTTTCTGGGAGTATTAAAATGGTGTCAAACGGAGTCAGCTGTATACCTGAAGGGGCATGTGGGACAGTAGCAGGAGAAGGAAAGAGATAGGGTTGCTGAACTAATACTGTACTAGGATGGCAAACAGGACCCAAGCTCATCAGTGCAGTAAAACGAAAAGTTAGTTGTGTGTTGTGATGTGGGAAAAGGACTCACACCTGAATTATCAGAAGTAGGGCTTGTAAATAACTAGTTCAAGAGCTGCCAAAGTGTAGTGAAGTTCTGTCTCCTAAAGTGGAGGTAGGCACTGTATTTGTGAATTGAAGAAATTGTTTTGTTCCAGGTTTTCACATGAAGAAACCATGTCCCTGTGCTTTGCCTAAATCAAACTGAGAACAAGAAATAAAAAACCTGAATTTCAAGACATGTCCCAGGCAGCACAATATGTTCCTGTTCTGCTCGTAGAAATTGTTTTGCCAGACTTGCTCAACTGATACGAAACTAATCTCTTCCTGGAAAGATATGTTATTTGCATATTTTGACAATACTGAAACACAAAAGTCAAATTACCTGTGTTCACCAAAGAGATGCAGTGAATTAGTAACTAAATAAATAAAGTAAGGTGTTCCTAATAATGTGAGTCATAGCCTTGTTCTTCACACACTCTGCAGTTTTGGGAAGGCTGTTGATGCTGGCTGTTTTGGTTTTCATACCTGCAGAATGGACATCACATTTGTTACACAGTGCTACTATGAAGACAGACTTTTATGAGTGGTTACATTTTCAAAAAACCTTTATAAGGCACTTGGAAGTGTAAAGTGCTTTTTAAGTGCTCTGTTTTTTCATTAAAAAATTATACTAATAAAAGTATCACATAAAATATAAGAATTGTCATTTTTCCCGTTCCCCTGTGTCTAAAAGCTAAGCTCCCCTCTTCCTCTGGGAGTGCCTGAGGATGTTCGTTATCAGATAGTGGTTTTGCTGTAAAAAGAATCTCTTCTGCCTGAAATTTCTTATTTTTAGTAGAAATGCAAAATCTAATTAACAATCATTTGTGGTTTTCAGTGTATGATTTCCCCTTCTAGAGTCCTGTCAGTATGGGTGAAGTGTGACTGTCCCATATGTTTCAGAATTATTCTGGTGTTTACGTGGGACCTGAAACCAGCTGACATAAATACTACAGATTACATATATTGCACAATATCCTGTAGCAGAAAGCAAACCAGGAATCACCAGGAGATGTCCTCAACCCTGCGAGCTGCAGATCTGTTCACTTTGACTAGAAAATGTAGCATCATCAGACACAGGCAGAGGCATGCTTGCTGGTTTACTATTTTATTTCCACTTGCTTTGGGCTAAATCCTTAGGACCTCATTCTGTTTTTATGTAAAAAAGAGTAATGGCAGTAGAAACGTGAAGTAGAAAATGGCAGTAGAAAGGGGGTACAGATGTGTCTGTATATAGCAGACCTGGGCATGTGCCACCTAATAAACTGTGCAAATTTGACTCAAACCCATTTTATTTTGTGAATGGGGTGAGGGGTGGCATTTCCACCATGCTCCCAGCCACCCAGTCTGGAAACACTACACAAACTTATACATCAAGTTTTGTTTTAAAGTACTTTCAGACTTGTTTTTCTCAAAAGTGGATTTTCAGCATGTGGCTCTTCCACAAGGTGATGAAAGCTTAAATACAGAAAAAAATCTGACTAGATGGCTAAACCTTTACCCCTGTACAGTCCCTTTTAGTTTATTTTCTAGTTGACTCTTTTGTGGAGTAAAAGTGTTACCCAGTGTTTCAAAATGCTGAATAGTATTACAGACAGGACTGCAGAGAAGTGACGTAATAACTCAGAATCCTGGTGACAGTTCTGACAGTTCTGTGTGCATTAAAAATGGATAGGGATGTCTGAAAAGGACACAAATACAAAGGGACATGGCGCTCACTTGTGATACCGGAAAGAGAGGGGAGTTCATGCCAGAGAAAGAGAACAGTTTACAACTTGAATCCTGGTAGTATACAGTGTTACCTTGTGGTTACTTAATGATATGGTTTCCGAGAGCCTGCTAAACTGCTGAATAAATGAAGCTTAAATAATACACAAATGAACGGAACTGCAAGTGCACACAGAGTACATAGGGCATCTGCAGTTGCAGTAAATAAAGTTCCTTGCCTAAGGAACATAAGACCAGCTCTGTTTCCTGGAGTTCCAGAGCAGTTTCCTTGCTGGCAGAATAACCCAGAACTATTTACACGGTGGTTTTGTGGTGTCTGAAGCATCTGGCATCAAATACTGTGATACCAGCTAGTTGATGGGCAGAGGATAACTGCTGAGGAGTGTACCACGTGGGAAATTCTGCATGGCATAGAACAGACCCTGCTCCCTTCATCTGTTACATGGCATGGTCTTATGCTGATACCTAGGTAGAACTTTTTTTTGTAACGAATATGTGAATGTCCTTGGGTTGTAAAGTAAAAGTTTGAGAGAGATTTATTCCCTTGGGTGAATGATCTTCAGATTTCTGAGAACATGAATAAATAAAAAATTGAAAAAAAAAATGGGAAGGCAGAGATGTTGGGCTGTGTGAAGGGTGGAAAATTTTGGAATCACTGGCTGAACAGTGGTCATTATTCAGCATTATTAATTCAGTATTTGTTGAGTTTTGGAAGATTTAATGAACAACAGCTGTAACCATGTTCTTAAGTGCTTAAGTGAGAGGAGTCATGGTAGGAAAAATTATACAGTAAAAGGAATTAAACTAATTTGAATTGTGGCATTGGGACTACAAGAGGCAAGGTTTTGGAGGGCTCTTAGAAATAGATGTTTCGCTAATAGAATATTAAAAAGCTACTAGTTCCATTTGGGCCATTGAGTCATACCTTCAAAACTTCATAATTAACTTTCTCAAACAATAGAAAATACTTATTTTCTACAGAGAACTGTCTAGAAGAACTTCTTCATGTTCCAGGGTCCCTCTTGATCTATGTAAATCCTTGTACTCTTTATTATCTATGTATTGCAAGACCAAGCTGTGAACTAGTATCGGAATACAATTTCTTTGCGTTTGGGTGTATTTTTGTCAGGTTTCAGGACAAAGAATAGAACTCTCAAAGGCAGGTGCAAAAGTAGAGGGTCACCTCCTGTGAAAATGTTCACAGCTTCAGGCATCTATTTTTAAATTGGTAGCTTCTTTAAGTCTAAAATTTTACAGATTCACAAGATTGAACTAATGGGTTGAATTTTTTTCCAGTTTTCCTTTTCTCCTCCTCTTAATTGCTGCATGTTTTTTAGTCTCTTTTTGCAGCTCTCTTTGCTACCATTTTCCAAAACCTGTCTACTGTTTTGACTTCTTCATTCCTCTGTTTCCAACACCCTGGGCAACACTCACACCACCTGCTTTTTCTCCTTAGAGCTGAATGAGAATTTGAGTGTCTGGGTGCGTAAGGAGTTGAAACGTGCCCACACTTTGAGCCCAGAAGTTTCTTAAACACTTAAACTCAAGTGCTTACAGAGTTACAGAAGTGTCTGAGTCAAAAGCATTGAGTATTTGACTTCAACTCCACTGCAGTCCAGTCTTGAAATGGAGATAGATATATATAGAGAGATATGCACTGGGGTTAGGTTCTTCCAATTAACAGACTAGTTTTGTCCACATCCTAACTCACTGCTTTCTAGGTTACCCTGCTGAGGCCCAGCTCCTCTCTGTTGATTGTACTGAGAATTTCAGCTTTGAGTGCTCAAGCTCATCAGCCAAAGCTGTGGTGTGTGATACCTGGCACCAGCTTCTAAGCTTCTAATAACTCTGCTTCTGCTGGTCCTTTTTCCATCATTTCAATACCTGGGTCTTCTGGTTTTGACAAAAGCAGTGGTTGGTCTTTGTGTCTGGGATGTTTCCAAAGAAAGGTTGACTCATTATTATATTGCCTATGAAGAGCATTTTTTTCTAGCACCTGTCCATGCACAGATACTGCAGCCGTTCAACAGAAAAGTAGTAGTAGTATTCTTTCCCTGAAAATGAGGGTTGCGTAAAATGTTGATTAATCTTAATGAACAATCATATTTTTTAAAGTTTTCTTTACAGTGGCCTTATTAAGGTGCATATGAGTGAATGTCTTCAGAGTAATGCTACTTTGGCTGTTTTTTTTCCTTCTTACACTAAATGTATTTATTTAATTGAAAATAATGAAAGGTCCTTTTAGGTTGAGCTTGTAAGAGTGATTCTCCTTCAGTGGTGTAAATAGCTTCCAAGGAATGTGGTCAGTCCTGTCTCTTTCACATAGCTCTTTAAGGGCTGGGTAAGCGGGACTCAATGTGGTGGGACGCTGGAAGCAACACGTGGGAACTCCAGCTGAGTGATTTGCACTCACATCCTTCCAGCAGCTGACTTTCATTTCTTACCTGGGGTGATGCTGTTTTAATGGATGAACAAACTATTTCTGGTATTTCTCTTACAAACCATCCCTTCCTGCATTGGGTTATCTGTTTGGTTTCTGCCAAGGGAAAGAAGATCTGGGATTCTGTGTACCGAGGAGAAAGATTTCATAGATATCTTTAATATCTTTAGTATTATTATCAGCGATCTGGACAAGGGAATCAAGATTGAGAACCCTCAATAAGTTTTCAAGTTGGGCAGGAGTATTGATCTGCTAGAGGATAGGAAGGCTCTGCAAAGGGATCTGAACAGGCTGGATTGATGGGCCAAGGCCATCAGTTTGAGGTTCAGCAAGGCCAAGTGCCAGGTCCTGCACTTGGGTCCCAACAATCCCAGGCAGTGCTACTGGTTGGGAGCAGAGTGGCTGGAAAACTGCCTGATGGAAAAGGACCTGGCGGTGCTGTTGACAGCTGGCTGAACATGAGCCAGCAGTGCCCAGGTGACCAAGAAGGCCAATGGCATCCTGGCTTGTGTCAGAAATAGTGTGGCCAGCAGGACCAGGGAAGTGATCACCCCTTTGTACTCAGCACTGGTGAGGCTACACCTCAAATTGCATGTTCAGTTTTGGGCCCTTCACTACAAGAAGGACATTGAGGTGCTGGAGCAGAGAAGGGCGATGAAGCTGGTGAAGGGTCTGGAGCACAAGTCTTGTGAGGAGTGGCTGAGTGACTTCAGGTTTTTTAGCATGGAGAAAGAGAGGGTCGGGGTACCTTATTGCTCTCTAGAACTATGTGAAAAGAGGTTGTAGTGAGGTAGGAATCGGTCTTTTCTCCCAAGTAATAAGCAATAGGACAAGAGGAAATGGCCTCAAGTTGCACCAGGGTAGGTTTACATTGGATATTAAAAAAAAATTCTTTACTGTGGCAGTCCAGGGAAGTGGTTGAGTCTCCATCCCTGAAAATATTTAAAAGATGAGTAGATGTGGCACTTAAAGCCACAGTTTAGTGGTGGACTTGGCAGTGCTAGGATAATGGTTGGACTTCATGATCTTGAAGGTCTTTCCCAATTTAAGCAATTTTATGATTCTATGTAATTGGAGAGATATAGAATTTGAGATGCTTTTAAGTAAGAATTTAAAGCTTAAGAAATATCTCCACACTGTGCTTTGGAGGTCTCTGTGATAAAAGAAACCAATGACAGCAGCATCTGGCCAAAAAGAGAGTTTAGAAGTACGTTGAGGATGGACAGGACAAAGCGATGCACTTGGAAAACTTGATGCGATGTGATGAGAGCATTAGAATCAACCTGCCATGTTGGATGGGGGTACTGCTATATTTGTACAGTGCTCCACACCAACTGTTTGTGGCAAGAATATGTATGTAAGACAGTTTGGTGGAGAATCCAAGCACATTTTGTAGCACTGTGTCATTGGCAAGAGTGTGCAGCCCACCATCTGCCGTGTAGCTTGTGCCTGCCTCTCCAGCTCACAGCAGCTGCTGGATTTGAGATGCCCAACGCTGCAGCCACCCACTGGCAATGAACACTGTTTGGTGGTGCTTTGTGCTTGGCTAAAGAGTATAAAATTATCTAGGCTAAGTCACTGCTGGTGCAGCTACAGGCTGCAGTCACCTCAGCACCCCAATTCTTCTTGCGGCAACTGTTTCCCACCCCCATCTGACATCAAAACTGCAGCACGGCCCAGATGGTGCACAGAAGGTACCAACTCAAGGAGCTCAAATGTTACTGACAACCTTGCTGACATGTTGTGCTGATGTCTGTACAGCATTCAGTTTCCTGGCTGAGGCCATTTCAGCTGGATTTTTCAGGGCTGTTTCAACTTTGTGATGATACTCAGGAATTTTCTTTTGAAACCTCGGTAAAGCATTTATTGACTTTTGAAGGGATGCAAGGAGGGAGGTTCTGCCTACGACAAAGCAAGTGTTGCGTCACTGGTTCATGTAATTGAAATGGTTTCTTGCAAGCTGCTCATGATTCATAAGAGATAATAAATAACTGAGGAATGATTGTGCCTGACAAAGCAAACAGTTGTTGCAGAGATGCTCTTTTGTTGTCCTGGTTGTGATTAGCTGGTTTCAGAAGGGGAAGTAAAATTTTTGACACATGAAAGGAAGATACATATAGACCTCACACGGTTTCCTTTCCTCAGTTTTGATGCACGCTCAACTGTGGGATCAAGGTAACTGCCAAGGGCATTTAACCTGTTTGAGGACGGGTGATAGAAATCACAAAGTATAGCCTACAAGCATGGCAACAATGGGATTTTATAACAGTTTGCTTTATGAAAGCACAAAATCCAGTTTTGCTGTATTAATCTCCTCTGACATAGTACAGTGTAGAATGTGGGGCATACATAATTCTTACTTTTAAATATAAAGCAGAGGGTGGAATTTTCCAAAAATCCTCACTTAGCCCAAGTCTGAGCTCAATGAAGTAAATGGGTGTTTATGAACAGTATTGTGGAAGTCCCACGGCTGAGTACATTTAAAAATTGTACACCCTTCCTAGTAACATCTTATGCAAAATTAATTTTACTGAAAATCAGTGCAATAAATAAGAGGACATTTTGCAGATTGAATTTTTATGTTTCATTGGAAAATTGTAGTTCATTTTTACCAGCTTGCTAAGAAATGTCCTGCAGTGCTGTTTACACAAATAATTAGAAACCTTCATAAACTTCATAAAATAATTGGAAATCTGTGGCAGCCCATGGTAAATTGCAGAAATAAAAGGTAATCTGGTTCTTCGGGGAGAAAGTATAGCCCGACAAGAAGAGGGTAACGACCTCATATGGTAATCATGAGAATAATTACACAGCCCTTTGTCCTGATGTTAATCCCCACATCACCCCTGCAAGGTAGGATCTATATTATTGCCTTAATCCTGTTGATTTTCTTAGTTATGTGAATGCCACAGGAATGATAAATCTCAAGGCCCTTTTCCTTATATTCAGCAGATCTCGTACCTTGTAATTGTGTAATTTGGCCTAAAGCGATCCCTAGGCAGTGGGTGTTCATGGGAAGCATGCAGAGGGGATTGTTGGGATTAATAGCAACAAGGGGAAAGTCACAACCTGTTTTTTTCTCCCCCCTTCCCCTCTTTCTTTTGTTTCTCACAGGAGAAAAACCCTACAAATGTACCTGGGAAGGCTGCACCTGGAAGTTTGCTCGATCCGACGAACTGACGAGGCATTACCGCAAGCACACGGGAGTGAAGCCATTCAAGTGTGCAGACTGTGACCGCAGCTTTTCCCGCTCAGATCACTTGGCGCTCCACCGCCGCAGGCACATGCTGGTTTGAGAAACGCTACCTGTTCCAGCCGAGTTTAAGAGCTGGGTCTCTTAACTACCCAGAGTGAATTCAGCAGGGCTGAATCCCCCTCTACAGTGTTAACAGGCAGGGCTTTCCCTGATGTCTGTAATGAAAAATAGTAACAGAAATTAAAAACAAACAAAAAAAAAGCAGGAAAAGAAGTGCCACTCTTCTCCTCGCCATCTGAAGTTAACCCTGTCTGCCCCTCAGCATGGCTAACCCCTGAAAATGTCATCACAATCACCTGGGAAATAGCAGCCGAAATGCTACAGGAATGGGCATTATTTTACATGCTGCATCCTTTGACAAAAAATGTTTATAGCTTGTATGTTTTCTCAGCTGCCAGACATTTTGTTCCTGAAAAATCACTGCTGATTGGAGGATTAGATACCACAAACCGATGATGATAACGATGATGATGATGAGAGCAAGACCGCTAGATCTGTATTATCCCATCTTTTCCCCTTGTTTTGAATACCATTTGGCCGGTGTCAGCATTACACCTGAGCTGTGCTACAGACAAGCTGCATGTGAGTAGGCAAGAAGATTCTGCTGGAGAGATCCTGCTGCTGAAGCTGAAGGGTCTCTTGATCAGACTTTTGCAATAACGGTGGTGGCATTTTAATATTGTACCACAATTTGTCATTATGCCCTAGAGAACACCAGCCATTTAAACTTTTTCTTTTATGTTTTTTTCCCTTTCTTTTCTTTTGTTGTTGTTGTTGAAGTCTGTAAAATAAGCAAAGGGCAGCAGCATCTCTGCTGAAAGTACAATATTAAGTATCTGTATTTTACCATGGACTTATATAGAACCATTTTCTGATTTCTATAGAAAGAGCCCATCTAAAAACTACTACCCCATTCTCAACGTGCAGTTTTCTTTCATGCAGGTATCCTCTTCCCCACAACCATTATTTGAACACAAGGAAATAGTCAGATCTTGTACTTGCTGGTACCAAGGTTAGTGGTGTAGCCATTCATGAAATGGAATTGAATGTATCATCAGAACAAAACAGAGAAGAAACGGCTGCATCTCTTGCAGAGAAAAAGCAATAATGAGGTAAAAATGGCTCTTGAGACAATAATTTACTTCACACCAACAGAAGTTGGGGGTGTGCAGAAATAGCGTGTAAGATTTAAGCATTAAAGTTAATCTTTCTGATGGTTTCACTTGACCTGCTAGGTACCACAGTTAAGTACTTTTATTTCTTTTAACATAATACTTGTGTCTGGAAAGCATGAAAGATAAAGGAAAGAGCTGATAGTTGAGTTAGTGGATGAATTGTAAGTAGGAAGGAGAAATGTTTCTGCAATGGTGCTCTGCAAGACATTAGGTTTCTCCCTGGGAGTTAGGGAATAACAAGATTTTGCCAGCTGTCTAGTATGATATAAATGGCCCTTTATATGGGTACCAGTGGCTGCCTCTGCTGGGATTTTCAATCCAAGCCTTTTCAGATTAAATAAAAAGAAATTCATGATCCTTCCCATACAGCCCTATAATTGCCAACCAATTTGTATTAATTGAATTATGTAGGAAAGAGAAAAACTCTTAGTCATCAGTTATTCATGCAAACAGAATAGAGTTTTTCTGTTTTCTTTCCTCACAAAGATCTGCCTATTCAGCTAAATTTGACAAAGAGGAGGCTTGGCAAGACTTTTTAAGTGTTGAGATTTTCATAGCTTAGAGATGAAAGATGAATACGTAAAGGTCTTTTGCAATGCATTTAATTATGAGTATTTGGTTCCAGGAATTGCACAGATTAAACTTGTGATGCCACTTGTTTGTTTTTAAATGTTTGACCGTCCCAGTTAATATCTGATTCCTGAAGTAAACATAGTAATGTTGGGGGGATTCTGAAATCAAGGTAATCTTTAGGAAAAAACAGCACAGAGTACCCATACAGATACGAAAGCAATTACAGTTAATTGAGGATTACTGTGACTGGGATAATACTTTATAATAGCATTCACAGCCCCAGAGTTTGATTGTCTTTAAATATCCTTAATATTCCTCAATACCGGACAGTTTATCAGCTCTCTGAAAGAAGAACTTAGTACTGTAGAAGCTCAGGCTCCCCACTGCTGTGTGATCAGCAGAGAAACCCGGTACAAACTGCTCACAGCCATTGAGGGAAGAATGGCTCGATCAATTCCCATTGACCATGTTGGTAATCAGCTTCCACCAAATTCGACAAAGTTGTAGAATCCATCTTCAAGTCAGGGACAGATTAGGGCTTCTGGGTGGACCATGAGGCATTGCAGAGCAGCAGGACTGTGTCTTTACCAGCAGCATTAATGTTGTTGGTTTAAAAAAATGGTTGTCAAGTGTTGTGCGAGAGGTGCTTCATGGATTACATCTGAGGTCTGTCTTTTGTGTACTTCAGTATTGTCCCGTTCAATTCATCTGTCATTGGCATTTAGGGAAAGAAGTCGAGTCAGGTAGAAGTCAATGGATGAAATTATTTTCCTGCCCAAGAACATTTTACCGACTAATTATCAGTAATTCAGTTGAAGAAGCGATGACATACAGAATTCCTTTTGGAACCTGTGATTTTTTTTTTCTCCCATAGATAATTAAATTTGTTTGAGCAGCAACTCTAGAGGGTATTCTGCTAGTGTACAAGACGATGTGATATTACTCAAAAAGGCAGTGTGTAACTGGGAGAGATCAGTGTTCCTCTTTAGGCTTCCCCTGTAGTCAATGAAGAGAGAAAATCTCCTACTAGAGAAATTGAGAGGCCTTAAATTTCAGCACTGAGCTTTGAACTGCCCGGTGGAGGAGCGTGTGTATCACAGACACTGGAGAGGCTCATCTGCCAAGGCCAAGGTTGGTCTGTGTGAATCCTTGGTTTTTCAGCTGGTTGTCCATTACTTTATGTGTTGGAAACACTGCAACAGAAGGAGAGCCTGGTTTTATTCAAGGAACCCCAAAGTGATACAGGGTTAAAGCAGCACTTATGCCAAGGGACACAGGCACAGAGTATGTCAATGGTAACAGAATGAAGCCAAAAGGTAAAGGAGTGTGTGCTATATTTTATTTCACAGGCAAGAAGTATATCCTCAACCTTTCCAGCACATGTGCAAGGGCTTCTCATGGTGCTGTTACCTCCAAACAACTTACACAACCAGCAGTAATCCACCCCTGGGTTTCAGGTACCCAGTGTGGTTCTTGACAAGTTTCTTATTCCTACCAGCACCTGCTGACTTTGATCCCATATACTCTATGAGGTTGTTTTCTGTCTTTTTTCCCCTTCAGAAATAGTTTAAGAGAAGTTACTCTGTGGAATGGGGGTGTTTGAATGTGGAGCTGATGTCCCCCAGATCCTCAGGGTTTCCTTGCCTTCAGTGCCTGTGGTTCAGACCTGCCAAACTAACTTGCTTGTGCAAAAACCAATTGCTCCAGGGTAGTTTCCTCAAACGTCCTGGTATCCCACTGCAGGTTCATGACATTTCATAACCATGGCGAAGGCTTACATCATATGTAGCATGCAGAAATATGAGATCTCTTCTTCACACAATGTAGTAAGTCCATTTTAATTGAGCAGTTGTGAGACAAAAGTATATACCAGTGTCCCGTTCTTCCAGAGAAACAGATTTAGGCTTTTGAGTAAAGGATAGGTACCATGCTGTGACATTCCCATTACAGCTTGCAAGGGAAATTATACCACAAAGTGTCAGATTTCGTATGTTTTCAAAAGATTTAAATGGATTTGACAGGAAATCTCAGTAGCCAGCATTATAGGAAAATGTAATGGGCAAACAGCTTTGTTACAGAACTTTTAAAATTTTTAATTGTCATTATTTTTGAGCACCTGTTTTATTCAGCACTGTAAAATTGGCTCATTGCAACAGCAGTTTTTAACTTGGGGATGAAGATGCAGTATTCCTTATTCTCTCTCATGCTTACATAACTAATTAAATAGATTTAGACTGACTTGTATGTATGATTATTTGCTGGAGTAACGTATAACAAAATTAACTGTTGAAAATTACATCAGTGATGATGATGTTTGGGATAAACTCAGTGCAGAGCATGGACAAATAGCTGGACAGCCTTTCTCCCCTTTAATAATGGGAATAACAGTGATCATAAGTTTCGTTTTCCATTAGCCACATTGAAAATGTATTCTAGTTGCCATTTATAAATTTATCTTCTGATAATAAATGTTGTTTAATGTAAAAAAATCTCTTTCTCCTTTATTTAAGATGGGTACCTCAAAATCAGAGTAAGTTTGATTCAATATCCCATGTATTTTTTAGTTTGAATTTTGGTTTGGAAAGGTCAGTGTGTGAAACTGCATCTTCCACAGCAGTCAAGTAAATTCAGTATTCAGTAAATCCACGCTGTTCCCACATGCTCATCCTTACACTCATGCATATAAACCCCAGCACTTCCATGTGTCTCTATCCATGTGCAGGTAATAAACAAGTTTATTTAAAATTAAAATGAAAAAAAAAATCAGAAAAGGAAGAATTTTAAATAAACACTGTTACAGAAAATACTACCTTAAGAAACCAGCTCATGTTATTGTGTTGTGCCTTTGTCCGTGATACATAACTGGAGAAGTGCACAGAGAAATTTAAAGATTGTTCTATTTTCACAGTTTTGCTGTAGCATAACAGTTGCTGTGTAATGTGTGCTAATGACGTCATGCCCATTGGTACCTTGAAAAGGCTTAAATTCTCCACAATAAATCAGGTTTTAGCATAAATACGTAACTGTAAGGATACTGCATCTTTAGAAATCAAATTAACTTGAAATTATTTTACTATACTTGTAAGAGTTTAAATATTCTGTAATATATGTGATAGTGGAAAAATATTTTCCAACTCACAATTTTACATGGGGTGTTAAGTAGATTAAATGAAGTATATTTTTAAAAAATCCTTTAGTTTTCATTGGGAAAACTGGTAAGATAATGCTTTGCAAAGCATATTGACAAAACATGAGAAGTAAATTGTTTTGTTTTATCAGAGCATGTTTTCTCTGCAAAATGGAGTGGCCACTTCTTTGCTGTTTTGCAGGCGGTGTGAGATATAGGAAAGTCATACTGAGTCCTTCAGTGTCAAATAAGTCAACACTTCATGTCTTTGACTGAATAAAGGTAAAAAAACACCTAATCAAAATGAAAACCATATGGAAAGTTTGGGCGTTCTGTGATTATTTTTTATCTCATGGCATTTTACAGTGAACTCCAGATGCAGTAATGGCAAGCACTCATATGATTTTTTCTTGTATTTCCCTGACTACAATACATCTTCGTTAAAGGTTGCAGAGCTGAAATAGGCAGCTGCTTTTTGCTGATTCGGGGGAAGTTAGTCTTCTAGGTGCAGTAACATGTCAAGAAAATCAATTGTAGCAGGACAGTTCTGACATTTAAAGTACACATACACTTCAGTGAGATAGCCTAAAATCTATTTTAAAAGGTGAAACAGAAACTGAAAGTGCCTGTTATTAGAACTGATGGGATGTTCCTATACTTTTACACAGCAATAACTTGATGGGATTCTTTTAACAGTAAGGTGAAAATAAAATTTTACTTGGAGAACAATAATGCAGCACAGAAACAAACACGAAGTGCCATTTGTATGTTCACATGTTGAGATACTGTGTTAAAGGTTTTAGTTATTTTCTCAGATAACATCTGTCATATATTTGTAAGAAGAAAATAAATCTTAGTTTACAAATGACTCATAGCTGTATCAATTGTCAGTAGGTGTGATTGGAGGTCGTTGTCAAGCAGTGTTTTAGGGATTTCTGCCTATTTTATGTTGGATGTACCCATGTATCCAGGGTATTCTCTAGTGAAGTAATCCAAAAACCAGCAATAAACCCAATTAGCTTTTTTTAGGGAATATGATAGAACAGGGATTCTCTTCAAAAATTATTTGCATTGAACTCTGGAAACACAGAGTTCACCTCATGTCTCCTTTCTATTTGTCACATAGTGCTCATAGTATTTAATATCATCTTAGAAATGGTTGACTTCAGGAGTGGACAAAATATATCATTTTTCCTTTATTTGGGGACAAGTGACTGAAAAACAGAACTGTCAGTCTAGAGACTATTTGAATAGCAAACAAGAAGTCGATATTTCTAAAATAAAGTGTGGAGATTTTTATATTGAATGGCCTAAACGTTTGCATCAATAGACTAATTGATCTTACCAGAAAATGGCCAGCTGTGACTCTTGCACTCTAATTTTTCTCAGATTTTTTTTGGTAAATATTAACTTCTGCTAATGGATTCTTCAAATAGCAATGAAATGTCAGCCCTCATGCTTCTTCTATTTCTAAAAATTAATTTATTGAAGATGAAAATGTAACTGGTTGTCCTAATGCCTTTGCCAAGGAAGATTGCTTTTTGTCCTCTGAATTTGTACCTGTCATTTATCCAGGCAGAATTTTGTATTTGAAAAATGCAACATTTTATCTAGACTTTCACTGCCATCAGTGGGTTGCTGCTGGAGTCTCACTGAGGCAGAATTGTGTGTGCACAAAGATGTTCATATACAGATAAAAGTGCAGATGCAAAAAAAAAACCAAAAAAAAGCACATGGACCCACATGTAAAAGAATGAAATGTTCATACACACTGGTTAATCACATGTCAAGACTGCTAGTTTAGTAGCAAATTTTGTTGTTAACCACTGGCAGAAATAATCCCATCAGAACATGCATATACTTCCTCTGTTGTCCTGAGTTTAATCTCCACATATTAAGCACATGAAAGATTACAACTCATGCTGGGGATTTTAGGAGGGCACCAGGGAATGAAGAACAAGAAGGACAAAGGAAACATTAGTTTTGTACCTCGTACCTGAGCTGCAGCTCTTGTTGGAGAGCAGAATTTGTTTCTTTGTTCTGGAGCAGCAATGCTACAAGGGGGCACCCATAGAAACCTGCCATGTTGGAAGGTTTGGCTGATTCCAGCCTTATATGTGTTAGTCCTTGTGTAGGAAAGGGCACCTTGTCTTCACAAGCCCAAAATGATCCAGGGTTTTTTTCCCTTCATGTTGAGGTTTCCCCTTTTTGGTTTTATTTTTTTGTTTGTTTTTTTCCCCCTTAGCTATTATGAAAATAAGAATAGAAAAAAGTTATTTGAGATCCTGTTGTCCATATGTATGACCTACATCTTCCCCAATTTAGTGTCAAAAGTTTCAGTGAGCCAAGATACTGTCAGTTTTAAGAAAAGAGGTGGTTCACACATTGACTTGCTAAACCTCACTCTTCGCTGTGACCTCTGCATTTAAAAAACAATGATTCAGTGTCTGGTAAGGGACCACAGGTGATGGCTTTAAAGGATTGTCATAAGCATGAACTATGAAATACACAAATAGGTTCAGATACTGCTTTTCTCTCTCTCCCTGCCTTTCTAGATGTAAAAGAGCTTCTTTGGAAAGTCAGCTTGAGCCAAATCTTCATGGCTGAACTATTATTTTTCACAATTCAGACTTCATGTTGTCATTTCTGTTTTCGAACTATTTTTCACTGCTGAATTTGCATCTTAAAAAGAAGCACAGTTTCTTTCTTTCTTTATTGTCCTATACATGGCTTCCTTGGTAATGTAAGTTCTTTGTTGAACACCTACACAATGTGCTCTCTTGACCTGCTGTCTGTCAGTTGCATTTCCCATTTGCACATTTCTAGAATATACACGGACATAGTAATGAATTACTGAAGTTTCATGCACCATCAGCCTTAAGACCTTCAACCCACACACAGATACATGTATTCATACACTTCAAGGGAAAGAGAGATTTGGACACTGCTGTCAACATGTGGGGTCAAAAATACCATTAAATCAGAAAGTTCTTTCAGCTGTGTTTAGAAAGAAACAACAACAACGAAAAATACCGTTCTTGGCCAGGTTACTTATGGAAGAAGCAAATTCCCCTAGGGCATTAGTTGAATGAAGTGCTAAGGATGGGGTTGCATTTGGCCCCAAATTGTTCCTTCTGATCAGGTCATTATCCTTGTATGTACCAGTGAGTGTTCATTTGATCCTCCTGTGTAAAAATACAAAAACATCCCGTCATTTACCAAGTAATTCATTTGGGACTGAAGCTTCACAGCAATGGAATTAGTATGTACAGCACCTCAGTCTTTTTCCTAGATAAGATGCAAAAGGGAGGGCCATTATCGGTAACCCTATAGAGATAATAGTGTCAATAGAGGTCCTACACTTAAAAGGAATAAAAATACCAGTGCTAGCAAGCAAATGTTATTAGTTTTTTAAGTCTTTCTTTTGCCTTCTTTTCAAAACCTTTTAAATACAAAAATTACTTTTCTTCTAAAATTAAACTTCTGAAGATCTAATTTCCCAATAGTTTCCTCTGCATTTATATACTATGTAGTGTTTAGGCAATGCCTATGTTATGAGTTTATTAATATTATGTAAGTGTTGTTCTTGTATTTATGTATAGTGTATGTATTGTAAATATACTCAGAGCTTTTTTTCCTCTTACTGTAAAAAGGTGATTTTTGCCCTGTGATAATGTAAAGGGAGTCCCCTAATGAAGTTCTGTCAGAGGATGATTATTCCACTCTATTCTCAAAGGTTTAAATGAACAAGTGTTATCGTTTTAAATGGTGTCTCAGACATATTTTGTTGGTGCATTGCTTTTCTGTATTCAACTTTCCTATTAATTGAGCTGTGACTTGAAATAGAGTTTAAACCTTTAAATGTATGCATTTGTACAATTATCTGAATGAAGGCATGAAGGTTAAATAAAGCATTTTTTATGGAACAAACCCCCTAATTATTACTGTGGATGACTCAGACCTTCTGGAATACCCAGTTATTAACTTTTTTAAATTAAACCTTCATTTTCTATAAACATACAGTGATTTTTTAATGGAATTTTTCCTTGAGAAATGAATTTTACTTGCTTTTCTGATTTTTTAAAAGCCATCATAGAGAGTAGACATTCTTTCTCCTTTCATAGCATTTGTGCATCTGTGGAGAAGCTGGAACAAATAAAATAGCACTCAGCAGTATAAACAGAAATGTCCTGGTATGATATAAAAATACGTTGCATTACTGTATAATCTGAGTTCCCTAAGTACTTTAAAATGGAGTTCTGTGTTTGTCTCGCTTTGCTTCTGCCCCTGTCCTTTCCTGGTTTGTAGGGAGGTCGGTACAGTTAATGTGCAGCTTCCTTGAGGTACCTGTGCAGCCAAGAGGGGGTTTGTTCACGGTGTGCCCCTGAAGTGAAGGAACAGCTACTAGAGAAGGGCAATGTCACACTGGGAACATCAACTTCATGCCTAGTTGAAGAGACTTGGTATTTGGGATTGCTCCTAGGGACATTTTGAGGCCTGCGGGCTTCTTCCTTGTGGCTCACAATACCACAAGAAGCTTCCTTCACGTTTGAGCCAGACTAGGATATCTGTGCATATCAAGTCAGGAGCTTGGAGCTACACTTTGTCCTTACTGGTGAAATTTCTCCTTAAAATTAATTTTTCCCTTCCCTTGAATTTCCACATGCTTGCTTTTAACTGATATGATAATTCATCTAATAAAAACCATAGTGTTACATGGTTACAGGCAGAGGAACAAGTAAACAAAGTGATTTGGACACCTCTGAGTCTTATGAAGAGATGTGTCTGAACCAAAGCTGTGCTAGAACAGATCTTCCATCTCTAAAACCGATGATGAATTTAAAAATCAGATAGCTGTACTGGCCCTTCCAAGGCACTTCTGCTTTCCACACAATAAGTTGTTTGTTGATCATCAGTGTCCTGTGTGTGTTTAATTTCATTTTTCCTCCCAGCAGTGCCGTAAGTATAAAATGCATCGCTGCCTGTTTAGGCTGACCTCTCCAGTGAACGCCCACACCATCCACTGCCCTGACCCATGCTCTGTTCCTGAAAAGTTATTTATTCCACTTGCACAAACAACTGCTCAATTGTCATCTAATCCCTACCCCCCTTTTTTCCTTTGTTGTTGAACAGTCCACTTGGAGTGAAAAGTTGGCAGGTTTTTTTAAGTACATCTTATGGGGCATGTCTGGCTCTCTCTGAGCATGACAAGGAGTGGCCGCTGGTAACGAACTTCAACTTTGCACATTGAGTCGCTGGATCAGATAAGCACAATTTCCTCTCTATGGGCAGAAAAGAACCGCATTGGCATCATCCTTGAACCTGGGAAACCTGCCCACCTTCCGGGTGGAGCTCTGACAATGCACTTTCACCCATGGATTTACAGTGCTAGTCATCCTGTCCAGCCTGTAAGAGGGAAATGCACCCATATGGGAGGTTTGGGTGAAAGACTTTCACGCTGTTCTGTGGCCTGCTGTACCGTGGCCCAGTGGCACAAGAGTTTGGTTGAAGGTTGAAAGGGCGAGGCTAGGGGAACCAGATTTTGGTGGTCACCAAGCATTTGTCCTTTCTGAAGAGAAGCCATCCCTGTGGGGCAGATTGCCACAGACATAATCAGTCTTCAGCAATGCCTGTGGTGCACAGTGTGGAAACCTGTCTCTGAACGACCCTCCCATCCTTGGAAATCGGGCAAAGTGATACCCTTTTAAATAGGCAAAGAGTGGAAGGCAATTGACTGAAGCTGCAGTGACTCAGTATACTTAAGCAAAAAATGCCATCACAGAGTGGCAGGGACCTCTGGAGGTCATCTGCTTCACCTCCCCCTGCTCAAAACAGGGGCACCTAGGGCCCATTGCCAGGATTGTGTCCAGATGTCCACAGCCTCTCTGGGCAACTTGTGCCAGGAGTCAGTCACCCTCACAGTGAGGAAGTGTTACCTGATCTTCACAGTAGTACCTACCCATTCTGAGTCTCTCTTTTCTCACTTCAGACATTAGGCAGAAGGGGCTCCCTGATAAAGGTTTTGACCCAGTCCATAACTGGCTACAGTTTTTATACCCATGGGTATTTTCCGTGAGAAGGCCCAAATAGCAGCAGTAGCCATACTCTTCCTAGCATACTCCCAAAGGCATTTATGGCCTCACATATTTGTCTTACCAAAAATATATAGCCCATAATAACTAGAACTGCCCCTTACAAAGGAATGAATAACCAGATTTAGCCAGTAAGCTGAAATATGTCAATATATTTTATCCTTTATGTTTTTTGTTTGTATCTTTGCACAACCTTGCTCACAAGTGTACTGTGCCCTTTCCTGGTTATCTTTCTCATTTGCTGGGGATATTGATCTATAAAATCTCCTTGTAAAGTATTTCAAACAAATCCTTTGTTTTTTCTGGGGTGACTTCTCTACACCTGTATTTTTGGGCCTATGCAGAATATTAACAGACAGAAACTAACAATAAAGTCCAGAAACTACTGCAAAAGCAAACAGTGAAACTGAGATGCTTACAAAGCGCTATAAATCTCTGCTGAGCTCGAGTTGCTGTTTAATCTTTATATACAGGTACGTCTCAAGGTTATCTGCTCTTGAGGGTTCTCTGGAGGCTTTTGTGATTTGTCATCCGCTCAGCTTCTTATCAGTCAAAGGTATTTCCCCTTGTAACATTTATTGTGGGCTCCCCTCTGTGTTTTTACTAATGCAATGCCCTGAAGAGGCTCTGGTATGCAGTTTGTAAGGAGTTATTAAATCTCCCTCTCTCGTGATCAACGGGATCGTAAACGTGACATATGCAGCATAGCATGTGTGGCAGCATTGATGGCTGAAATGCCATCACTGGGACTGGACAGAAACAAGGAACCCTGCAGCTCTGGAAAGGACTTTTATGTCTCTATCTAGCAGTCTCTGGATGGAAAAGTACAGTTAAATACATTCATTATATATGTCATGCATGTAGAAGAGAAACTACTGCAAATAGCACCATTGTGGTACCTTAGTTAACACACCAGGTTGGATTTTGAGGTAGAAAAAATCTGAACCATTTCCACCAGGATCATGGCCATCCTGCTGTGCCGTTCCATTTTGGCAGAGGCAAATCCAGCCTTGGGTGGCAGGTGTCCACATAGCTGTGCAACAGCTGCATAGCAGTTTTAAAGCTCTTTAAGATGTTAGAGCCAAAATGGTTGTCACGTGCCTAGAAGTATTACAGACAAGGTTGGATGGGGCTTTGAGCAACCTGGTCTAACGGAAGTTGCCCCTGCCCATGGCGGGGGGTTGGAACTAGATGATCTTTAAGGTCCCTTCCAACCCAAACCATTCTATTATTCTGTGAAAGGTCAAGGGGAGGAGATGAATGCTCAGATTCCTTCTATGTCTATTCACCATGCATGAGCTGGTGCTTCAAGGGGTTCTCCAAAGCCCCATGTGCCCCCCAGACCTGACCTGTTCTCATCTCCCCCACTGGCAGCATGAGTTTGGCCCAAGCCCAGCCTGCAAGGTGCATCTTACAGGAGACAGTATGGCCTCCCCCAGGACAGAGGGGTCCAAGGTCACCTGAACAGCCTGGGGTCCTGCTCACAGCACTGCCACCTCAGCACCCAGGCATGGACAGAGGCAGAGCCCCATAGGACAGCAGGGACATGAAGCAGAGGTTTTAGCCTGAACTCTGTTGGGGGGCTTACCTCACGTTCCGACTGGTGTATGGGTCTTCAGGTAAGTAATGCAAGCAGGAAACGGGGGCTGCGCCTTGGGTGCCCTGGGACCCTGCCTCAGAGGGTAGAGGTCTGGTGCTTCACTGCTTCCAGAAGGAGTCACAGCATGGGGAAAGGAGCTTCATGGAAATTGAAAGGCTGGAATTAGCTGAGACAAAATTGGTCTCCATATGCGCAAATTGGTAACATCGCTGTTTCAGTCTGCTGGTGAAGTATGCAATCTGTTTCTGAGGCATTTTGTAAAAAATTAGAAAAGGCTGGTAGAGGGTTTCTGCAGAGCTTTTTTTTGTTCTGATTATTCATTTATTTACAAATGATCATTTAGACCATCTGGGGCTTTTCAGTGTAACTGAGAGAAAACTCTGAGCTTCCCAGGACTCTACAAGTGTGCCAAGAAGGCAAGACTGCAAAGGCTTTTGGAGCTAGTAAAACAAAGGCAGAAAAGTGGCTTGTTGTGATGAGGTGGGGGGAGGAGAACAAGGACCAGGACCCTTTTCCTTCCTCAGCCTTGCTTTGTTTCCCATTTTGTTTGACATTTGTAATCAAAGCCTCAGCACCTTTGCTTTAGTTATAATAACTTTACTGTAGTTATTACATGAGCCTCCACAGATGTACACACAGCCCAAGTTTTTAGCCTCCGGCACTGACCACTCCCCAGACAAGATGCTTGTTCCTTCACCACAGTACGTGTGATTCTGCAAGTTTCATTTATCACAAGGCAGCAGTACAGACACAAGAAAAGTACAGCAGGAGCCAGGGGCTCAAGATGAGGTTTGGCACACAGTACATCAACATCAGAAAAGGCTTGTTCCTTCAGCTTTCATCACTAACAACATCTGGAAAGATGAATGTAACTCAGTCACGGTTACTGCAAATTAAAATAAATGAATAACCTGCCAAGTGTGGGACAGAAGTGCTACATTCATGTGTTTTCGTGGGAAAACTAATGTGGCCCTTTGGGATTGTCAGCTTTAGTTTGATTCACATGGATGGCCACATACCCATAAACTTTAGTGCGATTTCAGGGCTCAAAATATTTTCCTTAATTATCCTAGCCTTCAAGGAGTGGTGGTTATACCCAGTAGATAGGTAGCGACTTATCAAAGGCACAGTGGAAGGTGACACCTTGCTATAGGAGTCAGGAATGGCCTAATAAATATATGAGGGAATATATCTCAGCCTGGAGAAGTCTCCAGGGAGATCTTACAGCAGCCTTCCAGTACATAAAGGGGTCTTTCTAGAAAGCTGGGGTGGGATTTTCTACAAGGTGATGCGACAAAGGGTAATGGCTTTCAACTGACAGTAAATTTAGTTTAGATATTAGGAAGAAGTTGTTTACTATGAGGGTTGTGAAGCACTGGAACAGGTTTCCCAGAGGTTGTGGATGCCCCATCCCTGGAATGTTCAAGGCCAAGTTGGATGGGGTTTTGGACAACCTGGTCTAGTGAAAGGTGTCCCTGCCTACGGCTGGTGCGTTAGAACTGGATGATCTTTAAAGTTGTTTCCAGCCCAAGCTGTTCTTTGATTCTGTGAAACTCAAGTGCTTTTTTCTGTATAGTAGCTAGAGTCTGAGGTTGTGCTTTTATATGTGGAAAGACCACAGGATGCAGAACTCAGATAGGATGCTGGCAGTATCCTTTTGCAAATAGCTGCATTACTCCCAGCCACACAAAACACCACTGGATAACACCAGACACTTGTGGAGGCTTCTCAGCCCAAGTTGACAGATTTTCTGGCCTTTTTGCAGGCCCAGCACAGAGATTCAGCTGTGTCTATTTGAGGTTGTGATCTTTAAATCCTGCCTAGCAGATGGTGGTGGGGTTGGGGGGAGGACTGGTAACAGCAGTATGAGGAAGTGGTCAGGCACCTGTACAACCAAGACAAAGACTGAAGCGAGGTGTGAAGTCAGGAAAGGGAATGAAAGGACACAGGGAAGTATCAAAAGCCCTGGTGCTGAGATGAGGGTGAAGTATGATTACAAAGTGGTCATAGTTGTCAGGTTTAGGGTTAAGAGAATGGCAGCAGTACTACGATTTGGAAATAATTAAGATACAAAATTCTGAATCAGATGGTGCCAAACATAACCATTTATACCTTCATTACACCTTTATCTGTGTGTCCCACATAAAAGTTTTTAGAAATGTCTTTGTAAGCTTTGTAAGAATTATTAATGCTGGTGTGTTTCTCCTCTTTAACAACATGGTTTCTTAGTTACCCTCAAGATTCAAACTAAATGAATACAGGAAGAAACACTTCAAAAACTTGTACAAAAACATTTGAAGTGTTCATTGTATCAGACTTACCTCCAGCTTTGTTAGAGGAAGACCAAGCATTTTATATCTCCTGTGAAAATTTAGGCCTTCCCATTCTTTTTGTAGTATAAAACCAGTATTTCTAATATAGTGGGCAAGACCATGAGTCATGGGCTTAAAGGTTCAAATCAGTATCAAGTGAAGCAAATACTGCAAGAGTGGCATTATTTCTTTTTGACGGGTGTTATAAGTTTATTAAAAGATTGGAGGTTGGGCTGGTTCTTGAAAAGTGTTTATGAAAATACTTTAGGTCCACAAGAAATGTTTTTGTATTTGAAATTACCTTCTAGTCCAGTTTTAACTAAAACCATAAATATTAGATATTTCTAGTGAACCTTCAGGAAGCTTCCTTTGCATCTGCCTAGAGATACTGAGCTTTTCTTTTTCTCACTGCTAACAAAAAATGGTGGAAGTTTACAAGAGAGTGTATTCACTAAGAGGCTGCCAGAAATTCACAGGGTCCAAATAATTGATACTCATTAGAGGTCTGAAAATCACCATGGACTCATTTCATAGGCATTTAATATCTTGGCTGGATCAGTGGAGCTCAGTGAACCAACACATTTTCAAAAGAAACTCTCTTGTAGTGAAAAACTGTTGACCAATGTTCATCTAAATGTGATCGAGTATATTATACAATCCAAGACTGGCAAACAACAGGAATTAAAGCCTAATTTCCTTTCTCTCCTGGGCATACTGTCTGCATAGGAGAAAAAGATGCCACAGATTGACTCTCAAGACTGAGAAGTGTATGTATCATGTTTTTATTCTGTTTCTATGTAGAAGTGCATTATCATATTTTAAATGTGCCACAACAGTAAAGCTCACCAAAAAAAAAAAAAAATAAAAAGATGACCCCAGTGCTTGACTTTAGCACAAGCTCAGACTCTGGTGGGTTTACCATGTATGCTTAACTGCAACACCAGTGACATATCATCAGTTCATGGACTGGAAAACAAAGCCATTAAGTTCTTTTGGCACTGTGTTTCTTACAACAAAAGAAGGTCTGAAGAAAGGGAGTTACAAAAATGTGTTTTACACTGGAGGCCCATTAGCTCTATCGGTCAGAGAAACTGCTTTGCAGCCTCCACCTGCACTATTGTGTGTAAGGGATTTATTTTATGCTCTGTTCATCACAACAAACAGACCTCCCGAGTAGCAATGTGTGTTCTTGTATAAAAGATAATTTGGGGGCTCTGAAGACTTGAAACTCAGATTTGGTCCTAATTATTAGAAGGTCACCTAGGAATTCTGGAGCTGTTTGTTTATCCTGCTTCCAGCCTGCTAGGTCCAAGAAAATACACTTAATTCAATCCAGGTGACTCTCCATTAAATATAATCTTGTCTTAATTGGTGCCACCTTGACCTCTACTTGTGAAGTCTGTTTTGTGGTCTACAAGTCTAGCTTTAAATGCTCAAACACACATTTTTCTATCTGATTCCCCATGATTTCATTATGACAACAACACACTTCATAGCAGGCCCTCCATGTGTGTGTGAAATGCAGGGAAGGTTTAGTAACAAGGCCATGTCCAAGCGGGATAGAGGTCTTCTTCAGGCTGCCGGCCATGATGGGCTCTGTTACTTGAACCCAGATCAGATGTCCGAAGTCAAGGGATCAGTGAGTGATTCAAAGGCACTGCTAGTTGGGGCTTTTCAGCCCATCCCACTCACTCTCCCCAGCAGAGAGGTTGCAATGTCACCGAGTAGGCTTCACGCACCCCTTGAATTTCATTTTACATCTCCACTGGTGTGCTTTCCTCCTTGAAGTAACCTGGCAGCTCTATAGCAGGCTTGAATTCATCCTAGTAGGGTATTCCCAGAAGACCTCTGCCTCTGTCAATGATTTGTCATTTCAGCACTTCTCTTATGAGGGGGGGGAACAGCAAGGTTGAGGTGCTCCTACCAAGTGGTGGACCAAGGAGCATTAAGAACCACAGTTCAAAGCAAATACCCTCCTCTTGGCATCAGATGCCCTCCTCTTGGCATCAGGATTTTAATCTGATCTGGCATTTCAAGCTGATGAAAAGATGACTCTGAATTTCCATTTCTGACAGTGGCAGAGAAACAGAAGCTCCTTTATTTTGCCAAAAGCCACAGTTTCCATTCTGGGAAGGAATACAGAAGTTAAGTAGCCCATATTGCAGGCAATAGCCAAGTGAGAGCTTGTCATGTTTGATCAATTGCTGGTGGAAGGAGATTTTCTGTGAAATGCGGTAAAAAAAAGAACAGACTCAACCACTGACATAGATTAATACACTAATGATATTAAACTTTGGCTCCAATGCTGGCTGCTGCTTCAGAGGGCTTGAAAAACTGAAGTTCTGAATTATGTACCAAACCCAGGCCACCGATTCATCTGGCAACATTTACAAATGTCATAGCAATGCTTTGCCAGCAAAGAACAAAGCAGAAATACTGACAGGTCCCAGCAAGCTTGGAGGAATTTGGATAGAAATTCATGTGGAGCGCTTAAAACAGGTATGATCTGGATTGAGGTGTAGGTTAGTGTCTCAGGTAACTTACACAAGTAGGAGGTTTGTAAGCTTTCAGGAAAATTAGGTTAAAATCAATGCTACTAATAAAACTGCACCATATGGCATAAGGAAGCCAAGCACGGCTTGATACAATGCACAGACATATTCACTGTCAAGATAATATAAAGTGCATTTTATATTAAGAATTTGAATAGCATCGACATTTTGCACAGCAGAAGGCAGGTATTTTGTCTTTCATTAAGAGATGCAGCTTCTGAAGTCATGTGGCATCATGAGACTCAGCTCCCCTTTGAGTGGGGAGCAGGAAATGCTGATTCATGGGGTCACAGGGAAAATCTAAAAATTGGAATTGTTCAAGAACAGAGAAGGCAAAGAGAAGGAACAGATTTCTACACCACTGTTTTTCAGTCAAGTTCAAAGTGTGAACCCTAACAAAGATTTTTATAATGGCATTGATAATGCTACCCGACATCTTGGACTAACCTGAGTAACTAAAAGTACTTCATTACAGAAAAGATTGTCATATTGCTGCCCAAGAGCCACATACAGTTCCTGAAGCAAACCCCAGAATCTTCAGCTTCCTGTTGGTGTTGTGGGATTCAGCATGCGCCACCTTAAAGCATCTGGGTGGGATCTTATTAGAGAAAAGAAAGGTTTGAGTTGCAGAGATGGGTGGGCATAAATATGAGTTCTGTTAAATCTACCTAAATAAAGAGACTAAAAGATGTTTCAAGGTCCTGTAACAAAGGTCTCTTGAGCAACGGTGGTGCAGGGAGGCAGCACAGGAGATCCTTTGGGGTATATTTAAAGGAATCAGTTTAGAGGACAAACAGTATTTTATGAATGTGTGCTGAATTTCTTTTTGGAGAGCTTAGGCAGGATGAAGCCTGATGGGTAAAGTTAAGGGGTGGATTGGTAATGCCATATATCTTGTTGACAAGACATGGTCAAACCTCCTCTGTGGCCTGCAGATTTTGATGGTTTACTGCTTTTGTGTATTATACAAATAGATACCCAAAAACTCATTTGTGTCAATGAACCTCACTATAAGGCAGGCTTCAGTCCCACCATGACTGCCTCTGTTGGTTTAAGAGAAATAGGTCACCATTTCACCTGGAAGTGCTCCCCAGATTTGTCCCCAAAGACCATGTGGACATGCTGGCTGCATTGGATTGCAGCTGTGGAGTGTGGTAGCAGTGCTAAATCAGGACCTTGATCCAGAGGAACAAGGCATGGTTCCTCACAGGGGAAAGGATAGGAAGGGAGTTCAGACAGTCAACTGGTTCAAATTTTGTACTGGGTGCATGCTTATGTCATGGTGAACCCCAGGCTACTCCAGGAATGCTTTAGCTAAGCTGATGTAATTAACAAACTATTACCAGATCACTCAAATACTTTTTTTTTCCTTTTTGTGTTCAACTGACCATGGTTTTCAAAGCACATTATAAGCACAGACAGGCATCATTCATTATGTAGTTGTATAATTCCCCATTTAACAGATCTATTTCCAAAGGACTTGAATTAGGACAAGAGGGCACAGTCTTAAGCTGTGCCAGGGGAGGTTTAGGTTGAATATTAGGAAGAAATTTTTTACAGAGAGAGTAATCAGACATTGGAATGGGCTTCCCAGAGAGGTGGTAAATTCACGGTCCCTGGAGATTTTTAAGATGAGACTGGATGGGGCACTTAGTGCCATGCTCTAGTAACCATGGCAGTTTTGGTTCAAGGGTTGGACTTGATGATCTTGGAGGTCTTTTCCAACCTGGTTGATTCTGTGATTCTATGAATTCACCTGGTTGGTGTTTTCTTTCACAGTAGCTTTGGCTTCCATGGTACTATGCCAAGAAAGTCATCTTTATTTGTGCCCTTGACTCTCAGTGGTGTCAGCAAATTACTGGCAACAGCATGTATTATTGTCTTCATCAGAGTGAGAATTTATGATGTCACCACTAAATCCATCAGGGACATTACATCCTTATAATTCACAGCTGACTCTTGAACACATGAAAGGAATGGCAGTATGCCAGCTAACAAAGAATAATTGTGCTACTTACCTTAGCCATGATAATTTGATTAAATAAGAATATGCTGGTGCAACAAGGAAAAATTAATGCACTGATAAACACAAAGGAGAAAAACAGGGAAGTACTGAGCATATATTCAATATGCATCTTTATGGCAGCACCATTTTCAATTTCTTATACTTTAAGTTGATGGGAGCTTTGAACAATATTTACACTTCATTCAGTCTAGAGTAACATGGCAGCATTATTTAAATTTTATTTGATGATCAAAAGGATGGCAGTACTTCACAGCAGGGAAAAAAAGTACGGGCAACAAGTTGCAGTAATTTTATATTTTTAATGCAAAATTGATTGACTTTGCCTGAGAAAGGATATTAAGGGGGTATTCCAGGAGCCTAATTAATCTGGGAAAGAAGTGGGGCTCAGTAATGAAAGCAATTGCTAAAAACAGACCTCCAGTATAGATTTCTAGATTCTTCACTACTCATATCAGGCTTTCTTTGAACTTTTTCTTGAGGAGAAAAGATACACAAAGATGGGAACAGTAGAGCTAACCAGAAAATGGGATTTCTTTTCCCATGAGCATATTATTACTATTATTACCATTATAATTATTTCTATCATCATCATCATCATCGCTGTTATGAGGATCATTGCAAAAGCAGAGTTTTGTTTCAAAACTGCAAAATGTTGACTAGAAAGTACCATCTTCTGTATGTGCCTTATGAGAACTGTAACCAGAGTGCTTCTATGATCTGAACCCTGCGGAGATCACTCAAGCAGCACTGGTTCTATCTTGCTGAGCTGTGTCATGTGCCTTCTGGTTATTGAGAATGATGGGAAATGTAGTTCAAGCAGCACACTTGGCTCACAGGAGAAAATTAGGGCACAGACAGATTTCTCTGGGATACAAAGCAGTCATGTTGGGATCTACGTACCAAGAGTTTTTATTTGGAAAATATCCATTATTGAATTAAAATACTTTTGCTTTTTAGCAACAACGACAAAAAAAACCAAACTGAAAACCCATAAAAAACTTTCCTCATTTTCTCTACTCTCCATCCTGAAAACTCTCTTTAAAAGAAAATGTTTTCATTAAAATTCAGTCTCAATGGAACACTTTGAATGAATTCAAATTAGTGTGGTTTTGGTAAAACAGACTTTGGTAAAGCAAGCTGAAGAGGAGCATATACAGAAGACACTTGCCATATTAAACCATATCTAATTTATTAAATGCTGGAAAGGGCTCTGTAGTCAAATAGATTTGCTTTTCAAAATGTCACGCTTAAACTCAGAGGAGTGGGGGAGAGAGGGAAAAAGGAAGGGGAAGCTTGGTGCAAGAAATAATCTATACAAGCTACAAAGGCTGCCAGACAAAATATTAGTCTTCTGTTAAATTATACAGCATGATATGAAAACACCTGCCTTTATGAAAGGCAACAAAAGAGACAAATGCTGAGAAAGAAACTGAATCTTCAAAGCCAAAGTCAGGGATGTTATTCTATGCTCCATGGTAATCCCCAGTTTACACCAGCTCTGTTTGGTCCCCAGTGCCAAGGGATGGTAAGCTCCAGTGATTTCACCATCACTATCCTGCAGCCTATGAATCAGAGGCGTTGTATTACTGCCAGGAAAAGGGAACCTGTTGAAAGAGATGTGCTCTGTAACCATGGCAGTCATCGAGAGGGTTACAAATTTTAACCACATTAGTGAGTAAAGTAAAGCAAAGCAAACTGTCAGCATAAACCTGTAAAGAGGAAAAATCCAGAGGGAGGCAAACTACTGCAGTGATGATATTTCTGTGATTATATGAGTCTGGAGAACAGTGTATGCCTTGTTGTACAACTTATGAAAGAAGTTATAATTTATGCACCTTACATTTTGAAAGATGTGTACTACCATAGATCACGTCATTAACGGTAAGAAAAGTTGTCTTATACCTAGCTCAGTAACATTAATATGCAACCAGACCAGACGTTTCTAGTTTCTTATCCAAAACTTGTGAAGCACAGTTTCTCCTTCAACTTCTATTAGCCAGCCAGAAATACTACTATAATTGCTCTACAATATGTCATGGGTTACCTGGGATACCTGAGTCACTTTGTGTTCTACACACCTCTAGTTCTTTTCAGTGTTCGGTCTGAATGTTATCATGTTGAGATGGGATTTATTGCTATAAATACTTTTCTTATGACTCTTTCCTGGTGCTTGTTTGACGGTGATAAAAACTAAACTGACATGTGTTCATTGTGTGGTAATGCACTTAATCCATGCCTTATTTCTGGAGTTTTATAATCTGTAGTTGCATTGCATAAAGGAATGACTTTTACAGTACTTTGGTCTTTATAAAGCAACCATTTTTGGATTAAGAGTGCATTTCCATACTGATACATGTTGGCACTCCTAATTTCCATTGTATAAGCCAAGAGAGACTTCTGCTTGATGAGAACATGTAGGTGTATTGATGCAGGTGTACCACATCTCAAAGGTTACCTGAGGCCATCCGAAAGCCAAATCTGCTCTCGAGTGTCTGGGAGGCCACCAGGTTGATTCAAGGGAAGACTTTCCTTTGGAACATTTTAGTGCTTTATGTGCTCAGGCAATACCAACATATTTGTAAACTTGCCACTTCTCACGCCATGAGAAGGTCAGGGTGCACCTGAGGAGGTCAGGCCAAACAGACCTGGACAGACTTTTTGCAGGTTGCATAAGAGGACCTAAGGTGGGCAGCAGGTGGGATTGTGTATTCACAGCTACAGATGCAGCTGTAGCATGTCTTGGCCAAAGAATGCTGAGCACATGTACATGCGGCTAACTCAGGGATGAAGCAAAATCTATGGCACCTTTATTTGAATTAAAATGACAGATGGAATTGGGACTAAATAACATCTTGTTCCATAGGCATGAACCTGCAGAACACAACACATTTGCTCAAGCAGCTGAAGAAAATACTGTACCAAGGAATCATGTCCAATACAGGTGAGTGCTTTGGAGTGCTAAGGTGTGACATATTACTCACTTGAACTGCTGTGTCAAAATGTATGTGTTTATGAGTAATCCACCCCAAAAATGGTGGCTTGTATCAATCAATCTGTCCTTAAGGTGGTATCAGATTCAAAACTGCCATGATCCTGGTTTTTGGATTTGATTCAAATATGACCAGAAACAAAAGTGAATGATTTCTAAAGGTCCATGCATCAACACTGCTGCATCCAACTGAGCTCCCCCTATCTGTATGCACATTTTGAACCCTGAAACAAACACAGCCTACACCTCTCCCATGTCTGCAAGGTAACATGTTCTTACCTTAAGTACTCTTTTGTTGTGAGTCTTGCAAGAAGCCCAATTATTTATGTATGGCATAAAATACATTTATGGTCTCTTACGGGTCAACTTAAGCAACAAAAAAGGCAGCAACTTCCTCATAACCCACTGTGAGTAAAGAGGGTGGCACCAGATTAGGAGGTGGAGGTGCTTTTGAGAGTCTTTCAGCAACCTATTCAGGAATCATCAAGAGGCAAGATCAAACCTGTTGATTTACAGGCCAAACAGTTTGTACCTGTGACACACGATGCAAGTGGGAGATTATTGCAGCAGAACAGCTGTGATCTCAGGATTGCTGACTAGATCTCATTGCTATCATCCTTTCCTATATGGACCAGATAGGCTGCACACAATGTATGGGGCAATGAGTCAAAGAGGCTGCAAGGCTTTTGAATAAAATAGTATGGTGAGAGAATATCACACTTCATTTCTAGACGAAGTATAATGGGGTGATCTCCTTGTGAGCCAGAGACCAGCTGATGAGGGTTGACTTTTTTGTGCCACCAATGCTTTTTCAGCAAGCTGCAGTGACAAGGGCAGAAAGAAGTCTGGGTGTGGGTATTGCAGAGGGTAGATAATTGCTACCTTGCACCTGAGCTTCCCCATGTTCAGCAAGGGACTGAAGATCTGTCTCTTTGTTCAGGCTTTTAGCCAACTTCCTTCTCAGATAAAAATAACTTAATAGTGAATGGCAGTTTTGAGGCAAACTGGCAAAAGTTTCTACTTGCTTTTCTTTTCAAAGCTGAGGTGCTCCAGGAGTTCACAAGGTGTTAGTTTGTCAAATTGGGGAATGCTTTTAATTGAAGGTCTAGGAATACCCCAAATACTTGGATTAAATAAAAATAAAACGAAACAAAACAAAACAAAAACAAACGCAAATCAAAGAAGTGAGAATGCCACTCTTTTTGTTGAGGAATTCCACTGATCCCCTAGACTGCTTTCATCACAGTGATGTCTGTCTGCCTGTTGCTGTACCCCTCTCAACATAGCCAGCTCTACCCTGAAGCTGCAGCAAGTCTATGCTGCTCTGAGGGTTTCCCAGAGAACCCGAAGAGACTGCATCAACGTCTTACAGGCCTTTGTTCTTAAATACAAATTAATTACTTGTGATATTTTCTAACAAGAACTTGATTATCACTCAAAATGGTGACATCAATGTCTGTCCAGGACTAACACTTTGCTCAGCAAAAATTGTTATGTGGAGGGATGGGAGAGAAAGAGACACCTTTTTTAGTTTTCTTCATTTTAATGAAACAACAAACTCTGCAAAATGACCAGAGGAATACCTGCACTTCCCACTCTCCAGTATCCAGTTTCATTCACAAAAGCACTGCTTCTTTCATGCAGGGAGACTGTTTTGAAGGTGCTTATGGAGACTGTTTGCCTTGGACCGGAAGTTCAGCACACTGTTAGTTACAAGTTTGGCAACAAAATCCTACTTTGGAGAAGGAATTGCAGCTCACAATGACCAGAAGTGCAGTCGCACCTTGCTATTAAAGGGCCCTTCTTTCTTCGTGTCCTTCCACAGAATCGAAAATTAGGTGTATCTTTCTTTATGGTGAGGACTCTGTATTGTATAAAAGTACTCTCCTTGAGATATTTTCCAGTATCTGCTTGATTATAATGTTCTATTTAAACAAACTAGCAAGCCTGTCAGAAATGGTACTTGTTGCAGGCCAAGAGGCTTTTGACCTTCTCTGTAATTATTCTCAGCTCACCCTTGGAAGTCTACATTACTCTAAACTGAATTTGCGGCATTGTGTGGTGCAAAAAGGAACTGAATTGTATCCATTAGCAAATTTGAACTGGAATGCACAGTAAATGTCAAGACTCTTAATTGTGCTTTCTATAATGGCTTCCAAGCTTACTAAGGAACAATCAAAAGCTATTAGTTATGACTAGGTAAACATTTTAAGGATTTTTTTTTTCAGAAGACTTTTTACTTCTATTGATGAGTCTTTGTACATGACTTAATGTAAAGCTATGAAAGAATAGATGTGTTCGTGATAAAATTAGTCTGAGGACTTTTATGAGAACATTCAGGCTTGAATACGCATGGTTTCAAAGTTTTTACTGTAAATCTTTCTGCCTTAGTCTATATTATACCAAAGCCTTTCTTTGTGCTAAAGTATCTAAGATTAATTCTTACCTATGAGTCTACCTTCTGTGCCAGACTTTTCTCCTGTTAGATATTGTCTCTTCCCTGCTCAGCAGTATTAAATTGACCATTAAAATGATCTTCCTTTTTATGTGAAATCAGTGATAGACAATCTAGATAGACAATCTAGATAGAAAATATGGTTTCTTCTCTAGCGTAAGATTTTTTTTTATTTTTTTTTCCAAAGCTATACAACAATCTTGTAAAAGATCTGATCAAGAACAATACAAAGTAAATTTCTTCCTTTGGAAATCTCTTATCCAATATTTGATTGAAAGCTAGGCAGAAGGCAAAGACTGTAGCTGCTTGCAACAGCTCCTCAAAAGCCAGTGTTATCTGACCAACAGTAACACATCCTTATCCAAGACTGAGAATCTGTTCAAAGACAAAGTAGTTGGCTGCTGCAGCAAGACTGGTTAAGATACAATGCTTTTGCAGCCAGCAGCACAAAAGGGAACAACGTGTTTAGCATTAGATCTAGGTCAGATCTCAACTCATATAACCACGTATACATTTAAGTTGCATGGAGTGGAAGCAGCTTTCAGCTGGAGAATGAGTTGAATTAAGTCCTGAGCAAGACTTGAAATCTTATCAGTGAAGCCATAGTTCTGCCACCATTACCCACATTCTCAGTCAGATATTCAGAAAAGGTGGGTATGGGGCTATGTCTCATGGCGCTTCAGATAGCTTCTGAATTCTGAGATATAGCAATAAGTAGCATCAGAAAAACAACACCCCTCCCCCCCCCCCAAAAAAAAAAAATAAAAACAACACAAACCCAAAAAAATATGTCCACTTGCTGAGAAGTAGTTAAATAACTTGAGAAGCATTGTTCACTGTTAACATCTGGACAGCAAAGTACAGGGTCAGGCTGTGAAAACTTAATAGATAACCTCCTGTGCTTTGTGTGTCCTGTGTCCCTGCAGACCCAGGGATGATCAAAAGGAGACACAAGGTGTAGGGAAGTACAAGCAATTTAGACTTCCTGAATTTAGGCTCAAGTGCTTTAAAGTTCACCACCCTAAACATTTCTTCATTCACTGTTCTTAACAACAGCTGCTTCTTAGTAAGTATTAAATGAATTTATACTGATTATCCATTGGAAAATTATGCAGATTTTAGTAGAAGATAAGTGTAAAATCATTATGAGATAGTTGCTTGCAACTGGCTCCTTTTGTTCCCCAGATAAAAGCATCTATTAAAGCTATACAGTTCATCTGAACAGGGATTGCAAAATTAGAGATGTTGTCTACAGTGACTATTATGAGAACAAGGATGCTCTTAAGAATGCAGTGAAAGAGACGTTAGAAACTTTCTGAGAAGGAATCCAGAAAGCAAATTCTTCACAAGAAGATAAAATGTCAAAGGCACCTGACAGTCAATAATAAACTCATGCTTTACATCTTGATTTTTAGTCTCAAATAATGGTGTCACAGGAAACTGGAGCATGTACTCAAGAAGTCATTATGAGAAATATTAGTAAAAAACTCATTGTCATATAGTTTCTTCACAAAATTAATTCAGACTCTGGGTTTATTCTATAAAGAGGTAGACCTTCAGTAGAGAGGAGGAAGGATGAAAGACAACCACAGTAAAGGAGAAGGGATAACCACCTTTAACGAGAAGAGTGAGAAGAGAGAGATAAGCAAAAGCAGTGTGAGATGATGCCAATGATGACCTATTTCTTTTTCCAAAGAGCAATATTGCTCCATTTATCCTTCTAATGGTGCCCTATCTACATGAAATCAAACTGTCCCAGTGCTTTGCAACACAGCTTGCTTATATCTTATGAGGAGGTGCTTCATTAGGGTGGGATTTGCCTTCCCTTTGTCAGGGAGCTAGGCTGCTTCAGTCAGCCAAATGTTTGTCATTGATTCATCTCACCCCCATGCTACCATTACTGTCCCAGCTTTAAGAAACTAAAGTAAGAATCTGAATTCAGGTACTTGAAAATCCTCATATATCTCTGGCAGCATTTGCAGCACAGACATTCATGACTACATATTTCCCTAAACCATGGCTAAAACTGATTAATAACTGGAAGTCATTATACTGTTGTTGGGCAAACAAGGTCTAATGGACAGCCTATAAACAAAGCAGCAGACCATGCAGGGTCTCTGTCACTTTTAGGCAGCTGCGGAGGAGTGAGACAGTAAATCTACTGAAAGCAGGGTCCTTTTTTGTGGGTCCTTGATTTCTTGTGAGCACAGACTAGCTGGGAGGGACTAGTTGGAGGTGAGGGTGGGTTTAGCTTTAGCTCAGTGTCTAGTCTAACAAAGCCATAGTCAGAATGAATGAGTAGAGGGAGAGGGAGCTTTTCAGTAAGTGCAAAACACTGGTATCCTACTGCTCTTTGGGTATCTCTCCCCTAATGCTTGGCTTCATCTGAGCTGCTATGATGTGTGTTGAACAATGCCTCAAAAGTATCCGTTGTTTTGAGTTTTTTTACTTTCTCAATAGGAGCCAGTACCTGCCATCCTTGTCTCTGATACCAGATATGCTTGAAGCACACCTAAACCCATTCTGAGGAGCAATGTTATTGTTCCCATGGTAATAGACCTGGCCTTTGGTAAACACCTGATGGTGAGATGACACCACCACCTCTGGACTGGAAGTGTACTTTGCTACATCCTGGAGAGAGGTGAAATGATGCACAACTTGCTCCTCTACCTCTAGGAGCCATGGCAAAGAGAAACTGGGGTGGGGATGGTGGTAAGGAAAGGCTTTATGGAGGCCTGAGGGACCTAAGAGAGGGGAAGAGAAGTTAACTTCAGCAGCCTGAAAAGGAAAGTAGGAAGGCAGGAGCACTGAATGCCAGGAGAGACCCTGAATACTCTGACTGTGCTGGCAAACAGCCACATTTATAACCAACCACGGCTGATCCTAAAAGGGAGGACATGTGCCCCCACTATGTTGTATTTATGAAAAACCCACAGGATTTATTGTAGGAAGTACACCACGAGATGCATATTCATGGTGGAGAAAAACCTCTAAGGAAAAAGAGAACTGAAGAAAAAGACAACTTTGAAATGCAGCTGAACTACACACAACAGATAAACTTCTACCTCAGAGACTGCTTTTCATGTTATAAAAGTGTTACGTTTATTCAATTTATTAACAATGTCGTTAGAAAAAATCTTACTTTATATGTAATCTGCAGTTTAAAGTACTGTTAGCCCCTTTTCTATTGGTTGATTGTAACCCCTTTGTCCACTGGCTAGTGATAGTTAGAATTTATAGCTTTTCCCTTTTCTGTATCTCCTTTTACCCATATTTGGATGTGTTTTAGCTCAATTTCTCCATTTATAGACATATACGCTCTTCTGAATCCTCCCAAATTCCACACATTCCATACCTACCCCATAAAAGCTACCTACTCACTGCAATAAAGGTTTTCTCCATTTTGTCTTCACCTCTCTGTGTGATTCCAGCAAAGTGGATTGTTCACGGTCTGATTTTTAGGAGGTTCACAGCTTTGCCTCCGGATGAAGTGAACATATATTAAAAAAACATCAAACTTACATTGCTTGATGTGTGTCCACAGATCCACTGAGCAGCATTCAGATCTAAATGATCAGGGCCTTTGTTTTGTTTGGGATACTGTTTGCCCTGAGCAGCAACCACGGGGCTAATTAACTCTCCACAGAAGACTGTAGATGCCTCATCATCATGGCTAGGCTTCGCGAACGAAGATTTGGGAAGGGTTCTACCCATGCTTGCTACAGGCTCGCTGATGGCTGAAAAGGCCAATGCGAGATAG
>JAWWLV010000001.1:66503241-66582935 GCA_035041135.1 Platyrinchus mystaceus | reverse complement strand
GTAAACTCCATAAAAGAGTTTGGCAAAACAAACATCTGAAGAAAAGTACCAAGATCAGTGTTTACAAGGCCATTGTAGATGCCTACCTCTGCAAAAAACCCTTGGTGTTTCAGAGGACTGATGAGAGCTGTGGAGTATCACATGGATGCCTCCTTTTTGGTCCTAAGAACTGACCACCTCCCAGTCAGAAACCTGACCACCAGCATTATGGCCAGGCAGCTGAGAATCCTTGAGAAATTAGTATGGTCCAAAGACCCTTCCCAACAGGCAACTAGATGCTGCAATCCTATTTTGGAGGCTAAGACAATTGAACAATGTAGACAAGAAATGTCCTGTGCCAGCTGGCACAAATGCAAGAAAATGCTTTCAGGATAGATGTTTTTCATGTACTAGTGTGCAATTAGATAGTAGGGAAACTTATTTGTTCTTGCAGTTTAGTGGCCTATGACTTCAGCAGCAAGTTCATCCACATGTTTTTAGAAGTTGAAGCAGTTTCTATTTTATCCTGCTTTATTGAAATCTAGGGGCCTGCTAAGGGCTGGGAGTCAGAGATTTAGGATATCCTTAGAACCATAGAATATTCTGAGTTGGAAAGGGACCTGTGGGGATCATTAAGGTCCAACTCCTGATCCCAAGAATTACACTATGTGCCTGAGAGCATTGTCCAAATGTTTCTTGAACTCTGTCTGTCTTGGTGCTGTGACCACCTCCCTGGGGATCCCATTCCAGTGCCAAATCACCCTCCGGGTAAAAACCCATATATAAACCATATATTAAGACATATATGAAAGGTTTTAGACAGCTATGAAGGGAGATAACAGAGCTGAGAGATTTTCTTTTCCTATGCAATTTTGAGTTAAACTCATTAGCTTTTTGTGGTGGGTAGAGAGATGTGCACAGCTAACCACAGCCTGGGTGAGGTGCAACTTGTCAGCAAGTGGTTGTGGAGAGGAGAAGTGATAAGATGTGTAAGTTTCAATTCATTTATCTAAATGTGTATATCTAGCATAATCAGAGATGTCCTTGAGTATCATACCTGGCCTCAGTTGCCTCTCCATGGAGACAAAGGTCACCCACAGGCCAGTCTTCACAGCTGCTGATTCCATGTGGGTTGTCTGCTTGACTATGTTTAAAGTACTGACTTGAATCCTCCAGGAATCTTTGCCTGGAGTATCTGGAATATCTGCTGTCTTATCTGAGGAAGCCATTGAGAATGAAGACCTTGATGTCTAGGTGGTTGACAGTAGGTCTAGGGAAGAATTAGCTGTCTCCTGCAGGCACCTTGTACTGCAGCTAAATGCAAACATTTGACTTGGAGAGGTGTCTACGTGTCCTTTGGATGCATAGCTTAGGGCAGACAAATTGCAGTGAAGGAGTTTAATAAATTGCTTTGTCACAAGCATAACCAAAGCAGTAATGGGCTCACAGAGGAGCAGGCAAAGTTCTGTGGGAACTAGCCAGTATGGTTTAGCACTGGCTTTAGAAGTTCCTTAGCATTGTTTGCTAATGGTGTAATTGTACTTACTTCAGAAGGACTTTACAGGGAAGAGCAATCACACTGTCTTGCAAAGAAGCTGAAAACCAAACACATTAATAAATGACTCAGTGAAAAATGCAAAAATGGCCACACAAAACAGCCCTAACAGCCATCTGCTCTCCTCTACAACAGAAGTGTAGGAGGGTAGATCAGGCAGATGGTGATGCCTCCTTCAGAGTTTAAAAGCCTGGACTAAGGCTTCTCTCTGTTTTCCCTATCTTAGTATTTAAAATTCATTTAGGGAACTCTCAGAAAGTCCCTATTTAACTTTGAAAACAAAGAGTCTTCAGCACAGTAGTGTGTTGGTGGCAAAGAACCGCAGTGGTCCACGAGGCAAGGATTTCCTGGTGCAGAGTGCTTGAGCATCCAGAGTCACTGAGATGTCCTGGACAAATTGCTGTGGTCCCTGTGACAGACTTCTACATACTGCAGAGGCAGTGAATGCTTCAGGAGGGTAAACCTTTCCTCTCATAAAAACTGACACTGATGATTAAAGGTGTCATCTCCACAAGTCCTCAGGAGTGCTCAAAATGCTTTCATTAGACCCAACTAAACCAAATTAAGGTAACTGCATGCTATTATATAGCAAACATAGTAATCTTCAAATATGTCTTTTTTTCCCCCCCTGTAAACAGTTGGAAGACAAAGGGAATGACAATTAGTTGAGCACTGGGACAATAGGCTTAGATTTAATTCTATTACCTGAGTAAGCTTATAAATAACAGAAGAAGCTATATAAAAAATAATAGGTCCTATTCATGTACACAAGGAAATCCCAGAGGATACTGTTGAATGAAAGAAAGAGCTAAATAATTTTAAAAAATGGATTTTATTTATTTGGTCAGAGCAGGATAAACAAGGTGGAGAACATATTGTGCCAATTCTCAAAATTGCATCAGAGGAGCAATAATTAGCCTTTTAATTACTTTCTTCTGTAGTCAGCTTAGATCAATAGCAACTTCTGTATTTGTTTTATTTCAATCCTTTTTTTTTTTTTTTTTTTTTTTGAGGGAGGACATTGCGTGACTGTGAAGGTAGTGGAACAGAGAAAACATCTTAAAAGATTTGGCAGGTGAAAGCTGCTGTAAGTGACACGTATGTGCCTCCCCTGCAGTGTTGCTGAAATAAAGAGGAGATTTGTGGTGTGTATATTTTTGACAGGACAACAAAAAATAAGACCTGAGTAAATGAATCTCTGACTTGTTTCCACCTGCAAAGAAGGCCTCACCAGACTGAGCACACTGGAAGTGACTCACAATCACAGTCAAAATCAAGGAATAATAAGGGTTTTATAAGAATTGCCTATCTAATCACCGGGGATCTGGACTTGACAACCCAGGCCTGCACTCCTAAAATAGGTTTTATATGCTAATGTCAAGAGGGTGAAAACAAGAAAAAAAGAACTACCTAAAAGATATTTTAGTGAAGCCTCTTCCTCCTCATCAGCTAATTTCATCTTCCAGCCTGCTGGCAGCAGGCCAGAGATCAGAAATTTCTGCTGTATACCTCATTTTCCTGAGGATAAAGAACATTTAAGTGGAAGATCAGGTTCTTCTCAGAGGGCCATGCTTAGTATCCCATTCATATAAGTGACTTTGATTAAGCTCCATAAATTGAAACAAAAAGACAGAGAAGTCTAAGAAGAACAAACTTTAGGTGCATCTCATCCAAAAACAAACAGAAGCCTCACACTTGCTCAACCTAACCTGACTGAGCTCATTAGACTTGCTGAACTGATTTGCTGTTTGACCTGAGAGTTGCCTTGGTGTTCACATGCCCCAGCATGCCCCAAAACACTGGTCTGAGTAGTTTCGGGGCTTAGTTCCAGTCTAAAACGTGCTGAGATTCAGTCTGACAGAGCAGAATGGCCTGATCCAGGGGTTTCAGAGAGTGCTGCCACATACAAATCTAAGATGTGGGTTGCAGTCAGCAGGCACTCATTTTCTCACAACTTGGATGAGCGTCTACAACTCTGGTGGAATGACTCCTAGACCCTCGTGCCTACAGCTGGAGCATTCAAGAGCTACACTTGAAACCATCATCTACAACCTCAGCCATACCTCTTCTATTGTGCCACTTATAAAATGATTTCTTATATACGACTTCTGGCTGGAGAAAAAAATGCAAGAAGAAAAACAGTGATGTAAACAATTCCATTTAACTACATTTATCTGGGCAAATACATAGAAAAGTCTGGACAAACTTTGGCTCTTGGAGAGATTCTTAAGCTGAGGGCCAGAGCACCAAGATTTCATTACTTTTACACTGAAAGAGTTGTTGTTGCGCCCCAAAAAAAGTTGGAAACCTGTATTGAAATACTGAAAATGAATTTGTACTTACTACTACACTCCTTCACTGGCAAAGAGAGAATTAGCTGGGTGATGTAATAACTATTTTCTACCTCAAAGTTCTACTAGGCGGTACATTTTCTTTGATAATTGTTGTGATTTCTTTTAACAACTTGAAGAGTGCCTCAAGCTTTGGCAGAGTAGTGCCTTTTGTTAATAGCAACATTATTAATTATAAAAATTGTGTATTTCAATAAATATTTTATACTATGGTATATTTTGCTGTTTCTCCATGAAATTTCCAACAATTCCTATTTTAAACTTTAGTGAAGCCCTCTGTTATTATATTGCTGAAGACTATGTGTTTGTCCAACATTCTGTGGAGGCTGGAATGGGCAGTAGCACACAAAATGGAAATTAAATTTTGTTTTAAAACTTGACATAATCTCAAAACACAGGGTGTCTGCTACTTGGGAAGTTAATTTTTTTTAATTTCTTGCAAACTGGAAATTCCAGTAGAATAATTAAATAAGTACATAATAGCCAATTAACTAATTAAAAACCTGGCAAGAAGTTTGGGGTTTTGTCTACTGTACTTTTTCTTCCTCAAGGGGCAAATGCAGAAGCGTTGACCCAGTCTCCTCAAGTAGGTCAGATACAGCTTTAGTGACTGAGTCTTGTTATACTGAGTTAAAGGATGAAAGAATACCAGTCTGAAAACAGTCTAATGATATAAAGTATCTGCAATGACAATTAGGTGAGAGAGCAGGAAGAGCTGTCATAAATACTGTAGTAGATAAGGGATACCTCATGCAAGAATCCAAAATCTAGTGGCAGTGCAACTTGCTTTGTACAGCTCTGGTAGCATCATTTAGTGCTTTTGATTGTGGATACATATTTGTTAAACACACAGTTTGAATTTAGTAACTCACTTCTTCTGTTTTATCATGTGAAGTAGAAGGAGGCAGAAACTGTGCCATGATTCTGTATTTGCCTTATAAGTAATCATAAGAAGCACAGATTAACAGAGCAGTTATTATTCTGTTTCACTGCTGAACTGTTATACACAATTTAATGAAACTTGTACCTTAGATGCCTGTTATAGAGAGATTTGCAACACAACTCAGAAAAACCATATAAAAGATACCATTCTAAGGATAAAGTATTCCAGTCTAAGACAAGAGGTTCAAAGACGAGAAAATACATGTTTGTGAAAAGAAGAATCCCTACATCAGATATGACAGCTCTATGGGGATGACAAAGCTACGACTCATGAATGAAGCAGGTTGGATGTGCTCAACAACTGTTCTGTATTTGAAAAGTAAGTTGGGTACATTATATACCATGCTGTGGATGGAAAAAAGAAATTACCATCTGTAACTGCAGAGGAGGGAAGGCAACATCTGCTGGAGAACTTGCATCTAAAAGCTGTAAGGAAATTAACCAAGATCTTTGGAGGCCTATGGTAAATTTTTAACAAAGCTTGGAAAACCGAAGGAATTCCTGAGGATTTAGAAACTCTTGGTACCGGTTTGGTATTTGAAAATGATGAAAGGAATGACACAGGTAGCTATCAGATAATTATCCTGACACTGTTGCTTAGAAAATACAGGGCCATGGGTTTTGGACTGCAGAACAAAGAGTTAGAAGCTGTAAGTATTTTGGTTGGAAGGTAGGTTTTGTTTGTTGTCTTTTGTTCTGAAGTTGGCAGACAATGGTAACTATACTGATGTCACATACTTGGATTTCTCCAAGGCATTTGACTTTATATCAATTATGTTTTGACTAAGAAACATGAATTATATAAAATTAACACAGCATAACACATAACAAGTGTGTCATAAAGTGACTCCTGCAGAGATCTCAGGCAGTTGTTACAACGGAAGAGCAGATCTGTTTCCAGCACTGACTCTTAAGCTGGCACTGTTCAGTATTTTCATTAACAACATTGAGGACCATACAAAGTGTTTTCAAGTGAGGTTTGTAGGCAACACAAAGTTTGTTGGGTTAAAAAAATATAGAACAGAACACAATATGGGCAGCATCAACATAATTGCTCAAACATTCACAGTCCCATAAAATGTGTTTCAGTACAGACATGCATGAGAACTCTAGAAACAAAGATACAAAGAAACTATTCCTTTTACAGGATGGTGGGCTTCACTCTGGATAAACTTCACCCTTAACAGAGCCTTACTCTCCTGGCTACTTTCCAGGGTCAGTTGGGAGAGACAGGCATCTCCTGAGGCTCCTTCCAAATACAGTCAAGTTCTGACCAGTGTTCATTAACATTTTTAAATCTTTCATTATTTAGTCTTTTATGACCAACTTATATGCAGTCAAGAGGCCATAGTTTGAGGGGGTAAAAAGTTAGATGAGATGAGTGTAGTTCTGGGCCTCAGAATTTAAGAAGGATGTGAAGGTATTTGAGTGCATCCAGAGGAGGACAACACAAGTGGTGCAAGGGCTGGAAGGCATGTCCTGTGAGGAGTGGCTGAGGACTTTGGGCTTGTCTAGTCTGAGGAAAAGGAAGCTGAGGGGTGACCTCATTTCTCATTCTAGAGCTTCCTGAGGAGGGGAAGTGGAGATGGAGGTGCTGATATCTTCTCCTTGGAAATCAATGACAGAACACATAGGAATGGTTCGAAGCTGCACCAGGGGAGGATCACACTGGACATCAGAAAGAATTTCTTTACTGAGAGGGTGGTCAAACCCTGGAACAGGCTTCCTAGTGAGGTAGTCCCAAGCCTGTCAGTGGCTAAGATGCATTTGGACAATGACCTTAATTGCTTTATCTTTTGGTTAGACCTGAACTGATCAGGCAGTTGGACTAGATGATTGTTGTATGACCCTTCCCACCAAAATGATTCTATTCTATTCTATTCTATTCTATTCTATTCTATTCTATTCTATTCTATTCTATTCTATTCTATTCTATTCTATCCTATTCTATTCTATTCCATTCCATTCCATTCCATTCCATTCCATTCTATGATGAGCTAAGTGCCTAGTTTCCTTCTTTCCACAATAGCTCATAAAGAAAAGAGAATAAAACCACAGTCCTTAGGTCTGCTAGTTCTAGCATCAGTAAGTCAACAGACTAACCCTCACACCTGAATCCAGTTTCTGGATTAGAGCACATCCTTAGCAATATTTCTGACCATATTTAAGAGACTATAAATCCACCACCAAGCTTTTTTAGTTTTCAACTGTCCTATCTGCTAGGAAAGTTCATCTGACGTCAAGGACAAGTTTGCTTAAATTGAACTTCAAGACATTACCTCTTATTAAGCCTTTGGCAACAAGATTGGAAAGCATGCCGTTATCAGGTCCCATCATACACACTAGCATATGGGATAAATGACCTCCCCTCTTCTCTTCAGTGAATTTAGAAAGCTGTACATGTTAACCCTTAGGAAAGGTTTGTCTCCCAACCCTTAGGTTGCATTTATAGCCACACTGATATTTTTGCATTCTTCTTGAAATGTGGATTTCAGACAGGTTTAGTATCTGTATCAGCCTTGTCAAAGCTGTGTAGACAGCTTTGGCATTTCCCAGTCTTTACAGAATATTCTCCTTTTTATTGTTCAGGATCACTGATGCTGTTTTGTCACTGGGGTATTCTGAGATTCATTTGTTCAAAATTATTGAATATTTCTTGTAGCCACTTTTTCTATGGAGAATGATCAAGACAATAGAGTGAAACAGAATGGAATCTAATCAAATCAAATTGAATAGAAGAAATTTCCGTTGGAAGGGACCTACAAGGATCATCTAGTTCAACTGCCTGACCACTTCAGGGCTAACCAAAGGTTAAAAGCATTGTTCAGAATTTGGCCTTGTTAAATTCAATCTCATTAATAATAGCCCAATGCTCCAACTTATCTAGGTCTCTCTGCAAGGACAATTGTCCCTTAGGAGAGCCATGTGGTGGGGAGCTACATGCTTGTTAATTTCCACATTGTGTTAGAGACGCGGAGTGTATCTCATGTGTTGCATCTTCAGTAGCTTGCTGAGGAGGAAATCCCAGTCTTCCTTTGTGTTCATTGTCCAGACACGTTTGTATGTTTATGTACTTTTTCCTCGCTCTGAATCAGTATGGCTTTATCCCAGCTGGAGAAACACACCAATGTTCCCAACACATCAGTGTTCTCAGGGGGAGCAGATGCAACCTTCGTTTCTCCTGCTTGCATGCTCAGGAGTCAACTAATCACCAGTGCAGGCATCAGTAGGACTTTCCTATTCTGAACCCGTTCTGTACCTTTCCTGTTCTGTTCTACACTTATAATCCTTCTTGATTCAACCTTAGCACATTTGAAATATCATTTATTTGTTTTTGTCCCTCATTTGGGAAAGGACATGAGGATTAGAGTCTTTAACAAAATTGCCAACAAATTGATACCATCATTCTGTAATCACCTGCCACGCTGACTGCCAGCTACTTACAATTAGAAATATTTCAAAGCCACAAATTAAGATGAATCACAGTGCACAGCCTTGGTCTGACTCTAATATAGGCCTGCTCTGCTATGCTGTTTCAGCTATGCAAAACTGGATAAAGAGCAGAGACCCAGAGGTGGTAGTAGAAGTAAGTGAACTATTTCATATTGTATTTTAAAGGGCAAAATCTTCAATGTACTAGTGCTGGAGTCCTCTGAATGTTGCTTTAGTAAATATATGCTGTCAGTAAGAATGATTTTTGGCTCACTAGTGTTTTGGGAGGTCATGGGCTGTGTAATGCTTACGCATGAGTAATCATCATAAAGGAAAACAGTTAGTACGTCATCTTACATTGCCAAAAATCTAAGGCTGGACATTAACTCATCCAATCTGATGGACGTGGGACTCTGAATTACTCTGAGCTTGGGTATTTGGAAACCCCAGAAGATATATTCCTGAACTCATACTGTACTCTGAATTCTGCCCTCCATCCATGGCATTGTCCAAACCTGATACAATTTAGCTATTATTAACAAGTCAAACAGATCTTAAATGAAGAACAGCATTTGCGTAAAGTAGAGATTAAGACGTTTAATACAGGTCTCTCCTGGCTATCACAAAATATTTACTGCAATTTCAGTAATAATGGGCAAGAAACTAGCAGCAGTGAAAAGGCCATCAAGGCCAGCTCCACTTGACCGGATTTCTAAAGTAATGGATTATTATTATTAATATTATTATTATTATTGTTAGTTAGTTAGTTAGTTAGTTAGTTAGTTAGTTTTAAAACTGGGCTTGGGATGTGAAATAGCAGGTCTCTTGAAGCTAGCTGCACTCCTTCAGGCTGCATCAGCAGAACTGGTCAAATGACAATAGGCACAGTCCTTCTAAGAGGCACCAGATGCTGCTCAGGTAGCAAGTACCTCTGCTGCCTGGTGCTCTGAGCATGACAGTAAAACAGGAACAGGCTTTGTATTAAAGCCAGTGTGTTCCATACAAATGTGTAACATTTTCATAATGGCGACTTGTGACGTTTTATTTCTCACAAACTATATAAAACTATACAAAATCAGTTTAATTACATGTTTTTCCTTTAACTTTTTATTAAAGTCATGTCCACCTGCTGGACTGTTTTGCCTGCTCTTAACATCAGGATGACATATTGATAACTGTCGAGTCACTCCAATTACCTTTTTGAAGTGTTAGCATAATGCTTGGTTGGGTGGGGGAGAGTGTTATGAATTCTCTTGCTATTAAAATACGGCAGATGTTTCCAAGTGGTCCTCAGCTTTTCTACTATTTTACTACTCTATTGTTCAAGAAATGTACTTCTGTAAATTAAGAAATGCCATTTGTTAGGTTTCTAAATTACTGATATGGTAGAAAGCATTTCATCCTCAATGGGTGACATGATGATATAATGAAATAAGATTTAATGACTTATTCTGCATTTTTGTGCATTATGAATAAGTTACATGTAAGATATTCAGATGCTTCTGTAAGGTATAGTTGTCACAAATCTACTGGAAAGCCAGATACCTTATTTATTATTCTGTATTATTTTCATTCTGTATTCTCTGTAGTTATCCAAGGTGTGGGGTTTATCAGTAGCACAAAAGATAGCAGGCCAGCATTAGATATTGAGTGAGGATGTACAAAGAATACTCTTGACTGATGATAGATCATCTCAGGGCAATTTTAGATAGTGTTAAAATTAATTTGTATTTTACCTTCAGTCTTTCAAAATGGCTGGGTTATAGCTACAATGCTTAACATCTCTTATGTATCATTGCCAGTCATTAGCAAATGTCACCTGTCATGTTTTCCAGTTACCACATTACAACATGCATTTCTGCTTCTCGATGACTGCGAATTGCCCCTGTTCAATCCTGAACTGTTGAGACAGCTGGTGGGAACATCTAAGATGTCAATTATCTCATATGCTTGGCAGATGGACAAGAGCTTTTCCAAAAGACCTTTCTGACAGACTCTTACTGAAGCTGTCATATCTCCCACCTGACCCTCAACCTTACTACATTTGCTTCTGTCAGAGGACTTTGCTATGTGTTTTCATAATTACTTTCCACAACTTATCATATAACTCATATTCTTAGCAATGAACTGTGAAATGTAACAGATGGGATTGCAAACCCCCAAAATACCAGCAGACATTTTCCATGATTGCTATATAATCACACAGGGATGTTAGTGACATGTGAAATTGCTTAAGACTTGCAAATCTTTCAAGTGCACCTGCAAAAGGGGTGTTGATTTTTTGTTTAAAAAGTAAGATGAATCTCTGTAACTGTTACCAGTACTGGGCTGTGAATTCAACTCTTTGACCTTAAAAAATACTCTGAGGGAGAACTGTCCACCTGAAAACTTCTGAATCATGTAAGGCACACATTTGAAACAAAACAAAAAGAATCACAACCAAAGTCACTGATGGCTCTGCATTGCTTTTCACACCCAGTGAGAGGAAACAATCAAGTCCTACCGCCCTATATTATTATACTTGTTCTTGTAGAGATGCCAGTTTTGTACCCTTCAGTTGGGCAAGTCCAGGTAATAAAGAGTATGACTAGTTGCACAGAAATGTCACCTTTTTGAAAACCCTTAAGGTCACCCCAAGCTCTCCTTTGCGCCAAATATTATTGATGTGCACAGTACCTATGCCTCACTTAACTCTATGTGCAATATTCTGGATGTCTAGAGAAGGTACACACATTTGAGACTGGTTTTAAAAAACCACTAGAACAATATCCAATTCCTATTTTTAAAAAGAATGTTTACCTGATGCTCCTGGCCAAATTTCAGTCCCACTAGTTATGTTTTACTGAAATAAGTTAACACCTGCAGTTTTATTTGGACCGAGTACAGTTTTTTTCTTGTTGCTCCTTTTACAGAATTGTTTATTTTTGGGTAAGTAATGTTGCTTCGAGGTGTTAACCCTTGCTGTATTTCATTGATAGGTATAAATCAGAGCTGACTTCATAGAGAAATACAGACCAGGATGCTTCATACCTTTATCACATCTGGATGGGATATTCAGGCTGTTTTGCAGGTGAGAAGGTGTAAACGGTCCCCTGAGACTGACTCTGGCCACCATGACTGGTGTGTTTAGCAGGTTAAAGCCCCAATCCAAAATCATGTTTGGCTTTGCAGATTCTTGGACATACTTATTCTCTGCTTAGGACCTGGTCCTGATGACAGTTACATGTGGAATCAATTTTATGTACATACTTTCTCCTGTTTGCTAAATGGAACTAATCACATGAATGAAGTTATGCCTGGGATCGAAGTATGGGCATCTATGTTTCTAAAGTGACTTGCAATGCATTTTTTGTGCTTCTGTTTTTTTAGCATAAGTAGTGTAAAAATCATACTACTTCAGGAATACTTTAATGGTTCTTAGAAGTAGTCTGTTCTGATTTTTTTTCCAGTGCAGAAAACAGTTTTTATTATGGTCTCTGAAGACTAGACTTAAACATATATTTAATTTTGCTTACAAGTTCCCATCCCAAATGCTATAAAACTGTAGAAAATTCACTAAGAAAATTCACTAAGAAAATATTTATATTCACATTCTGGCTGTATAACACAAATATTTTGTCATCATTAACATTCCATGGCAGGTTAAAAATCAAATTACATACAATATATTTATTTCCAAAGTGCTGAATTTATTCCTTTTCAAAATATTTTCAAATACATTATAAATATTAGGATGAATCACAGAATTTCTTTGACTTGGGTTAGCCAGAACCATTATATTTATTCCCTCCTGCTTTTACTGGTAATCAAATTTTTGGTTGTTCTCCAGAAATACTCACAAGGCTGAAGGGAGAACAGTGAACAGGACAGTAGAAAACTGGCATCTTGGAATATTTCTACTTGAAGGGTTGTTAAAACACCATCATTCAGCTTATGGCCAGATATGACTATGAGCCAGTCCAGAATCTCCATGGCTCTCTCAGCATGGCCCTGGGTGTCATCTTGTACAGCCCATATTAACTATGACCCAGTGTTCTGCTCCTAAAATGCGTGAACTCCAAGGCTGTTTCTCACCAGCTTAGAGCAGAGTACAGCCATTCTTTCTGCACCTGTCTGGAGGGAAGCCACTCCAGATCTCCTGTAGCCAAAAGGGAGCTCATGCTCATTTATCCCAAAATGTCTTCTTTACCCTAACTTTCAAATGCAGTAATAATATGTGAATGCCTTCTCTGAAGCAGTCATAAGCTGTAGGATGGCACATTCTGGACTAGGTGTCAGGACATGTGGGTTTTGCTGTTGCCCTCCTGATGGTCCTGGGCAAGCTATGCCTCATTTTGTGCCTTGGTTTCTTTGGCTTTGCATTGAGACTAATTATGTTTCATGTTTGTTCTCATTTTTGAGGTCTACAGTCTTTGGCCAGCAAGTCAAATAGTTGAGTGATAAGCATGAGAAAGTTCTTGGAAAGCCAACCATGGGATACTTTCCTTTTCCACCCTTGTGCCCATGAAGGAACTCCTCTCCATGCCACGGCGATATCGTTGCCACTTCCAATGACTGCATGCGATTGATTGTTGCTCATAACAGATCCAAACCACCTGTTGAGAACTGGTGATCTACCATAATCTGATGCCCAATAGTAAGAATCTAATTGCACTTAGGGGTAGGATAAAATCATCCTAAACTCTATTTAGCTTAGGTTATCATCACCCAAGCCCTGGTCTGATCCAAGGTGAAAGTTCAACTTGCCTGCTTTTCAAAACTGCTTAACACTCTATGTTCTTAAGTTTTCTAAATTCTTTCCTAATTTACCTGAAAGGTCCCCAGGCATTTAGGTTTAGTCACCCACATGTGGCCAGGAGCATCTGTTCCTGGTGAATTACTTCTACCTGTAGGTAGACATCTGAACACTGTTGGTTTTCCATGAAAAAAGTCTCTAGGCTCACTTATGGTAGAAACTACAGTCAGAGTCATTAGTAAGGGTCATTCTCAGTGGCTTGTATAAGTGTCAGGTAGTTCCACCTCTTTGCAAGCTTTCTTCCTTCTCTTTACAAGGAGGGGGAGATTTCAGTTTTACCCATACAAGAAGATTTGGGGTTCTTGAGTAAGTTGCCAAGGCTTGCAGACAAGGAGATATTCTTTCTGAGCCCAGTAAACCAATCTGCTTTTCTATTTCTGCACTGAGGCCAGGTCACTGCAAAATGAGGCATCCAAGAGTTTAGGAGCTGTGAAAGCAGTTATATCAGAGCCTACTTCTAGTCTAGAGACTCAGTTGCTCAGCTGATGCCTCTAGAAATTTGTTCTTGAATTTTTTTAGGAGTCATTGTGCATTTCCATTCAAGACTTCGTTCTTTGTCCAATATATTATATGTCAAGTAGATACATCCAAGGGACTTGGAATGGAGATCTGGCTCTGCAGCACATACATTGCTTGTACCGAGAGCCTTTCTCAGGAAAAGTGTCTGCACAAGCACTGTGAGCAGGGGTATCTGAGTTCACCACAATTGATGTCATCATTGTGCTGTTGCTGCTCTTTCTTCCTGGAGTTTTAGGAAAAAGTCAGAGCACAAAGAAACCATCATAAACAATAAAGATGGCACAGAAGCTCTGGTGGATACAAGTACAAAAGTAATAAATTTCAGGCGACTCTCAGTTATCTGTACATGTTGTATCCAGATTAAGAATTATGTGGGTCAAGACCATAGGGTCATATAAGCTGATTCAAGGTCAAGTCTGCTTTAGTAGCTCAGGCAGCCCTGAACACAAGTATGTTGCTTCTTAGGGACAGCTCATATACAGAAGCATCATAACCACTACAGTGTGTCCTGCAGTCCAGGCTAACAAAACTTGCTGAACACGAACTAATTTGGGGCAGAACCAGCTCAGCTGCCCCTGCTTCATATCCTTGGGATCTAAACAAGTACAAAATATGACACATGCTACAACACCAGCTCATACCTAACAGGGTTTATTAGCCTTGTCTGACCTGAATTACCTTTGTATAGTCATTCTGTGGCCAGTTAAAGAATCTCTCCTGGTCCTCAGGGTGCTGGGAAACATGGATACAGAGGCACCAGAGAGGATTCCCCAGCAGCTCTCTTGGGCTGTGTTAATGCTTTGGCTAGTGGTTTTCTATCCTAATGAACCCAAACCATCTGAGTTTGGCTGGACATTAACACCATCTATTTAGGCACTGTGCTATCCAAGTTCTTTCATTCTCAGTAGCCCAGATAATGAGGAGCTGCTGGTGCAATTCTTACAAAATCACATTTGAGATAATCTTCAGATTGATGTTCCTACAGCTTATACATCCTGTTGAAAATACAGAATGTAACTTAAAGAGCAACTGTTCCCATGACAAGCTGAGACTTGAAGCTTCAAGCCAGAGGGAGCTAGTTGTGGAGGGTTTGTCTGAAGTGCCCCAACTCTGGATTTCTGACAGCAAGAAAGATTACCAAGTCCTCAGAGCCACTTAAGAGCAGACTGGAAAAAAAAAAAAAAAAGCAGCTTATTTTGCACAGTCTCACAGTTGGAAAGCCTTCAGCTGACTTCTTCAGGGCAATTTTCCTTTTCTTTCATTCTTTATTTCTTTCTTTTTTCTTTTCATGTACATTTCTTTGAAGTGTTTTGCATGAAAGTCTTATTGCATATTTTGGGAAGTGTTATTGTCCCTGTGTATTTTCTTCCAATGTAACTATAAATTTCTATCCAAATATGCTCAGAAGCTGTTCACTGTCAGAACATGAAATCAACTAGTAGATAAGCACACATAAAGGTTGTTATTTCCATATATAAATCAAAGGCACAAAACAAATTAACAACATTCTTTGAGTCTGAAACACAGGCAGCTATATGGGTGGCAGGATAGGTGGTTTGCTTTTTAAAGTGTGTTTGCTTAAGTATGAGTTAAGTTTTAGATGTCCCCAAAATTAATTTGCATCTGACTATTGATGTTACCTCTTTTTTTTCGCTCACGAAACTCCACCTCACATCTCAAACTGTAATAGATCATTAATTTTACTTGCCTAAAAGTTAGACAGGCAGTATAAAGTATTATTTGATAGCCCATGGAGGAAGAAAAGCCGCTCCCAAATGTCATCATCCCATACCTTAAATATGTGATTACACATGTCCCATATCAATCTTAAAGTTCAAAGAACTGAAAACCCTGGCCTGGTGACTATAGCAAGAGTGGACACCAACTGGCTTGGATGAAGAGCGTGAGTTTTAGACGGCTAAAATTAATTACATTAAATCCTGCCCAAAACCATAGAAGATGTCTAGCCAAGTCTAGGTTTAGACTAACAAGTAACTCACCACAACAGGGCAGACCAGTGCTTAACAGCAAAGGCCTTACAGCTATGTTTACTTCAGGCAGCGCTCTGGAACCAAACATCCCTGCAAATCCTGTTGTTCAAAGCTATGTGAAGGGCCAGTCGTTGGGTTTAACCTTTACGTACTGCCTTGGGCTCAGAGACCACTGGTGTACAGCTGGAACAGAGTTTTTGGTTTAATTTCCTTTTGAAGGAATTGTCTATCTTTCTCCAAAACTACCTTGTGACTCTGTCAACACACAGGACTCTTGGGGAACTGGGCTACCACTACAATCCAAGGTGCTTGAGTACAACCTCAGTTTTTTGTTAATGTCTGCTAACAGAGGCTGCTGTTGGTCATTACATCTCAGTGAAATCAATAAGACTTGGCTGGGACTGAAGAGTTTCCATGGGCAGATCACTCTCCCAGATACGAACCACTACAAACATATTGGTAGGGGGTTTATACCAAAATGAGTCTCTAGGCAAGATTGTGATCTAAATGAGAACTTCCAAGTAAATCACAGGACAATAAATTAACCAAATAATTTAAGCAGACAAGTAAAAGACTGGCCAAAATCTTCTTCTCTCTCTTAACTGTTTTTCACTCTTAATTTTCTACATACTCATTTACATTTAAAAAGCAGTTTCCCCAATCATTTATTAAATTCAGGTGTTGGTGAGCCGCCACTAAGATAGGTTTTTTTTATGCAGCAATTCACAGAATTGCAGAATCACAGAATGGGTAAGGTTGAATGAGACCACAGTGGGTCATCTAGTCCAACCTCTCTCCTTGTGGCTTATCCTTCCACCCTATCATTTTTGAAAGATACTGGCTTTTTTTTAGGTCTGTGGCAAGAAAGAAGACCAGAAGAAATAGTTTACCTCATTTCAAGTAAAAAGGAGAGACTTTTTGGGCTGATGCATCTACCTGAGGTCTCTAGTTCTTTTCGAACATGACATGGCTCAATTCATTATCAGGATTTTAATGACTGGTGGTTGTAGTTACCATCTGTTATCAGGTTTTCTTGTGCACACCTGTCCCATGTGATAAGTCTGTTGCTTTATAGTCAGTGTCTATATTACGTGACTTGGTATACCAGTAGTTAACAGACTGAATAAAAAGGGTAAACACTACATGAATCAAATACTGAGAAGGCGGCAGAGGAATATTTGGCTCCTTCCAGCAGCAGAAGAATCTGTCTGGGAGAAGCTCAGAGTGGTACAGCAGAGGCAAGACCTGTATGTAAAGAAGAATCAATAAAAATTTTTGTTATGGCAAATTTGCTATTGGTTTGGAACTGACTACATTGGTAGAATAATTGGGAAATGCACAATGAATAATATCCAATGAACCTTTGGCTCATGGTTTGTTTTTCAAACTATCATGAACTATTAGAAAAATTGAAGATACATGATTTAATGAACAGTATTTCACACATGGTTAAAAAGATAATGAGGAGATGTGGGGAAACACTGACCAATTCTAGCTCCAGCCAAAGTGGTTGAGATCTCTGACAGTTTTCTAAAAGCGATGTATGTACCTCATTGCACAATATATATGTAAAACAACATTGTTTAGTTTCCCTTAGTGATACCAGAAGAACAGATTTCTGGCTATTGATTATTAGATATAAAATATTTCTACAATTCATTTGCATTCAAAATCACTTTTTATTAATATTCTAAAAATGTACATTTTCAGTGACCTTCCTGCATTGAAATAACTTACTGTTCTTCTGTCACAGGAACACTTAAAAAATTTACATTTTGTTTTGCAAAATGACAGGTTGTTTTTGCAAAATATCCTCAGGGCTAATTGCTTAATTATTAAAATATTATAAGAACATTATATGAAGTCAGAATATTTCAGCATGCAATTGAACTGTGGTCAATATTTTGGATCACATCCTCAGATACGCTAAGGCACAGGGGATATGCAATTGTATCTCTGTCTATATCACTGAGCCTGAACCTTTATATTCTTCAGCAATTCTGAGTCACCAGGCACAAAACCCTGTTCTTCTCTCTGCAAAACTGTGCTCCAGACTATCAGCATTGAAATACATAAATAAGTGAAAGTTCTGCTGAGTGATTGGCCTGATAACAGCAAGGAATGTTTTAGAAGAAAATGCTCATAGCTGGAATTGCAATCATTGCAGTTACTGTGAGTTGGTCTTAAAGCAGATAGATTGAACTTTAATCAATCAGTATGTTTTTTCCAGATGGCCATAAGTATGTGTTTTACAATCTGTGTTTTAAGGAGTGTTTGTTTCTCAACTCCTGAGGTACGAGTAAATTAAGACATCACCCTGAAATCAGTTTAAAGAACACCACAAACACTATAGCCTATTTTCTTTCCAAAATATAAATAAGATATGGCTGAGAGATAGTGATAGCGTGCTTTTCTCTGTTTCTCTCACATGGACATGTATGAAATGCCTTTGAATACTATGCTGGCAGCATCTTCCATTACTTATTCATAAGCAGAAAAAGCACTAACTCTCAGGTCGAAAGTTAATTAACATTGCTCCAGACTTTTGCCTCTGTGTCTTGGATGCTAGACAAGAAAATCAACAATTATCAGGGCTCTGGTAGAGGTCTTGAACTCCAGGGATCTCTGGCCCTGGCTCTACCACTAACCCAACTTTTGGTAAATCCTGTCTAGGCCATGGACGGATTTCTTTGATCTGTTTTTCCCACTTGATCAATCCAGAAAGTCCCTTGAGATCTGACAGAACCCCTTTTCTTGGGAGCCTTGCTCATTTAGAGGCCAGGTGGGCACCTAGCTTCACTTTCCACCAAGGCAGAGTGCTTGCATGTAGTCCTTGGGTCTCTGAACCTTCGGTGACTCTGGGCTGGCCACAAAACAGTGCTGGTAGCTGACTCTGTCTTCCTGGTCCTCACAGAGCAGATTGCTCCAGAGGGTGGATCTCACCTGCAAACTTCAGGATCAGGCCTCAGCATCTGAAGTAGGCAGACGGCAGCCCAGGCCTGGCAAAACGCATGTCCCTCTCAGTAACTTCTATTATCTGCCCTTAGAAAGGAGCAGATCAGGAGGGAGCCTTAGTTGTATAACACTAGTATTAGCAGCAGGATCAGAAATGCCCTAATTCCTGGAGTAATTTGGGGTTGTATAATGCGACGAATGAGCTTTGCTACAGCAAATGCTCTGGTGTGGGAAGGAGGCACTCGGGGAAACAGGATGAAATACACTGTGACTCAAATGGATGCAGTGGATTAAGCGGGATTTTAAAACAACACAGGCATTAGTTGTAGTAACAGCAGAGCCAGAAGGCACTGACTCTCCTTCTCTGCAGGAAAAAGAAACAGGGCAAAAATTCACCACAAAGTTGCAGGGCAGCTGGAAGCTTCAGAGCACCAAGAACATGGCGTTTGAGGCTTACAAAGCCTGCAAACTCCCCTTTTACAAGATTGAGCCTTTCAATATTGCTACCACTAAGTGCCTTATCACCAGTGGCTCCCCCACAAAATTAGTGCACTGCTTAACATTTTATTATTTAGTATCTTGTTGAGTGAAACTATTTCCTTTATGCCCCACTTCTGGGGGAAATGATGGACTCAAAAAGCAGGGAAGCAAAGAAAACTGTACAAAGAAAAGCTTAAAAAGAAGCAATTTTTCCAATACGAATTCAGAACATGTAGCAGAGTGCCCTTTGAAAACCTTTTAGAAAGAAAAGAATGAAACTAGCTTATCCCCAATGTGCTAGAAGCTCCTCTAGGGACTGTTTAGATTCAGACCTTGGTTTGCACTTTCTTCTGGAAATTTCCCCCTCTCCTCCAGCTGTACAGAGAGGGTAAGATATGTCTGGTCCTCACACAGGCTTTTGTTTAGGAACCTAGAACAAGGTGGGATGAATCTGCAGCTGGATGATTATGTGTTCACCAGGGTGAACCCTGTGCAATTTGCCCCTGAGGACTCTAAAATAAAAAGCAGAGAAGCAGGTCAAGATGTAGCTGCAACTGTAGCTACAACTCTCCAGAGAGCTCTTTATGTTTCTCTTATTTGGCAATAAATGTGTGGGAACAATTTGCTTTCCTTTTCCCTTTACAGTTCCACCTTTTGATTTTGTTTTCTTTAAAGTGTAGTAAGATGTTCCTTCCGGACAGATCTGTACCACAGGCACTACTATGGATGGAAAACTAATAAGATCTACATGAAATTAAAAATCTGATTTGAAAACAGCCTACTAGACATATTTCAAACTCAACTCACTGGATTTTTGCAAAATACATCCTAGGAGTTTCAGTGTATACTGAAAAGCTCAATGTCATTTTGGACGTTTCTTGAAGATCTCCAAGAAATGTATAAAACATTAACTTTGTCTACTGGGCTGCCAACACACAAAACCATATACAGCACTTAGGATGGGAACATCCATGTAACACTCATGCAGTATAAGTGATATTGTTTCCTTCCTCCAAGTCACTGTGGAAAATCTTTGTCAGTGAGCAAATTCTTCCTCAGACCACCACATTCTGAAACCGAATATTGGAGAAATTCAAAGGCCCTGAATGGAAACGAGACTTGTTTGCTGTACTTAATGTCCTTCATCATGTGGCTACTTGCATGCACTTGTGGGAGAATATTTGTATGCACAGAAATAGTGCCACAAGGAATCTTGGCTGTACTCTTGAAGGTTTTTTAAACACACACACACACACACACACACGCACACACACATATATACACACACATATATTCATTATTTGCTTTTTTAAATTGCTGCTAAGTTGAACTAGGAATGACTTTTGTCCACTTTCCTTCTTCTCAACTCTTTCTGGGTATATTATTACCTCATCTGGCTTATTATTGTACCTTGTGTTCCTTTCCTTTTTTGTTACAGCTCTGTAAAAAGCTTTTGGGCTTATTGTTAATTTTCTCACTCTCCCTTTTATTTTTTTTTTTGCCCAGTCTTAATTGTATCTCTCTGAAAATGTGTTTCTGAGGTTTTAGCTTTGTCTTCAAGCACAGTAGTTATATTTATGGGTCTACCATCAGTTTGCTACAGTTCAAGTGATTTTCTGCTTTTTGCTTGTTATGTTTTTGCCTGGACTTGATATACTTTATGAGTTTTTCTGCGATATTGGCTTGTATATCTGGCATAGATAATATTTTGCCTTTCTCCTAATATCCTATCAGAGACCCGAAGAGCAATAATTTTTCTTCCTGTGTAATGTTGGGAGATTATTTTTTTTTAAATGAGCTGGAAAGCTTTATTAGTTTACCAGAAATGAAAGCTTGTAATGAATCCACATGGAATTCTTTAATCATATCTTTGCTATTTTATAACTGTACCTTCAAGTGGAATGTGTTTATATTTGCTGAGGAAAAAAAAAGTTCTCTTGTTTAGCATTTCGGCATTATGCAGGAATTTTCAGTGCAGGAGGTTGCTCATCATTTTTTCCTAAGTACAAAGAGTACTCAGAAGGGAGAGGGGAGAAAGGTGAGAGGTGTTTTTCCAGTCTGAGAAAGGTGAAAGAGCTGCTCCTCTTTGCCATCAGAGATTATGCTTCTGGCACACTGATTTGTGTGCTGTAGTGTAGAGCTGGGTTGTGATGCTACGAACTACACAAACAGCTTCATTTTGTACTGAGGGTTGTGAAAAACAGTTCTGTTTTATTAAACTTTGTCTCTGTGATAAAATTCCAGGAGCAATTTTCAGCTAGAAGGCTTTTATCTGCAAAAATTAGTGAATATCCACACTTTTAAAGGATGTTTTGACATGCACAACATTTCAAGCAAATGAACACACGTGAACAAATGAAGAAAACAGATGTATCCATGTTTGTTCGTACCTGAAAGATCTCTTATGGAGATTTTGTAAAGTCAAATGTGAACTGAGCCCAACCATGCTTGGAGCTGCAACCTCAGACTGATCTGACTGCAGTCCAGGACATTCTGGGTGGTATGCACCAGGCTGGAAGGTCTGCTGGGTGAATCTGCTCTCTACAGATGGGCTGTAGGCACTCTCAGGGAAGGATGCTCCTCACCTTACTGCTGTGCTGCTGCTTCCTCTACGTGCCCTCCATGAAAGTTTGCTGACTGCACAGCCTTTACTAGAGGGAGGTGGTTTTGAAGACTATGAAGATACTACATGCAGTATAAAGGAAGCAATATCTTCTAGCTTTTTTATCATAAGTAGCTTAAGATGGCACAACATAATGACAACATAATGGTAAAGAAAAAGATCCTCTGAGGGGTTGGGGGAATTTTAGTTCGAAATGTGAAACATCATTTTTTAAATACTGGATCCTAACAGATATCCTATCTGGTTACAGGAAGGTGAGTAATAGGCCTGGAGTTTTTCAGCTGATAGCTGCCTTTCATAACAAAGCATTAAAGACTTAGCAAAAGGTCTGTGGGCTGTCTGGTTAAAAAATCTAGGCTAAACAACCTGAATCCTGCCACTTTCTGATGTGCAGAGGAGGTTTCCCTTCTCCCACACTGCTTTCAGCTGCCTTGCAATTGCTTAACACAGGGAGTATCATTAGAGAATCATATTGTTGTGAATTCATGCTTACTGTCACAAAAAACATACAGTTATTTTCAAAAGCCTCATCAGACCTTCTTTTAGGAGTCCTACTGAATTCCAGATTTCCCAGATTGCTTTCTTAGATTATGGAGAAATTGCTGTGCCTCTTTCCTATGCCAACTATCTTTTCCCCAATTGTTACATGGCACCCTTATGCCTTTCAATTATTCTGAATTATTTTCTTCCTTCCTGATGCAGTTGTACCCACATTGCTTTGTTTTACAATTTTCTTTTTACAGTTTAAATGGGGTGGGTTTTCTGTAATTCTCTTTTTTTTTCTGAAAAATATTTATAAAAAAAATCACAAATTAATTTTTTTTTAAAAAAGATAGTTAAGACCAAAGGGGGATCAAATCGAAGACAGAAAGGAAGCCCCAGCCCCCTGAAAATTCTTATGTATTCCTCTGTTTACTCACACTTCATACATCTTACCACGAAGGCTTGATGTAGAAAGCATGCAACTGGTAGTAAAGAGAAGGGAGGGTGGGTGATGTTAAAGTGAAACAGCGGCTACACTGTGGAGAGCAAGCCAAGTGCCAAGGGCAGCCCTCCACCTGAACAGTGGCCAGAAGATGATGCCTGCAGTTCACAGAGATTCTGACATTCTGTGGTTTGCTTCTAGTGGAGAGCTCTGGTGTGGGTTTTTTTCTTTTTTGTGTGGGAGGAAAGAAACAATAAACAAAAGCATTAAAGAGCACCTGCATGTGCGTGAGGGCATCTTGTGATAGAGGCAAGATGTGAGGCTCCTCTCCAAGCAGAATGGAGGCTTGAAGCCTACAGCCCAGGCAAGTGCCCCAAGATTTTGCAGAGTCACTCTTGCTTCTTAAGCTACTCAACATTCACCTCTTCTGACAAGCTATACAGATACAGTAGGAGGCAATTGCTGTTAAGTTCTTGATTTGATAAGGCTTCTAATAGGGTTGAGGTTGTGGCTGATCTAGATTTTAGCTTTCATCTCCCTGAAAAAGGTATATAAAGTCTTTATTTTGGGTACTGTCACATTTCCACATCAGCAGGGCAGAGAAAGGCCCTCCTGTGTCTACCTGGAGCTTGAGTAAAGGTGCTGAAAACAGGGTTTGTCATAGGGAAAATGTTTCAACCAGCTCAAATGAGTTCCTCATTTGGTCTAATACATACCCTGGGGTCTATTCAACATGTATTATATACACATGTAAATGTCTTTGCATTTTTCTGACTTGTATGTCACATTGCACAAGCTGTCTTCAGAAAAAACAAGAAGTGCAAGTGTTTAGTAGGAGCTGCTGACACACTTCAGAATTCCAAATAAAGTGTTTCTTCAGGGAAGTGTGAGAAGCGCGACTTCTGCCCTCCTCAGTGTCTCGGCACTCGGTCAGAGAGTTTTAAAGGACCTTGATTTTGAGGAAGTGCTTTAACACGAAGATCTTTTATGATAGCTACTTGAGCAACCTGAAACAGTTTAAAATCCCTATATATATTTGAAAATTTAAATCAAGAATTTATTTTTGATGCCTCTTGTTAATCAAAATGTTTTCTTCATCCTCTTACAGGAGATTGATAGAGCACTAACACTATATATAAATCTTGCATGGATTTTTAGATTGACCTCCCTGTGGATGTGTTTTTTCACTTATATAGAAAGATTTCATTTATCATGTCATTTGAAGTACCAAGCTCTTTGCACCATGCTAGTCAGGGAGAATTTGGTGTCTTGGTACAAATGGCACATTGTGTATGAGGTTTTTCCATGTGGGGAAAAAAAAAGTTAGATGAAACTTGAATAAAATGAAGCTTGACTTTTGAGTGAAAATTTTAAAAATGCTATAACTTTTAAAATGTATAACTTCTAGTGCTGTTATTACATATTTGAAAGGAGAAGAGAGACAGGTCAAATTATGACACTTTGTGGGAAAGAGAAGGAATTTTCTGTTCACTTTTGAAAGTTCACTCAGACCACTCTAAGACCTTTTCATTCCCCAGGGTCTCTGCCATTTTCCTATGTATTTTAATACTTGATTAAAAATGAAGAAGTGAACATATGCTTGAGAGATGCAAACATTAGGCTATGAAAATGAGGGAAAGACAAAATGAGATTAACAGATGGCCAGGCATGAGGTCCCATTTTAAGACGCACACCATCACATTAAGCTACTGTCCTTCTGGAAATGTAAATTAAGACAGAGAAAGAATAATGTTCCCTTGTTAATTTTTCCTCACTACGTATATGGAAAGACTTTTTTATTTCCACTTGCATTTCAGTTGTATTTTCATTGTAAAATAAGTGTTGAAGATAGATGAATAACTGTTCTCTGGAGATGCCAATATATTTCACAGAATCACAGAATATTCTGAGTTGGAAGGGACCCACAAGGAACACTGAGTCCAACTCTTAATTGAATAGCCCATATAGGGATCAAAAACATGACTTTGCTGTTATTGTCACCATGGTCTAACCAACTGAACTAATTTCTCTCTACTCATACAGTCTCGAAAAATCCTCAAAACTCACCTCTCTATTTATCAACTCAACAAAGAGAAAAGGGAGAGAAGAATTGTGGCAAAAATTTGATACTGAAGCTAGGTGACAAATGGCTTTCATACTTTCATAACTTTTTCTTCTTCCTCAGCATTCCTGACTTCATCATTTCCTTCTCTGTTGTCCTGTCTGTGTGGCCTTAAACTTTTCCTTATAGTTTCTCTCAGTGTTTTATTTTAGCCATTCTCTGCCCACAGCTCTACCTCATTTCTGTATTGTGCTCACTGAACTCCAGCTTTCCGATCTTCCTCTTATCTAGAACCAGAAATGTTCCTAATTTTCTCCAAGAATGGAAAATGCATCTACCCTGATAAGAAAAGAGGAGATACTCTTTAAATCTGAGTGTAGGACCCCACCTTGCCCCCTCCACCTAGGCAGTTCTTGTGCTCTGCTCAAGAATAAGGAAAAGCAGGAAACAGCATGAAGCAACCCTAGGATGAACCTTCTGACTGGCCATACCTTACCAGTCCTTAAGATGCCGCCTTCTCATCCAACAAACTGGCTTTTTCTACCTGCCTTACTTCCCCACCCTCTCTCAGGACATGGGGAAGCAATGCCACATCTGATGAGCTATGGTCTCAAACTGACCTCATCTGTTCTCTATTCACTGTCCCTTTCCCTTGCTATCAGAGGAAGAAAATAGATAGAGGTTGTTATCCTATAAAAAAAAAACACTAGAAAGCCAGAAAGAGATATTTTTCTTTTGCCTGCAGCCTTGCATCAGGTGTCCCCCACAACAGGGAGGCAGTGCTCAAAGCTTTAACTTGCTCTCTTAAAGACATAAAGGAGAGTTGGATGGAAAGTAGTAAGAGTTCCAAAATCTGTCCATGAAATCCTATCAGCATAACAGAAAAGGGTATTTGGAGGGTTGCTTCAGGCTTAGCAGTCCATGCTTCAAAAAACCCCAGCAATCTGACTTGAAAGATGGTTTTGCCATGAGACGAAGTCTGATTTCTGTACATGAACAGGCTATTGTCAGCAGTTATGACAGTAAGAGCCATTGTACATGTGTAGTTTACCAATGCTCCTACGATCCCACCATACTTTTGCTTTACAAGCAGTCACTAACCTGTGGGTATGTATGTCTGAAAAATGCTGTCTTTTTTCTACTCCTTCAGTAAGGCTCAGTGTGCCTCGGGAATGGGGTACAAGGATGTGCACTACTGGGTGTGTCTATATCCCTAAAGTCACCACACCAAACCCTGGCCATGTGCCACAGCTTAGTTCCTCTGTGTGCTGCTCAGTGCTGGATCCCAAGAGCAAATTTACTTGGGAGGAGTTAGCAGGAGTCCTTTGGACCAAACCCAGGAAATAAGCCCTGCGAGGGGATTGGAACCCTGTCAGGAGACTCATGCTGGAGCTTAGTTCCTGGCCTCCTTGATTTTAGCAGTGTCTACATGCCATAAAAACTCAGTCCTGCACAGAATTATTTTTGTGTAAGAGCCATTTAACTCAGATGGGATCACAGACATTGTATTCCAGACAGCCCAAAATGCCACAGTCCCAAAACTGTCTCCCCAGGGATGGGGACTCTGTAGAATCAAATGCCCCACCACTTTGCAATTCTGCAATCATTCTCAGTCTGGTAATCAACATTTTTTTCCACAGATTTCTCTTCAAATGCACCTCTAATGGTTCTGCACATATTTGTTTCTTCCTAATTGTCGGTTTCTATAAAGCTTAATGTCTCCTCTCTAATTTTTCAGCTAGAAATATGTGAAGAAGATCTGACATGGGTAGGGCTGGTAATTTTATAAACTCAGCCTTTAATTTTCACACAGGAATCTGTGAGGTAAGCAGTGTCTATTAAAGAAAAAAAAAAGAAAATTAAGAAAACCATGAGACTCTACTGTTCTTTCAGAAATTGTTCTGTACATATGTAGCTATGATGTCGCCACAAGTTCCTCCTTTCACAGTAATTTCAATAGACTTTGATGTGTTTCAAATGGCAAAAGAAGGCACTTTATAAATGATAAGTATAAAAGTAAAAAAAGTCCATAGATATTCAAATGGCATTTAATCACGGAGTTAACCTCAGAGTTGAGGTTACTTAGGTTTTCAGTAAAGTTACAAAGTTTGCTTAGGTTGGATGATTCATGAGTTTGTTTGTTTTTTTGCTCTACCTGTGAACTGGTGAAATGTTTACTGCTAATAATAACTTGGTACAATCATCCAAAAAGTTGATTCTTGGACAGTAGATCTTTATGCAATGAAATAAGGTAAAATTCCAATATGTAAAACAATTCTTTGGTTTCTTTATGGTTTTTCTTTTCTTTCTTTTTTTTTTTTCTATTGAAATAGCCTTTTATTAGATGTCCTAAGTCATATATTTCCTATTCATAATTACAAAAACTGATTTTCTGTTGTTCTTCTAAAAAGTGCATTTTAATATAATATCCCTCTCATGTGTACAAAGATCAACATACTCTAAAATGGTACTGAGTGATTATACATTTGATAAGCAATCTAAATATTGTCAAAGTGCAGACTGTATTTTAGAACCCGAATGAACAAAAACAATATAGTACAAACACTTCCATGCATTTAGGAAGATCAGAAAAGTCCAGTCACCAGGTACAATATCTGAAACACACTTCCATACAACAAAGAGTACAGAAAAATAATTGCAAATTCTGGAGAAAAATGCAGGGTTTTCAAGGTGGGTGATGGAAATTCTGAAGTATTTAGAGTACAATAAGATGAAGGAAGAAGAAATGGTGAAGCCATAACACATGCAGATTGTCCGCAGTAATAGAAAAATGGAATACTATGAAGGTCTGATCCCCTCGGATAGACCCACACACAGACCAAACAGATGCTATCTGAAAAAAACATTTCTTCAGCACTAGCAATGGCAAATAAAAGACCTGGAAAAATGAGATTGTGGTGGGAATGGAGATGGTGAGAAAGGAGGGATGAGTTTACAGTTGGACAATGCTTTTACCTGAACTTACAGGGTATGCCTAACACATGTAATGAAACTTTAATATCACAGTACACCTATCCACTAGGTGGAATCTGGGAATTATAAGTACTGTGTCTCTTCCCATCAAAACCATGCATGTATTTTTCAAGATATAATAAAGTGTCAAAATTTGATGCAAGCTGTGAATTGTAAAATTTTCTGCAGATTCATACAGATTTCTCAAACTTACAGCACATACCAAAAATGGTAGTTCAGTACTTCTAATAAAATTCCAGGTGCAGATTCAGAACCACTTGAAAGAATATCAGTTGTCCTTGCTTATAGGGTCTGATTCAGAGTAACAAGTTCTCCACTCCCTTTACTGCCTCACTGCTGAAAAGGGACACCTCACACTGCAAACCAATTTTAATTTTAAGCCCCCAACCACATATTTTAGTAAACATTATATGAAGTTATAAAAAATAAGTCTTTCTAACTGAATTTTATTTTCTACACAGGAATTAGCAAAAAATTCCCCTGAAATCAGGGTGTGATTATTCATTCTGTTTCACAGACTAGAAGAAAATTTTAAACAACCATCATCTTCTTCTTTTTTTTTTTGTTTCTATAAGCCCTGCATTGAGTAATTCTTTGTACTCTATTAGATCACATCAACAGACGTGACATGATGTACTGTACGTGTCAAATGCATTTAATTTTGCCATGCATTCTGTGGGTAGCTGAGAAACAAGCACATTCCAGGACCTTGAAAATCCTTCTTGTTCTGCAGAATGGGAGGGCATTTTTAATTTTTTTTACAAACATTTTTACAGTTATCTTCTGGTATTCACCCTGAATGACAAGAAGAATTTTAAAGGGACAAGAGAGTAAATCAGCCAAATGCTCAGAAGGAAAGAAAATATGCCAACTCCACCCATTTCTTGAAAGAAAAGTTCACCTTATGAGATATATAGAACAGGTTAAAACCAGGAAAGCAGTTGTGCTGGCACAGTGCAGAGGCACATGCATGTTCTAGTCATTACACTTTTGCTAGCAAAATACCATATAATTCTATAGCTGATGCTTCACATTCAGCTTAATCTGCAATACCTTTTTTTAGCTACGGAATCAGCTGCCTTGGTCACACAAGGTTAGGACTATAAGTAGCTCCAATGAACTCTGGAATGTATTTTCCAGTAACAACATCTGGCTATTGAAAACTCCACTGACAGCTGCTTTGGTGGCTGTGAGAGGCTATCTTCAGGTCAAACTGCTGTAGGGCTGGCTGAGCCCCTTTTCACCAATGAGATTTACTCTTTCCATCCCTTTCCCCTTGAATCTGGATGATATCAAGCTTTCAACCTTTCCTTGGACTCAGGAAAAACTCTCTCATCGTGCTAATCTATGAACTGATGGAAGGATATAGTTGAGTAATAACATAGTTGTTCTTGAACAGCTGAATTTAGTAGAGCTCACAAAAAGTAATTTCTGCAAGCTTTGCCTTGCAAAAGTAAGTCCAACAGCCATGTGTATACTATCTTATGAATCAGGTAAAGCAGCTTTCCCTGCTATTGCACCCGCAGATCCTGTAATAACGCTGCCTCCTCTGAGAATTACAACTTTTTCCTCATTTCTCCCTCTTCCAGGATGTTATCTCAGTGCCTTGAGAAGTGAGGTTTGGCCCAAGTATGTAGGTTCCCAGAACACAACAAAGGGCTAAGCCACATGTTCTCTGAGCTTCCCACCTTGATCCTCTACCCCAATACTTGTGGTATGGTGCTTTGTGGGTATTGCCCTTGCTCTTCTCCCCACAGTAGTCACAGCAGAAGAGAATCCAAGAGTGGAGGAGTCAGGCCAACCTCACTCCAAGTCACCAGTGAAGGACAGGATATGATGATATAGTCTCTGAAGTGATCTCAAAGAAACTGACCCCTTACTTGTTGGTTTGGTTGGTTGTTTGGTGAGGGGTTTTTTGTCTGCAAACCCTTGACTTTTACTAATTTCAGATGTCCCTTACTTCAAGAGCTTTAGTCCACTTCTTTAACCTGGCAGAAATTGATGAGTTTTGCTAAGATCAAGCCACAAGCCATAAAGCTAATACAAAAAATGAGAAGGCAAGTAAGGATGTGCAGGAAGATAGAGCCCATACACTCCAGCTAGTTTTTCAGAAGTGTCGACAGGGACACCAGCTGATATCTATGGAAGGTCAAACTATATCTGAAATAGTTATATCTCTGATGTCTTTAAAATTAGAATCCTGACCAATGCCTAGAAAGATGTCAGTCCTTTTCTAAGAGTTTGATTTGTTTCTACTTTGGGGAAGTCAGCCAGGAAGGAGATTTCACATCTTTCTGTTTACTTAGTTGTGTTTATTTCTAAATTTCTAATTGCTCTGAGGCAATCATCTCATTGGAGATGATTTCCAGAGAATGAAAACTGAACTGCTAGGTAGCACAGGAAGAGTTCTTTCCAACAGGAATTAGGAAAGATCATTGGAAATATTAGCAGTTGTGTTTCTAGGGCTTAGATAACTTCTTTCCAGTTGGCTTTAAGGTATGATTAAATTGTTTTCCATAGCCAAGAACTGCAGGAAGACTGTTGCTTGTGAATGCTTTACTAGAAAATTGTTTTAGCTAGAACATTATTTTTGAAGATGTTCATTTGCCACTTATTCTGGAAATGTTCACGCCCAGCCCTCAGTGGATTTTAGTGTTTGGAAAGGGGTCAATCAAACTTCTACTGAAATTAATGGAAAAATTTGAGTAGTGGAAAGGTCTCTAAATACAATCAAGTGTATGCTTCTCTGCTTGCTCAGAAGACTTAACTGTCATGATTCATAAATGAACCACAGACAAGGAGAGCAACAGATAAAATCCTGTCCAATCTGAACAAAACTGGGTTGTCAGCTAAAAGGCAGCGATGACACTGCCAATGTAGCCTTTACTTCCTTCCCATTTGTTCTTCTCTACTTCTGTCATCCTTCCCAAAACTAATGTGCATTGCAAATCAGATTTTAACTCTGAATAATAACTCAGCATTAGCAAGGCCTAATTACAATCTCATTGTATATTTACTATTGATTTTGTGTAATCTTGATATACAGAGAGATAAGAATTAGATCATTGCACCCTGTATAGATATTGTACTGTTGAAATCAGTGGGAGCAGGACTTGGCCCTAATCCAAAGCCCGTTGAAAGAAATTAAGATCTTTTCATTCATTTGGACATGTTTTATGTCAGATTCTTGAAGAGGACCAAAGGGAAACTGTCACTGAGGCACAAAAACTTTCTGAATTAACATTAAAACACTATCTGGGTAAAGATTTACCTTTTTTCTTCCCTTTAAATTCAACAAAGTCTTTTCACAATAGAGGGCAGTTTAATATTTCCATTGATAATCTCTTACATACAAATAAAAATAGTCATGTTGTATAAATGACCTTGGGTTATTAAGTAAAGATGACTCCAAATGGAAAAAAAACATTCCATTTGCAATACTGAAGGTAGGCAGCATTTGTATCTGGCAAAAACATTTTGTATGCTACTATATTGGCTTTGAACTTATTTCCCATGGGAGTAGCTGTTGCTCAAGAAAACAGGTGTTTCAGTATAATACCTGGAGGGTATTATTTAAGTAAGTTAAATATTATTTGTTTAAGGAACACACTCAAGGTTTCTTGCACTTTGTTTTGACACAGTTCAGCAGAAGATATTTATTAGGATTTAAATAGTCCATGGTTCCTAAATGTAAATGCCCATGACTGCTACATGAATCTGTTTAAACCTGCTAACAATGTAAAACTGAACCAGAACATCACGTTTTCTAAGCTCTAGTTTTGTCTGAAAACTCTGAAAAAACCCCTGCATTAACCCTTTGGTTTATCCTGTCTGGAATGTCAGACTGAGGTTGCTGCAGTTATGTTGGCCAGTGTCCTGCTGCTGGCTCTGGTGAGCTGTGACCCCTCTGTGGAAGGTGTTTGCAATCTCACCCTTGGGGGACCAGATTTCTCTTACCTAATGCAAGCATCTAAATGTCGGAGAGAAGTCTAAGGCAATTGCTGCTGTTCCCTGAGATAACAAAAAAGGAGAACATTTTCAAAGGGACATTCGTCAGTCCATCATCCAGTGTGAGGAGTTGCCAGTTGAGCCGCCCAGGTCTCGGTTGCTGACAGAGAGAATCTCTGCACCAAACAGGCTTTCTGCAGCCAGCTTTTTATGTGGGTGGGGTTAGGGGAATTAATCCTAGGGTTGTGACTAATGATTTATGGAGCATGCCCACTCGGGTGGGTACAAACAGCCTTGAGTTCATCCTATCTTCACTGCTGCTCTGTCAGCTAGCTCTGAGGAAAGGCAAAATGAGCTCAGGTCTGCCTGCACCTGCCTAGGTAAATCATGCCCTTGCAAGAAGAGGTGTAAGTGACTAGTTACTGCTTTCAGCTGCACCCATGAAGATCTACTGAGGTCACTCCTGAAAAAAAAAAAAAAATCAATAGGAAAAGATAACTGAATGATGTCCAAAAATGCCCTCTTTCTGACCCTGAGTGTGAAAAGAAGAAATGAAGAAGAGAGGAGCTGTGTCCCAGGAGATATAGCTAATGAATATGTGAGGCTACGATTTCTTTTTAAAATCCATTAAGCTCTAATTACTCTGAAAGAAGCCAAGTTCCATAACACCAGCTTCTGCACAGTAGCAAGTGCTCTTCTTCCCATGCACAGGCTGCTCTGCTCTGTGTGTAGAACAGACTCAGAGGTATCTAGGACATGAGTTTAAATACTTATTTTTGAAGCTTTCTTCATCTTCTATGAGTGTTGGGAGTTCTATTTTTATGATGAAAGTAAGCACAGTAACATATGAGTGCTACTTTTTAAATGGCACGCTTGATGCACTCTAACAAATTAAGCATATTGAACGTGTCTTGCAGTGAAATTTGCAAAGAAAAATACCGAAAATATTTTTGTTTGTGCTTAACCATATGGTTTTAAAGCTGGCATGTGTGCTGTCTAAAAATGTTGTGCTCTGCTTCTGAGTATAGATATTTTACTTTTTTTTTATTGGAGATCAGATGAAGATGAATCAATTCTGGAGGCAGACCTCTTATTATCAGGCTGTCTACCATTTCACTTCTGATTCTCCTAATAGCAAAAATCATTCTCTAGGTTATGTAAATCTTGATAACATTATACCTCCTTATTCCCACCTACTTCTTTCGATGTTGTCACTTAATTGGATGGATTTCGCTAATGAGGTCTCACATGCATGAGGAATATTTTAAGTTGTCCATTGCAAAACTATTTAGAAATATAAAAGATGATTCCAAACTATCAGTTGATAAATACAACTTTTTCTTTTTACTCCAGATACGCAGTCTGGAAATGATGCATTGTTGATATCAGTCAGGAACTACAGTATTGTGTGATGCTTCCAATGTAGGCTGTGAGAAGGAGTGAAGTTCCTCAAGGAACAATGTCCTAGGGTGTAGCTGTTATGTACTGCTTGGTTTACAACAGCATTCAGCTGAGGCAAAAACCTCATTTTAAGCATACAGGTGATAAAGCATACAGTCACCACAGTCTGTGTGACCTGAGAAAGAAGAAGGTCACACAGAAATACTGGCACGGAAATATGGAGGAAACAATCCAAGTGAAGAGCCTCTCTACCATAATAGCAATACACCAAACTAATACCTGTGTCCCACTGCATTGCTTTGCAGACTTCTTTCATACTTAAGACCATTGATATAAATGCTGATATGCAATACCATCTGGCTTTGAATTGTTCTGTTCAGCTAGAAAAGACATTCTGAGATCTTATTTGCATTCTGGAGCCAGAAGACTATAGTTGATATTTTCCTCATGTACTTAGACACATAATACAGCAAGACAGTCTCAATGAACAAAAACTCCTACAATGAAAAATTACTTTGATTAAAAATTATTTTATTTTGAATTTTTCACCTTTTTGTTTACCTTCGTGTTTTTGGAGTGTTTGAGGCTTGTTATCACATTTATCTTTCTCTTTGCTTTGCACATCTACAAATTTATGTACCTGTGTCTAGGACAAAACTCACTGTAGTATGGAGTCATAAATCAATATATGATTAATCTTGTCTGAGTTCTCTTCAGTCACTCTTTTCTACTATGTCAGTCTTCTTGTGTCATCATCAGACAGAGATGTCAGTGAAAAGCAGGTAGTCCTGCTTGTCTAGCTTACACATCTAGCATGCTTCTAATTTTAGGTTCTTAATGAACTTATTCTATAAAAGTAGGTGCTTATAAAGTCAATGGAAAAGTGTACGTTCTTGCAAAGCCATCCAAGAAGAATTACGGCCCATTAAGTTTTCGGTATCTAAGCCAGGCACCTACTTTTCTTCTTTTGCTATACACAGAACTTGAGTGCTTACTGTAATGATTCCCCAAATCCCTGAAAATTAGTTGCTTAAGCTACACAGAGGCAAACTGTTCTAGGGGAATTCATGTGACCTGTGCTTAAATATCTGCATTTGAACTAGTTATATTCTTATACATCTGATCTTTTTCAGAAATCTTCCTCAAGAATTGCATGATAAGATCTTTTCACTGATTACAGAGGATGATTATCTCAGAAGCAGGTACTAACAGAGTGTGGGCATTGAAATTTGGAAAGATTAATACCACTATTTGTAAATGTTGACTCTATAGGGAAGAATTCCAAAGAAGTCAGACTGTTCATTAAATTAGGAGTCATCGCATCTCAATTTTTGTGAGAGACATTATGCGACAATAAAAAGTACAGCTTTATGAGGTACTGAAATATTTGAAATACACATGCCAAAACCAGCAAATAGTTTGAAATACAAACTTCCATGTGGCCCAACATGATTTCCACCTGCATTTGCATCCTTGCTGGTTACAACTATCTTATTAGATTATTATTTACTCTGTATTTATCTTACTGTTACCTGAAAGGGTATGGTTTTTTAGAATAAGGAAAAGCTGAAGAACTACTGAATAATCTTCTGTTTTACTGGAAGATAAAGGTGGATTTCCAAGCAGATTCAGGATCTTACCAGGTAAAGTCCACATTGAGAAAGAGAAGCTCTTTTTATCTTTTATCTTAAATCAAAACAAATGCTTGAAACTAAGATCCTCAGCTTCATGTGACTTCAAATTCAGTGTTGTTAATTAACATTACTGAGAATAAAGATCATGTGAAGAGCAGATCACAACATCATGCGCAGTTCCCTCTTATCATGGGCAAACAGACTAGAATGCCTGCCATAAACTGATCAAAGCCTTTTCTAAATGGTTAGGCTTCATCCTCCCATAACTTTTCTTGTAAGACTCACAACTTTATTTTGTGGAATCATGGAATCACAGAATGGCTTGGGTTAGAAGGCACTTTAAAGATCATGTCTTTCCAGCCCCTCTGCCATGGACAGGGACACCTTCCACTGGACCAAGTTGCTCAAAGCTCCATCCAATCTGGACTTGAATACTTTGAGGAAGGGGGCATTTGTTTCTTAGAATCCGTTTATTTTCTAGTCTGGACTGTGACTGTTACTAATTTTTAACTATCTGCTCTATTTTAACATGATAATTTAGCTTACAATAATTCTTTTGCCTTCTTATGTTTGTCCCCTGAGTTTAAGGAGAGACCATCCATTTATCCTCTCAACCTTCAATTTGCCTAGTTAAGGACTGAAGACCAATTCCACACTGGGGGACTTAGCATTTAAATTCTTTGCCCAAAGATTTGGTACAGCCCAGTGCTCATGAATGATATTCATGCACAAGAGCCAACATGCCAATGCCTAAACTAACCCCAAAAGAAATGCCAGAGAGAGGAATGTGTCTGAGGTTCTCACCATGGCCTGTACCATGATACTCATATTTCTGATTTTATTTTTATTTGAAGTGCCTGCTCTGATAAAACCTAAGAATAATGTGCTCACCCTTTGTCTTTGGAGATCTGAGTTCCTAGGTCAATATAGAATCCAGACAGGATATACTGGAGCATTTATGCATTTAGCAGAAGTTCACACTTGAAATAGCAAATATGAATTGATGTGACTGGTAGAGCTATCGCCGAAATTGTTCACAATAGCTGTGGATTATTTTGAGATATGGTGGGATATTAGTGTGGTCTAAAATCTACAGCTTTGACACAACCAAAACAAAAAATGAATACATTAAAAGAGCTAACACTATCAATGGGCCGTTATTTTAATAGTATTATGTTATTACATTTAGTTGTTTAGGGAAAGGATTTAGAATTTCTTTATTTTAAAAGAACAAAAGCATCAGAGCACATTAAGAAAGAAAGTACACAAACGTAAAGCTGACAAAAAGTGACATGAAATAGGTCATACATAGACATTCTGATATTAGAAAAGTTTAGTTTCATACAGATGAGGTGTTTGCAAAAATTATTTTGTTAATCTATTACAACAGTGAATCTTTCAACTTCTCTTAAATCTTTCTCTTTCAGTCTGAGTCACATTACTATAGGCTATTAAGAGAAGATACCTAGCTTTTTGCACAAAATGTGAAGGATGTTGTCATCCTGATTGTAAAGTTCCATGAATTCATAATTGCAATTATAAGACCAAATATAACCTTGTTAATAAGCAAATAACTAGTTCAAATGTCCCTGAAATATCCTCCACCCATCACTGTAGGATATACCAAGTTTTTCACAGTCTTTGTCAGATTTATTTGGTTGTCAGTTCAGTTACTGATGCAATTAAAAGGCGCCACTGTAAATACTACATTTGTGGCAGAAAAAAACCCACTGTTTGTGAACTTCACTCATTCATCACTGTTTTAAAAACACTTTTTGGAGTTTAGTTCCATAGCAACATTCCATTCAAACTTCCCCATCGGCAAATTTGCTATACTTGCCAGAAATGTATCATTCAGCAGGTGATGGTGGCAGTTAAGTTGGGTATTCTGACGAGATAATTTTGTTTCAGTGAGCTAAACATTCGTGCACACACTAACGCAAAATTTAAGATCTTCAGTTACTGGGAAATTAACATAACATGTCTTTATCAGTATGTTTGTTAAAAATTGTTTCATTAAAAAGACATTTTTTCTCATTGCAAAGATCCACTTTGCATCCAGGAATGTCCACGTAATGTTAGTATGATCAGTAGAGAGTACATTTATGTGTGTTAAAATAATTGCACAGGAATGTTGAAAATAGAATTAATCCTTTATAGATTATTCAAGAGCTCTTAATTTTTTGCTTTGAAAGCAATGTACAAGCAAGGTCAATTTATTTACCTGCTTCCAGGATGTCAATTCAGTATATTTGTCTAGTGACATCTTGGATTCCTTAGGCTCATCATGCCTTCAGCTCTCTGGTCAGAAAAGTCCAAGATGTTTGGATTGTGTTTAGTGTCAGGTCAACACAGATTTTTTAGACCATCTAAGATATCGGTACTGATGCTGGATGCCTATGTTTATGCAACTGACTTGAGACCCCAGATCATTAAATTGTCTTTTGGGGTGAGATTCGTGCATCAGCATGGAGGTGTCTACACGTGAGCGAACTCTCTAACATGTGAAAGTAATTTGAGCTCAGTCAATACAATTAATGGAGTATGGAGTATTCAGCTGACCAAATCTAAGCATCTACTGTAGAGGGATTTGAATAGCTCTCCAGATTTTATTGCTTCTACTAAGAGTCAGCTCAGCTACGCAAATTTAAAAAGTGAGTTCCATATAAACTGTTCTAGAATATTCTGACTGTCTTCCAGCTGCTAGTCCAGAAGTGTTCTGGGGTTCTCACATACATGTTCTATCTGTCAGCCCCAAACTATGACCCAGGTACCTAGAATAATCTCCTTGGCACCCTGAGAAGATATATAAATCAACCCTCGAATCACCATTTACTAAAATGAGAACTTACACATCTGTCTCATGTGTAGACAATTACATTTGCTCTCATTAAATGTCTACAACCTGGATTGATTCCTGACATAATCAGCCAAACTTACTGGTATGTTTCTAGAACAATAGCAACAGGCATCTCCAATGGGAAATTCAGACGTTTCTAAGATCAGAGATGATAGTTAGGATGAGATGGCCACTTCTCTCCCTCAACAATCCTTCACAATTAATGAAAATCGCTGAAGATCCATGCTATCCTCTGTATCTTATGGTCACTGGAGATGAACAAAAGATTATGCTGAAGTAAGGACCTGCGTGAGACCTACAGACATCAGAACTTGCCCAAAATTGTATTTATGATTCGAGGAAAAAGGCAGCAATAATACATGACACTAGGGCTAAGTGACAAGAACTTCAAAATTGGGATTCAGATGGAAGTAATAAAAAAAATCATTACTTCAGGGTCAGTCAAACTTGTGAATATTTGTACTTTGGATACTATCAATACCAGGGGTGGGCGGAGGGGGTAGTGGGTTGGTATTTGCTGTAAGTTCAAAGGTGTATGAAGCATTTGTCAGATAATATATTTATTTTTTTGTTTTCATCTAGTCAGTGAATGAATAAGACACAATTAAAAAAGAACTCATAATCCTAGCATAGAACTGTCTTTAGGTGCATGTTTTACAAAAAACCCAAAAAAATACATAGGGAATTCACACTTTGAGATCTTCCTTCTGTGTGGGCTGAACAATACAAAAGTTTCCTTTCATTACAGTGTTGGACTGTCATTTAAGGCACAATCTGAATGGATACAGAGCAGCTGTTCTTTAGTTCTCTGGTCTTGAGTCTGGCATCTTAAATTCGGTAAATCCAGAGCTTCAACGAAGTTAGAAAAAGGCTACTGTGCTTTCTGCTCTTACTGGGTTTAGCAGTTCATAATAGGGTATCATGCCACCACCCAAAGTACAATGAAATGCAGAGTCAAAGCCTTGATTTAAGATGATGGTTTCATGGCTCTTGGTTTGTATCTCTTGAAAAGCTTAGAAGTTCTTAACCCATTATGTGTAACATTGTCAAAATTAATCTAGGTTAACTGCATGGCACAATTTAAATATATTCTTACCTTCTTTTATCAAAAATAGAGAGTCAATTGTAATACACAACTCTTCTGCTGGACATCAGCTGTCACTTTGGATTTTAGAGATAGTAGAAGCCAGGACAGGTCAGAAAATAAATGCTGGAGAATTAGTGACTCTATAGGATCCACATCTCTGGAGCCTCTGGCTCCTTTAGTATACAATTTTTTCAAGTTACCCATTTGTTTTCTTCTACAGATCTGAAGCCTTTTCTACCCATTCTTTATGTCTCAAATGAAAGTGGAATTAGTAAAACTACTTCTCTACACTTGGCTGTGCCTTAGACTAGTACCAGTCATTCCATGTTCATCCAGATACATTTGACTGTTAAATCCTGTCACTATTGTTTTAGCAGTAACAAATATCAGTCATGACTATTATATAGTTACCTGATTTTGACAGTTACATTCTTCCTGAAGAAAAAAATTATCTGAACAGATTTAGATGTTAATTGCAGCAAGTGTGACTCTTTAGACCACTGAAAAAATGAATACATTTTTAAGTCATAAATGCATTCAATACAACTCTAAGTATATATATTTGTATTTACAAAATGGAGAGGAACTTCTAGCAAAATCTGCTAGAAACATAGAAACGGACTTAATTTTTCTACATAAGTCTATTTGATAAGATCAGTAGATGCCTATATTCACATGAGCATATAAGCATATCTGTTCAGGCTTTTTAATTAGTAGCTATTTAATTTGCAAAGCATGTTACCATTATTAAAGACATGTTAATACCAATGGATAGGCCAGATAGTCTGCTTTTATAAACTGCCAACATGTAGTGACATTTTATGGTGGTTTTTTATGAGTTTCATCACAGTGAAGTGCTGGTTCTGTGTTATAATCCAATCTGTTTTACTGACTCACGAAGGGTGGAGTGAAATGTGAAAGTCTTTTGGTCCTTCAGTTAGAACTTTTCATAATACTGAGTGATTATACGTTTATCTGCTTATTAACATCAAATACAGAATTATGTGGACCCATGATCCACAATTACCATTGTAAAACTAACTTTAAAGTACAACAGAACCATCTTGACATGTAAAGAGATAGAGAAAAGTGCTGGGTCTGAGGATATACAAATAGAACTCTAGCCTGTCATTAAGAAATGTGTGTGAGGGGAACACCAACCATCATGTCATAAAGACTAGAATTTGGCTAGAGGTCAAGGGCTCTGTGTAGCAGGTATTAAATATTGCTTTTCTGCCATAATAGAGGAGTCCCTGTATTAACTGTTTTGGAGCAGAAAGGAAAGTAATAACATGTGTGTGTAAGGCTGCTTGAAAGTCTGCTTTCTTCCCTGATCATTCACGGAAGTGAGGAGTTTAAATTTAAACAATAAAACTAGGTTAATTGGATTAATAATCCATTTTTATTTGCTGTTTAAAAATATATATATAATATATATATATTATATATATTATATATATAATATATATAATACATCATATTTCATGTTTTTTGGACATTCATGTCACGTAGGGAGGAGTCAAAGGTTTTGTGAAAGAGCCTCTCTTGGAAGTCTGTGGTATGTGCCTAAGCCTTGAGGATTGCAAGAAAACCCCAAAGCTCCTATACACAATTTTCCTAAGATTTAAGAAAGTGTTCTTATTTTGTGTAGAAATGAAATAGAAGACTTTCACATTCAATAAATAAAATATGAGAAAGCCCCCTTCCAGAAAGATTGGTAATCACATCTTTGAAGTGCTTTCTTGTCCTATCATTTCACATATCTCTGGTAAGGACCCTTACCACCAAGTTACTACTCAGTTTTTTAAGATGAACCTTCTCTACTATTCCTTATGCAATTCATAGTAGTAAACTTACTTTAGCATCTAATTATTAATTGGAGAAGAGACCTTAATGAGGGGCTTATTCATCTGAGATAACTACTAAGCATTGGACCAAAACTATGATAAAATTTTATTTTCATTTTCTCACTAGAACCAAGTAAATCAAAAATCTCAATTGCAGCAGGATAGGGAGGAAAAGAAGACAACAAGGAAGAAAAAAAGAAATTCAGACTTGATTCTGTGATATTCCAAATTTTGGCAGTGAAAAACTGTCATAAACATTTCTAAGTTATTTAGAAACCCAAACCTTGTATTTCAAAGAGGGAGATTTTTAAAGTCAGTTAGACAGCTAAAGATTTAAATAGAGACATCAGGGAAAGTTTTTTTAAAGCATGGAGCAGCCAGCAGGATATAACTATTGAAATCAACAGGAGTTTGTTCTGGCAATAATGCATTGTTTAGAAATCAGCCAGAGCTGGGATGTTCAAGTTCACAGAGCTTTTTTCATTGTCCATGTTCTGACTGATCAACACAATACAGCAACAAGCTCTGATGACTTGTGCCCAACCATTTTCGAAGTGCAATTCTCATACCTAGAGTAATAGCTTTCCTCTATCCCATTTTGCACTTATTCCAGAGAAACTGAAACAGCCCAAATGAGAAATAAGGAAAGGCATATCCTGTCAGAATAGCTGTTATCTTGCACTTAGATACTATTTTGGGAGGTCAAAGTGAGTTAAATACCGATGGTGACACCCAAATCTAAGTCTTTCTGAGTGGTCAGGTAATTTAACCACTGTACTATGGACTGAAACTGCAAATCTTTCTGACTTTCTTGGATTTCTTGGTCTTCTTTTCTCCCTATGCATGGGGCTTGATGCTGTGAAAAGGCCTTGTGACCTGAAGCTGCCAGATGTGATAAGCGGGGAAGGATATAGGTTGTCCTAGCTTTTGTTGCCTAATGTGCCTAGTTGCATACTATGGATATAAATTTCTAACAGACAAAAATTTAGTGGAGTTTTGGAAACAATTTGGCTGAGTTTTGGAAACAATTGGGCTAACTAGATGAGTACTGTTTTCTTAGGAGTGACCTGATCTGACTAGGTGTCAGTTGACCTCAGCAAGATTGTAGAATCACTCATATAAACTCCTAATCTCTACACAACTTATTTTAGGCCATGTGCTTTGAGAAGAGCAGTACTGTTCTATCTCAAATAAATGCAAACCCACCCTATATTCAGCAAATCTAAAGGGTTTCTGTGAGCATGTAACACTTTGAATACCTAAGTCTGCCTTCAGTGAAAAGAACAAACACCATCAGAGAACAGCTTAATTCTGGAGTGAGACAAATCCCCCTCCGGAGAAATGTGTCTCCTTTGACAAGAAGGGACACTATTTTGAATAGGTGCTTAACTTAAGTAGCATGAAACCAGCCTTTCCAGTCTGGAGCTTTTGTGTTGTGGCATGCTTTTGACAAACTCTTCTTAATGGATACCTTCGGCTCAAGTGATCTGTGCTTATGTTTTTGTGTTGCCACAGCATATATACACAATATGAACACATGTGTGTACAGGTACAAAATACGAATGTGTTGTTGATGAATCTATTGACTTCAGAAAGCATAACTATCAAGAAAACTAAAACTTTTTATCCGAATTGCGTAGTTTTAAAAAATATAAATATTGGGACTGGAGTTCCAATTCTAGCCATTGTCATGAGCAGCTATGAGGGCTTAGTTTGTTGTCATGATGTGTCAGTTGTGAAAGGGACATAATCTATGATTCACGTATCCCATGGTCACAATTGTTTACATTAATAAATATCAACTCCAACACCTACTTGATTTCTAACTACTCTGTTATCCTGACTTCCATAATAAACTTTGTAGCCTGTTTAGCTCAAGCTCCTATGCTTGAGAACTTCATACAGTCACCACAGAAGCAGAGGTAAACAGTACAAATTATTCAAGACTGTAAGAATACTGAATGGAACCTTTAATGAAGGGGTCAAAACTTTTAACAATACCAGTCTGAAGAGGGTAAGCCTACTGTGGGTAAGCCTACATAGTAATTAACAGCAGTTTTGAAAAGCCAGGGTCTGAGATCCTTCCATTTATATTATTCCCTCAAGAACTGAATGAACTGGTCCTGCCTGAATTCCTAATGTGTAGGAACCTGGGTGAGAGGAGAGAGAAGTCAACATAGCAGGCATGGGGAGACATACTTGCCCTGGCAGATATGCGAGGTCATGGTTTGTCCAAGCCTCAGGCTATCACTACATGCCTGAAAAATGGACAGATGAGTCTGATTTTCATGGTGACTGCATGGGGATAGACACCTTGCTGTAAATAAACTTCAAGAGGTTTCTTGGAAGACTTTAAAACCAGGGTTGAGACCTAATATTAGGATCACAGCATTGCTATTTTGCATGACAAGTTGCATATTTGGTGTTTCATTAAAGTCCAAGTTCCTGAGACAAATGGTTATCTAAAGATCTCAGCTCTTTTTTTTTTTTTTATGAAAATTTAAGTCTGAGCTAGACACATTGCCCTTTCTGTATACAGTAGATGCAGAGAAAGAGACACCTCCAGAACGTGATTCATCTCATCATAAGATAGGCATCCAAGATAGGTCATATAATTTGCCTCTGGTGGTGTTTATTTTCTCCCACACTAACTATAAAAGGAGCCTTGGTTGACTAGCTCACACTTAGATGTTCAATTTTCAGACATCTGGAAGCCATCTAAAGGCACTGTTTGAGAGCCCCAATATTAAGACCAGTTAGCCTCAGCTTCACATTGTGTTAATGGGATGCACATGGTTTTTGACTCTCTTGAAGACTGGGCAGAGCACTCAGAGCCTGCAAAGGACCATATAGACACACCTTGAGACATCATCTGAGGCAATTCCCTGAAGAGAGAATTTTTTATCCTACCTGCAGCAAACCTTTGAGCAAGAGTGGCAAAAATGCTGTAAAGTGCTGGGGAGAAGTGATGAATACATGAAGAAAACTAGAAAGATATCTCCCAAGGAACAGAATTTCTTTAAGTGTCCTGACCTCAGTATGAGGAATAGCCACAGGGAACAGGAATTCCTCCATACATCTTCCGCCCTGAATAATGTGAAACCAATGACAATGAAATATCTGCAATTTCCAGGCACGTTTGGCCTAGGGGGTTCAAGTGGTCACAGCAGGTTCCCTTCATCCCGCCAGTTTTTACGACATGCATAACAGACCTTTATTCTTCCACTTTAGTTTATGGCTTCTTGCACATGACAATGGTTGCTAATTGTTGGCCATGTTTACAAAATGTCCCCAGCAATTCAACAGATGAATAGACTATCATCTCAGACTTCACAAGCCACTTTTAGGTTCCTTGATTTTTACAGCCAAGATTTATGATCTTCAGGATTAACTGGGAGATGCACCTGTTTTCCCAGGCTTTGACTGAGCAGAGAAAGAGTGGATGGACTAAATGAATGATGGCTTTTGGGTGGACTCATGTGGAGATGTCAAAATATTCTCTAGTGGAGGCTGTGCAGCATAACTCAATAGCTTAGTGGTCATCATGCTGTGCAGAAAGAATTGATCTGGGTGATCCAATGGACTTTAATTTACTGTTTTCATATTTCAGTCCATAAATTCTTCAATATTTACAGACTACAAGATAACCACAATAAAAAACTAGACAAATAAATACTGTGAAATAAACTTGTAATCGTCAATCTGAAAAAGATGATCATCCTTGACTGGTCAAACATGAGTGGGATAAATGGTCTGGAATTTCTGTTCAGCTGCTCATTTGGAAGCTCAAAAACCAACTTGGTAGTGCTGTCATGTGAAATAAGGAAGGACACACACCACATAATTACCTAAACTGTTGAACCTGGGTGCAGCAGAAGGAAGTGAATGCCTTGTATATTCCCCTCATGTACAAGGAAAGCATGCCCTGTTTTGTGCATAACCATTCAACACAGTTTCACTCAGTTATTCACTTAATGCAGACCAGAAATGCTGAGTTCTGCATGCACCATGAAGTATGCCTGGATGCAAACCATGTACTGTCACTCTGGTAGGTCTGACAGATTGAATTTATTACTCCATAGCAACATGCACACTTAGTACCCAGATGCCCAAAACCCTTCAAAGAGTCCTGCCTAATCTTAGTTGGAGCTATCATGAGATTTTCTTCACAATGTTATTTGACTAGTTGCAACCCAAATTAACACTGAGTAATTTTAAAAGTGTCCACACACGGAGTAAACAGCTCCACTACATGGATATGTGACCTAAACAGTCAATAGAGAGAACCAGACACTTCTCAGGGTGCTGAATCACCTTCCAGAGGTGTCTTGCTTTCTTTGTTGACTTCCCAGGGGCCTGGAGCAATGAAGTTTCTGGCTTGCATGCTTCAGCTGAAGGTGTTTGGGGGAGGAATTCTGGCCATATGATCTCTGGCAGAAGAGGACAGAGCAGGCCAGACTGCATTCTCTGGAGTGACTTTCTCATGGAGCCCCACAGGGCCTGGCTACGTGGTCTCCATGAACAAACAGCAGAGATCTGGTACCTAGTCCCAAGTCAAGAGATGCTAATTGCCTTGTGCCCCCACTGCTTCAGGCTTGCTGCCTCTACAGCAGGTTTCCTCTCGGCAGAAACAACCGGAGCAGCCCAAGCAGAGACCAGTAGCAATTAAACCATGTGAACCATTAATGCACAAGCTTGGTCTATGGCCCTGGATGACTTTTCCAGTCTTATTATTGCCTTATGCACTAGTATTTAGATTTTTGAAAAGTTCTAAAAACAGCAATCCGTTAAGTATCCAGTCTCTGCCAATATTAGTCAAAATGCACTTTCACCAACAAGGATTTATGCTTCAGGTTCTTTAGCAAAATACCTATCAAACCTTCCTATTCACCCCTCAGTTACTAGCTCCAGATAATTAGTCTAATTTTGAAAATTATTGTATATTTAAACAACATGCTTTTACATGCCTCTAGATGGACATCTGAACCACTGTAGCACAGGAAGGTACTTAACTCCCCCTGCAACTATTTTTTACTCTTTTAGTTATCATTTTGGCTGTATATATCTCTGCATAAATTGTAAATATTAGAATATTTTTAGAATTCTTTGAAAAATGGCAAATTTGGCATAAAAAGGTGTCCAAGAAACTGTTTTGAGAAATCCTGCCCTTATGCTCTAGCCCAGTGTTACTCATTCTGCAGTCACTGCCAGATGGTTCATGAAATATTTATTGAGAAATTAAAAACAATAACAACAACAACATTGACAACAACAGTGACAACAACAGCTTATATATACACATCTTCCCACAAGCTATTGAATGAGAACCTTTTCCCCTTTGAGGACAGTCAGATAGGGTACAGGCTGTCCAGAGATTTTGTGCAGTGTCTGTCCCTGGAAGTCTTCGAGACCCAGCTGCCAACGGGCCTGAGCAATCTGGTCTGGTCAAAGAGCTGCCTCTGCTTTGAGCATTATATTGGGCTGGAGGGGTCCTCCAGTCCTGTGATCCCACAATCCTGTAAAACCAGTGTGAGTTAGAATATAGAACAAATAATATGTCTCCTGACATTTAGTATAATGTCGATTCGATTGTAAATGAAAATTATTGCAGCAACACAGCACAAGGTGATTCTGGTATCTAACTGAAGAGATGAGTTGGTTAGTGAAAGAAAAAAGGTTTAATAGAAAATCTAATCTTAGTAGTTAATCTATTGGATTTTTTTCAGTCTAACTTATGATTTGCGTACTTTGAGTGCTGTTTGTGAATTTGTAAGTATTCTTGTCAGAATCTTCTAAAAAAGTAAAGCAGCTTCATCTGAATACGTAAGCTTCCTGCAGATTTCAGTAACTCTATTGTAGCAAGGTTCAGCCAACTTCAGTTTATTTCCACATCAGATGTGTTATCTATATATTCCTTTATTTTCAACACAAGAGCATGGCCTGTATACCATAAATGTTTGTATTTTACTGTTTACTTATAGACTTGTTGCACTTAAGTGGTTCTGTGTTTTGTTTCATAGTTCAGTGCTTGAGTCATTAGAAATGGTCCATTTGCTTCTGAATTTTGAGCCAATTATTTAGCTAGAAATTACTCTGACACCTTTTACCATATTTTTCCTGAGAATGGAAAAATATTTAAAAGGGAATAATCAGAGGACTGCTCTGTACTCATTTGCTTAGTCTACACATAGATAAGAATCACACATCTAAAATGCTACAGGTAGTAAACATGGCTGTTACAGACAAACATGTTGTTTTGAGATGAAAGGTGAAGTATATATGTCACCTGGAAGAGACTGTTTTATAATTGTGTGGATAAAGAATCTTGAGAGGAATCCTGCTTATACTGGTATACTGTTATTGATCTCTTTTACTATAAATGTGTCCTTTGAGGATAGGAAAATTACCCAGGAACATGGGGGAAGAACCTTGCTTCCCTTATCTCTTTGTCTTTATCTCTTTTACTTGTGCAACTGATAAAAATTAATCCTTGATCTGTGAAGCCTGGTGAATCAAACAAGGTACAACAAGAGCAGAATCAGCTGCTCAATTGCCTGAGCACAGCACAGGGAGATATTCTGAATGCCAAGATTTTGTAAATAGCAGGAAAAATTAAAAGTTGCTTAAACACGTGCTGTATTCACTAATGCCAGTGATGGAAATCTCTGTCCTTTTTCTTTCTGTCCTGAGATTTTTCTTGGTGCTGCTATATGCACACGAAAAGTATTTCAACCCAGAGCTATTTCCAGATGGTTTGATGTCAGAAGTGGAGCGTCTGAAACTCACACAAAGCTTTGTGACCGTTGTGTTCAGTAGCAAATCTGTTTTTATGGGGATTCTGTCAATCATCTTACCATACTGGCTCAGATAATCAAATTCACAGAGACTAAGGGCAAAGCAGAAACTCTCAGTATCCTACTACATCTGTAAAATGTCTCACATCAGGACCTTGGTCTTTAGTGGCCCTTCAGTGTGCAGTCCATGTAGGACTAGGAGGATTAGTACCATGGAAAATGATACCACAGCAATTTAGATGTTTTCATATAATTTCAAGTATTTTCCATGGCATGCGAGATTCAAAGAAATCTGGAACGAAGACTGATAACGGCATCAAAGAGATTCAGTCAGCATTTTCTGCCATCTTCTCAATTCAATAGAAATCATCACTGTTCAGTCTGAGTGAAGAGTGAAGAAGAAACCCTGAGTCATACCCTGCAGTGTTAGCCATCAAACCATCAATGAAGTATTTCAGTCTGTGCTTCTGGTTCTTTAAACACTTACAAACTAACAGTTCAAATACTTCTTTTACTTTTCATGGACCAATTCTCCTCAGCCTTTCCCTATGGTCTATTTGGGAAAAAAATAGTGAAAAGGAGTTTTAACTTGCACAATCAAGATGGTTTTGCATTACAAGTAGGCCAGAGTGACTTGTACTTAGTGAGAATTGTAACAGATAGTCACTCTGCTAGTGTGTAGTTCAAAAATTACTTAGAAAATACCTTTTCTTCTAAAACTAAGAAACAACTTTCCAAAGTAAAAAAAAAAAAAGCTTACTCATTTGATCTCTATATAATTGAGGTAAAAATGAAGAGGCAAGAATATAAGAAGTGCTGAAGAGAAAATAAATTATATTTCAAGAGTCTGCTTGTGACCTTAGTGTGTGGTTCTCCTTTGAAAAATGATTCTCTAAAGTTTTTCCAGTTCCCATCCTGTACTCCAAGCTCTGTCCTTCTCTTTGCTCATTATTCCCAGTTTTAAAGATTGCGTGGGCTAACTTGAAAAATTAAAGAAATCTTTTTAAAATGGGCAATTTTTTTTTCCTGATCGTAGTCCAATAGAAAACAACTATAGGCCTCTCCAGTTGGTTTCTCACCTCCAGAAACACGTTTGCCAAATTGCAGTTTATGCAATTTGCACTTCAAAATGTGGGCACATAACCTCAATGCTCTCGGAGTTGTGGGAATAAACAGAATTTCTCCACAAATCTTCAGGGGAACTTTTAATCAAAAGTCTGCCTGGGGCCGGATGTTATCATGCAACATGAAGAAGCAGGATTGTGATAGATCTACTCCCAGAAAGGTTTAATCAAATCTGTTCAGCCAGAGTACTCTACCCTTGAGTCACTGATGGGCATAGACAGTGCAGGAGTGATGCAACAATGTCCTTAAGGGAGCACGGCACTCTCTTGTCCCTTACATTAAGCATCGACAGCATAGAGCACCAAGCCCTGCCTGCTTCTCGCTCTCCTTGGGTGATGGGTGATATGTGCTCACTCCCTTTCTAGCTCCAGAATAAGCAAGGTGGAGTGAATTCAGTATCCTTTAAAGTCACATGTGTTTGCATGTGCCTTTGGACAGTGTTTTCAAAACTCATTAATCCACAAATGAAGAATAATAAAAATATTTATCATCATCAAAAGAGTAACCCAGAGGAAAAATCCATCATAAATAGGGCACCAACAGTACAATTTATTTATTTGTAAATTTATGTAAAACTGCATATGAATTTGATACTTTGAGTATTTAACTAACATTTATTAATACTAAAGAGAACTAATTGGAATCTCAATTATGCTGGTGTAATTCTGAAATAACTCCACCAAGTTAATGTTTTTGAATCCAGCAATACCTTAACACCTTTGGTCTGGAATTTCCTCAAGCTTACACTTTTTTATCTGTGGAATGAAGGCTCTTTTCTGGAAAGAGGCTAAAACAACCATGAGCAATTTGCTTAGGATGCCAAGGCATAAGGAAGAGATCACCAGTGAAAAGTGGCTTAAAGATTTACTGCTCTAAAGCAAAGATAGTGGAGCAACTTACCTGTGGTACTGAAAAACACAGATATTGGTTTTTTTCCTCCATGTAACTGGGTTCAGAAACGAAGGAGCTTTTTATACAAGGTGCTAAGTCACAAGAGTGAGGCACAAAATGTCCATGACCAGCTTCACTGGGAGTTGTATTAGCCCTGTGCAGTAGGACCCGTGGTATTGATGACACCATGCCCCTTGTTCAGCAGGGCCAAATAGCCCTAAAATCAATAGGAACTTAATTTTCACTACCTGCTTGTAAAATTAATCAAGGGCACTGGTTGGGTAATGATTGGAACAATATTTATTTTAACATTCTCCACTATTTCTTAAACCAAAACATCTTCTGCTTAAAATACATGGGACATTGAACTTTTAATAAATATGACTGTGTTGGAATGTGGTTACACTACTTCATGAGTATAAGGTAAGGGATTATTTTGAAGAAATAAGAGGACTCAGGGTATTACAAATGATTTCTCAGTTCAGTAAAAGAAAACATAACTTTTAGGAAAATGATTCGCAGTAACTCAGGTTTTGGTTTTCCTCCTACAGGAAAGGTACAGGATAAGTGGGGATAGAGCTGAGTAGGAATTTTCAACAATTCAGACTTTCAGTTGAAAATAATGATTCAGTCAAGGGAAACCTTAGCTTGGAAAAGATTTGGTTTTCACAGGTTTTTTTCTATGTACAGGCTTTTAGGAATTATTTTCAAAATTTGTTTTTCTGTTGCTAGTAACAGTGGAAAGAGCAGTAAAGAAAAAAATTATTTTTAAGAGAAGAAAAAGGGAATCCACAACTATTTCTAGAAGAAAGCTGCTCTATAGGGAAGTTGCTAAGAATTGAGTGTCTTCGTCTTGTTGACCCTATATATATTTCATTTTAAACAGCTATTTACATATCTACTGGTAATTTTAGAGAGCCCTTTGGAATACCAGGATTGTTAGTACCATCCTTGCTGCCCCCTTAGCACAAAAAGCCTCACTAACGGTAGGAAACGCTTGGCACAGGAAAAATGGAGCTATCCCAAGCTGTACAGTGCAACCACAGCCACCAGACCGTGCGGGTCGTGACTTTACCTCTCTGTGCTCAGACGTGGAGCCCCCGCAGAGAGCCTGTGAGAAGGCAGAGAGGGGGCAGTTTCACCTGCAGCATTTTATATCATTCTGAGAGGGATAGATTTACAGTACCCCTTCAGGAGGTGTACAATCCTGCAAAGAGGGACTAGAGATGTTTTACAAATCGTAAAAGCAGGGAGAAAAAAAACAGAGCAAAGCCAGGAGTGAAATCTAGCCAATCTTGAGAACTGCTTGATTATTCAGGCTCCGAGTAGGAGCTGAGACTTCACCCCCTGCGTGAGCAACCTTTGAACTGATCTTATGCTAAGTTTCAGACTGCATTGATGAGGGCTGTAAGTGTAAGGAGCATAGGTTCCATGAAAGGTCTGAGAGCACACATGAAAGCAGAGCAATTACAGAGGACAGGAATGAAGGGAAAAGCATTGACTTGCTGTGTGAATGTGAAACGGATCTTGTATCTTTCATAAATATTTACAAAGTAATTAGAAAAAAGTAAAGAAAATACACATCAACAAATGAGGCACATCAAAACACTGTCACTAAAGCTTGCATTTCAGAAAAGGTTGGGAGGAAGAGAAGCACAGCTGTAGTCTATAGAAAACTTCATTAGTGTTTTCAGATCACTCATAGGATTTAGGTGCTGAAAGGCATGCTAAATTGGGATTTATACATAATCAGATCATTGAAAAACATACAAATGGCTGCCAGAGAAAAGTACAATGTTCACTTTTGAAATTACAAAAAATCCTTTGTTTCAAAGAGTGAATTGACTAAAGTTTAGTTTCAGTGAAGCATGTTTTTGCTTTGGGTGTCATTATTTAGTTTGGCCTCCTTGCCAGAGAAACCTTTTTACTGACTGCGGTTCCTTCAACTTGTTGTTTTTATTCTCCAGCAACTAAAAAAAAAAAAATTCAAGACTGCATCAGATGCTTCAAATTTAAATGAGAACTGCTCAGTGTTTACCTTTAATTTTGAGATGGCAGTAGGGGTGAAGTGCATGGGTCTTGATTGCTTGCCAGGATTTCTCAAACAGATGTATTTGAGCCTCCTCACTTAAATAATCTGGAAAATCAGGTTGGACTGGTTGAATCAAAATCCTGGCAGTGGGTAAAGAAAACATCCATCCACCTTTCCATCTAGGCACCTATATCACTCCAATCACCATGGTATCTGAGCACCTTCAACAGCAATGTCATGCAGCAGCCTCAGATTCCACGCACCACCAAACATGCCCTTGGCAAAAGCCCAGCAGCCAGCAGCTTTGCCAGAGATAAGGGATTATGGATGTTATGCCTGTGCATACTAAAGAAAGGATTTTTGCACTTTAACAGGAGTTTCTGAGGTTTCAATGGCTAAGATATTCAAGCACACACGTATCCTAAATCTTAGGACTTAGTAATGATGAATAGCTCTGAATGTGCTCTTACAGTACATTCATTGAAAACTTGTGATTAGAGAAGAAATAAAACACATATTTCCTTTTATAGTTAGATGAAGGTAGGAGGTAGTTTTTCCGAATAGTCACTAGGTAAACTCATTTGTCATCATTTTGTTTTCTTTTTTACTTCTCAGTCTCTTTCTTTTTTTTTTTTTTTTTTTTTGCCATGAGAGCTGCCTGTCTCAGCACCTGTAGAGACAGGAATTATTTAGGTCTGAATAAACTCCAAGGAGGGGGAAGGAAATGGGAGCAGAGCTGAACTGTCTGTTTGGACATCCACCCTTGCTGAAGGTAGTTCCCATGGATACAACAGGAAAAATATTTCTCTGCAAACAACGAAGTTCCAGTAGATAAGGGGCATAATGTGTCCTAAGCAGTGGGAACAAACTGTGATCCTCCTGAGGTGCACAGTCCACGCAGAATATTTGAGAACCATACAGAGGGTAACTAACCACAACCTGTGCCCAAGAGTAGCATGATATGAAAAGGTCTGAAAAAGGACCTGGAATCATTTCTTCTCCTCCCCAGCCCAAAGCTAGCATATTGTACTGGCATTAATCTAGTTTACTGGGATACTTCATGGGATTTTGTATTGCTTGAACTTTGTCATGATTTAAGACTCAATTTGTTGCCAAGAATCAGATTAGAAAGAAAGAACATGTACCAAGCTTTTCAGTATTGCATGTTTATAGAGAAGTACACGGTATGAAAAGCGGGTCCTTTGCATCAGTGTACTGCTTTCTAAGCAGCCACTGTTGGTATCACAGTTCCCATCGTCCTTAGTGTTCTACCAGGCCAAGAGACTACTTCTTTTTTCTGTTCTATACAGTTAAGCTGTGGAAGTCCTTCCCAAGATGCTACAGATGTAAGATCCTAAATTTGTTCACACAAGATTGATGGAACACGTGATATACAAACACTCTGAGGGCTACTAAACACAAAGCCACCACCTCTGGCTCAGGAAGCACCTCCTGACTGCATGAGGAGGGCAGGGACAGTCCTTGCAGCCACTGGTGGAGGGAAGATATGGAGAGGTCTTTGGTCTGACCACTACAGAAGTTCCTGCCCTCTGCTCTGTTTCATGGCTTCACAAAGCCATAACACACAACAGCTCACCTAATCTTAAACACTTAACTGAGATTCTTCTGTGAGGAAATGAGATGCACGAAGGTGCACCCACATAGCCCCTGGAGAGGGGTTGAGAGGAAACTGTCTACAATAATTAATGTGTACCATAGAGGAAATGGGCTCATTTCAAAATGTGGAATCCAATCCTGCAAATCTAGCTGAGAAATTCTGGCTTCTGAGCATTTTATTTAAATGTTTTTGAAACGTTTTTCATTTGTGTTTTTCTTCAAGGAAATTTAAAGCTGAAAAGTATTTTCAAAAAAGCATTTCAAGAGAAAATAGTAGCTTTTTTCCTTTTGAAAGTCCCCAGAGGTTACTAGGGAACAGCTTTTGTTTGCAGATTTCCCATTAAAAAAGTGGGGAAAAAAAAGGAATAGAAATTTCAGACAGAACAGTCTGTCTAAAAATTGTTATTGTGGTCAAAAGCCACTTTTCAATTACAAAAATGCAAATGACACAATGTCTTCAAGTTCTAATTTCCAGTTTAGAAGTGATTACTAATATAAGTGGTATCACTGACTTCATTAAAACTACTTGTAAATAAAAACAACCATCACTTAAAGGTGTATATAACATACCCTAAAGTTACAGTTTTGAAAATGATAATGGTGTATTTCGTTCATGTTGATGTTATTTGAAGTCTTTCGACATCTTGCAAAACTCATGTCCCTTTGCTGTTATTGGCAGTGATATTTCATATATCATTGTTATAATGAAATAATACCTAGACCCCCAAGCCTAGACGGAGCATTGGTCTAATGCATATGGGTTCGAGGGAAAGACAGTTTGTAAAAGGTTTCAGAGAAATCACCATCACATGTTGCAATGCAAATGTGAACAGTTTTTGGTTTGCCTGAGTATTGACACAGCTATGTGGCCAGGGTTGGGGCACTGGAGTTTTGTGCACGCTTATTTAATTTCGGTTGGATTTTGTTAGCTGTATTTTTACGGAGTAGTAGTAGTGGAACCTCTGTCTGAATCAATGAAATATTTATAGAGCATGAGGCAGAGGCATGACTAAGGACATGTTTACAACGAGAATGTAGGTGATGCAGAGAGCCCAAAGCCAGTTCTGAGACTGGTATTATTTCTGAAAAATTATACAATAAAGTCAGACCAGCGTGACACTGTGATACAGTCGTGTAGAACAGCAGAAATGGAGATTTGCAATCCCTAACCTTGATAAAAGCCCCTGCCCCTCATCAGACAGGGAGACTCCCTCTGGGAGGATCCCCTGCCCGGTTCCAGCCTCCCCCTCTACCCTGCAAGCTCTTAAGACACCTGACTGGAGGCACTATACAGCTGTCAAGCTGATGGGGACACAAAGCAGAGAGCTCAGCATGCCACACTCCACTGTGAGGCAGCTGAATGGCCTAAACTGATGCATACATAGGTCCCTAAAGAGTTAATCAACCTGCCACTTCTTTTCTGTGGCTGCTGTGTGGACTACTGTGTCTGCACAGTTTCCAACCATCTCGTTACCAAGATTTAGATCACAAATCTTGAAGCCAAACAGAGAAAATATATAAATGGTTAGTTTGAAACTGAAGGTGTCTCCTTACTCATTCTCATTTTTTTTCTGCAAAAAGGTGTATGATTTAATGTCCCTCTTTACGGACTCTAATGTGATCTTATAATTCAGAAACTGTGTCAAAATATGTATTTGTGTCTCATTTCTATTAGATATAAAATAGCCAAGGAAACAAAAAATTCTATGTGAAAAACAAAAGATTCAGATTCCAAAGTGCCATTGTTACAGCAAGAATAACAACCCCACAAAGGAAGGAAGGATGATTTTACCCAGTGCCAGATGTGATCCAGTCACTAAAAGTTTTCCTATGCTTGACACAGTAGAACAAATAATGAATAGGATGCTCTTCATCTCAGGCTGGATATATGAGAAAGAGACTATATGAAGAGGCTGTTTGTTTCTTTACCTTGACAATAAAGGGAGCATAGAGCAATGCAGATGTCTATATTATAACGTTTGAAGTTAAGTGTAAACAAAATATTTACTTCTGGACTAGGATGTATTGGTGCCATAAACGCTCAAAACTCTTCTTTCGTACTTTCATACATGCTAATAATTAGGAACTTGGCGTTAATATCAAAGATATTTAGAGATGAAACATATTTTAGACTTTTTTTTCCTAATTTGTCTTCTGTGTTGTGGGGGGAGGTTCAGCCTTCAAGGCACATTTTGGTCACGTATTTAAACTCGTCCTTATAATGAAGGCTAAAGCTGAAGTTTAGAAGTCTCATGTAACCAAATTATTCTGGAAAGTCGGGTTTCAATACTCCTCCTACCTTTGCTAAAAATTATGACTGGGTTTATAATGTAAGAATTTGAAGTATGACTTTTCTAGAAAAATATATGTGGCTTCTCTGAAAAGATTAAAAATCATGTATCTCTTTTTCATAGCAAGTTCTGTGAGATGAATAATTTCAGAAAAAAAAAAGAGTTGTGGTTGCACAGCCACAAACACTTACACAACATAATGCTTTTGAATAACACATAGTCACTGTGGATCCTGTCTGAAGAAAATGTTGCTAGGTGGCTGATAAATAAAAACAAAGTGGGTTGGATGCATAGCTGAGTCTGAACATGAATTTTCAGAACAAGCAAATGAATATGCCATGAACAAAGGAGTCAGCAAGGAAACAAGGTTCAGAGTAAAGCTGGAGTTACTTGCATTGCTTTCCAGACGTAATTAGGCACAGTCAGGTGCAGCAGCTGTGCTGTTATGTGACTGCAAAAATTAAAAAAAGCAAGTTAAATTTAAGGTGGAACTAAGGCAGAGGATTTAACTTAGGTAAGGGATGAAACCAGGTGCTGACAAATCAAGGCTACACAGCAGGAAAGAACATTTGAAATTATTTATTCTGAGAATTATGTAAGTGTAGTCTAATTCTATATAGTTATTTTACACAAAAGATGCATAAATACTCTTTTTAAGTGATAACCTGCAAAATTCAGTGAATTCGTGAGATCTTACTGATGTAAAACTTGAACTGACAAGTTTAGCAAACTGAGGCAGGTTTTGATTTTTTTGTAGAAAATAATTAAAAGTTGGCAACTATCACCTCAAAGTTATTATTTTGTTACTCTAACTGCAAGTCCATATTAATTTCCTGTAGTGGGACCCTAAAAGTGGGACCCTAAAAGTGGGACCCTCCAATATAATTACTGTTATTTGTTTGTATTGAAAGATTTCCAATTTATTTTTTTTAACCATAGTTTTGCACAACATACCTAGAGACCTCAAGATTAAAATATGGACAAATTCTCCCTCTCAAAATGGAAAGTATTTTGAATTTCACTGTTCTAACAGTACAACAGTATCCATTTTAAGGCAGGTGAAAAACATTTCCTTCTTTCCCTTGAAATTGAAATTTTGCCTCAAAGAATGCAGAGAAAAAGGAAGGTTCAGAATAGGTGTCATTCAGCCATATGGAGGGGTGAATTTAAAAGGCACCTTATGCCAAATGCATGTTCACTAGCTATTTTTTTCAAAATGTTCAGCTCTGCTGGGCTAGGAACAAGAACTTCATATTAATGCTTCTAGCTGAAAAGGTCCTTCAACAAATATTTGCCCCCAGAATTGTGACATTTTTATACTTGGGAGTAGAGATTCCTGAAGATTTTTATGGTTCTTCTTGACCCCTGAAAGCCTAGATTCATGGTAAGTAGGGCATGTGGCTTTTCAAGGCTACATAGCATAGACTCAGTAAAAACAGGCAAAACTTCCTCAGTGCTCTGATGGTTACAAACCTCCTTCTAATTTCCAGCTTCAATTTATTCATGGTGAGTTTATACCATTTGTTCTTGTGCCAACCTTATCCTTTACTTTTAATAGCTTTTCAACCTCCCAGTATTTACCTCTCTAATGTATTTATAGAGAATGATCACAAGTCCTCTCAGATATTTGCTAACTTTTTCAGTGTTCTCTGGTAAAATACATTTAAAACATTCTGCTCTAACATATACAGCACATGCAGAATACATATTATGGTAACATTTTTTTCTGCCACTTAGAATGCTCTCCACAGTTTACTCACAGGTTTCTACTGCTAAATACAGCAATTGCCCTAGTTTGGGTGTTTATTTCCTTCTTAATATAGTCTCCTTTATATCCATATACATGTATATTATGTATCTTATTCTTCAAAAAATTACACTTTGCTCAGGCTGTAGATGAGTGACTATATGAAAATACAGTTCATTATTTTTAATTAATCACCTACATTGCCTTTGACCTGAAAATAATGCACATTTCAAGACCTCAGCTCAAAGTAAACTGATGTAACATGGAGTCACCTCACGAAAATGAGTAGAACGTTGATGAGATTGTATAAGCATTCAAAAATTATAAACCAGACCCCCAAATTAGCCATAAAGTCCATGAAATTAAAAAACATTTCTTGAAGTTTTAATGCAGATCTTGACTTTTTAAATTTTCATGGCCCTGACTTTTCTCTGCAACTTATAAGGATTATGTATCAGTGTCATTAAAAACTGAGACAGATTTTCTTGTAATTAACTGACTTCAGTGGAAGTTTAGGTAAAAAAATACAAAATATTATGAGACTTGTGATAAAATCTTAATAGTCATTACTGCTGAGTTATAGAAACAGAAAACTGTAGGTGGTAGGATCCAAGGGAGCAAAACAGGCATTACTTGGCTGTTGATGCATTACGAGGAGGTCCAGAGAAGAACATGACTTTTGGAACAAACAGGGGATTTAGAAGGAAAAATTGAAAATCTTAACAATGTTTACACTGGAGTTTTGAGAATTCCTGTGAAGAGGATCCCGTCTCATGAAAAATTGCTTCACACAGCACCTATCGTAGCTCTGCGTCATGAAAGAGGCTTTTGGCTTCTTAACATGCCGTCTTCTGCATACTTAGAAGTCCTGCGGCTGTTTAAAAGTGTGCTGTGGAGTAGCCTCTTTCAAACGGGAATTGCACAGCAGAGATCACTGGAGAACAGTTTGCAACAGGTCACAACTCCTCCAGCTGTGAGAGTTGTCAGCTGTGCATTTCGGGCAGTTTTTCAGCCTCTTTGTGTAGCCAGGAGTGGTTCCAGCCCAAGATGTTTGAGGTACAATAGGTTAGAGCAAGTGCCTGAAAAGTCCATAAAGCCAAGGGAGTTATTTTGAACTGAATCTTGTGATCAAAAAGGAACTATTACAGTTGCTGCAATGTGGGGGTGATGTGTCTGCACTTCTTTGTACTTGTAAAAAGAAGCCAACAATACTCCACAGCAGTTCTAGTCTGGAGGTCTGGGACTTCTGGAGGCCAAAGAGAAGCAATTGCACTGATGCCAATGAAAAGTATATGCTATGCTGAATTTTAGTTCAAAAGCAACATGACTAGCACACCTTCCAAGGGAACAAATAACCACAAAAAAAGAAAATCAAACCCTGGAAATTGTTTAAAGACGAAAACTCACATTTAATTGTGAATTGCTTCATGTGAGGCAAGGGAGCCAAACCCACTGAGTGTTTCAGCTATGCTTGATTTATTGAGCACAGTGGGCTTGTCTCTATCACCTGACATAGTAATTTCAAACTATCTTTGAATTATCTTTTTAATTAAATTTCTGAGCGATGATTGGATTTTCTATTTGAGCTATTACTCGTTTGCTTAAAAAACACACTAGACATCTTGCTGTTTGACCTTTCTCTTACTTAAGATGAGGGCTTAGAAACACTGAAGAGCTGGTCGCTTTGTTAACAGCCAGTCAATCGTAGCTCCAGAGCTGGAACATCCTTCCCTAGCACCTAGGAACATCCCTCCCTCCACCACATTAGAATTATCTAGTAACATAGAGCTCAGGTAGCAGTCCACACGCTTCCCACCAGCATGTGCTGCTGATGTAGGATATTTCATATCCGTCTGTTCCCTGTCAGCTACCTAGAACAGCTCTGTAGCCTTTTCTGTGGCTACAGCTTGGCCACAGCTGAGAGCTCTGGGGAAGGTGTAGAAGAAACTTTAACGTGTCATGTGTACTTGTGACAGGTGCAAAAAAGGAAAAGACAGGTGGAGGGGGATGAGGCTGTAGATGAAGCTCAGCTTAATCCAGTGTTTTTGTATCACTACAGAAATAGTAATTGTTACACCTAGAAATAAATAGAAGCGGTTAACTTTTTACAAATCACAGAACAGCCAGAAATGGGCATTTCACTGTAAAGAAGAGTTAAGCAAAGCTGAATGTTTCTGAGTAGTCTCCTTCCCATCTCTCATATCACAGAATCGGAGGCATAGCATCACCAGTGGTTTTTGGTTGGTAAAAACTAAAGAGGGGATTAAGCTACTTGGCTACATTATCACTAGAAAAGCATATCCTAATAGGGACTGAACAGGCAGCAATCATTCTAATGTGAATGCTGGAATAAGCCCAGAAACAAATTTTAAAACAATGACCTTTTCAACCACTCATAGCCACAATTAACCCTGGAATTAAGGCCCCGCTCAGATTAACACTCATCTATGGAGTCCTTAGATTTTATCCCAAACAATGCATGAATTACCAAAACAGTGACCATCACACTGTTCTGTTGTTTTTTTGGGGGCTTATTTTTGTTTGATTGGTTTGGGTTTTTTGGTGTGTTTGTGGGTTTTTGGGCTTTTTTCTTCTTCTTTTGAGTGAAGAGATGATAAACATTATTACTATAAGGAATTTTAATAAAAAATATCACAGGCAGACCTGGCTCCTCTGACTGTTTGCCATACTTAGTTCCCTCTTTTGTTAGAAACTCCTAAGCAAATTTCTCAAGAGTTGGCTAGGGATCTGATGAGCCATTTGGAGAAGGTGTCTTCTCACTTAATTTTGCACTTGTGCTATGTAGACATCTACATCTGATCTAGTCATACTGGTTACTGTTGATGAAAGGAATAAGCACACAGGACACATTACATCTGAACTGGCTTAGATGTCTGTTATGATAGACATGCATCACACACTCCAAGCACCTTTTTACTCCAGTGACTGTTAAGGAGAACCAGGTTGATTAACTCAGATGTAAACATCTTTCTATAGATTATGTGTAGACATCTACATGCAGTTAGTATACTCCACCCTTTCTTACTCTCATGCCATAACATTACATATGATCCTAAGTCTTTCTGTTCTGCCTACTTAATTGTTGTTTGCTTGTTTGTTTACAATGTATGGAATATTTGTGCATTATCACCTTTGAAAATAATGTGACTTTTTCATATAGGTATACCAACTGTCTGACCACACAAGGTCTGAACCATTCTTTCATTTTGGCACATACAAACATACAAGTGCTTGCTCATGCCCAAGTAAAAATCATGTTATGAGAGTTGATCTCATAATACCAGCAAAAAACAGTGATTGTTCTGTGCTAAATGACCTCAGTTATGACCTGCAGATTATCTGCAGATGATCTGTCCTCTGTGACTCTCTGGCTGTTTCTCAGGCTGTTCTGCTTCACAGCTATGGCTGGCTGTGATGGACTGAGCCAAATTACTCAATTTCTTAGTATCTCTGATTAAAATATGGCTTTCAAAACCAGTTAAACAGTTTCATTCAATTCTAAAATGGAGGTTTGTTTCTGATGTGAAAAAAAAAAAGATTTGTTTTATTTACGATTTTCCTTTTTAATGTTTCAGTCTCTTGTTTTTTTAGGGGTGGATTTTTTTATGCTCTTCTTTCACTGGAAAAATCATCAAGTTTTTTTTTTTAATAATTGGAAAGCATATTTCTCAACTTTTGAATCCTTTTAAACTTTATATTAGAAAAACTCTTGTTACAAGAACACTATTCATTCTGTTCAGTCCCTTTCCCCTTACATTCTCCATGTTTTTAGTGGGAGAAAACAGCGGGAAAGAGGAAAAGACAATGAATGAAATCTGATACATTATTGAAGGAACATATTCTTTGTTTTGACATCCTTTGAAACATTAAACATTTGACCAAATGATTTTTTTTCACAGTTTTTTGTGTCTTTTTTTTTTTATACAAACACAACCTTTCCTCAGGAAAATGACAATAACTTATGATTAGTAACTCAGAGTCTTTTAAGACAGACTTGTTTTTCCTTATAATGCAAAACAAAAAAAAAAAAAAAAAAAAAAAAAGACCTAGATCTTTACTCTTTTAAAAAATGTCTTGTTTCTTGAACACTTTTGGCCAGTCAACACAGATATCTCATCCAACTCCTGTGTTTATTTTCCATTTTCAAGCAACCTAAATTTGCATTCACACTTTAAAAGTTTTTGACATTAATACTGTGCCCAGAAGAGGCGAGTTTCAACTGCTACACCCAACCAACCAGACAATATTGTTTCAGAAGAAGGGAAGGCAAAAAATCTTTGCAGGTATTTACACTCAACCAAACCTCTTAAACTCTCCATGCATGAAGTTTTAACTGGATTTATACGGAAAGCACCCTTTCCTCCTGTTTCTCCTTCCCAACACTAGCTTACTATTATAGCATGGCATCTGAAATCACTGAGGACACAGAGACAAAGGAGCCCATGTAGACTTCTTGAAAGTGTCTGAAAGTTTCAGCCAGCTCCTGACTACCCCGGTGACCCCCAACAGATATACAGTGGTGCATAATGAGCGTGAATGATGAGCTGCTCTTTGTCACGAGCCACCTTAAGGGTCTGTCTGCAGAGAAAGTGCTTAGCAGCAGATAACCTTTGCATTGTCCATTCTGCTCCGAATGGGCAAATGAGAGGAAAATAGCTCTGAGTAGATGTAAAGTTAGAGATAGTCGAACAGAAAAGAAAGAAACTTGAGCTCTGGAAAATCTCTGCAAACTGAAGTTTGGGGCATTTGTGCAGTGAGGAAAGTCATACACTGTTGGTGAAGTATTTGTCTATGTGATCTGATTTTTTTCATGTGGCTTTAACATGATTGTAAAATGGACCTCATCATTTTCAGTCTCCTCTGCCATGATGTGAAACAACAGGGCACAAAGCAGAGCCAAGCAATGTCAGCCCAAATGCTGAAAGCCAAGTTTTTAGCAAACTACACACTTTTACAATAGTACACAAGTTGTGGTACATACACACCATTTCAGAATTTAGGCTAAGATATAGTCTAGGTATAGTGAAGACAATAGAAATGGAAGAATAAAGAGTCAAGTTCTTTTTTTTTCCAGCATTCATTGAATAAAACATCCTCTTTGATATATGTTTTTAAATATTTCTCATAGAGACGAAAACAAGCTATTGTTTTCTCTTTATTTTTGTTATGAAGTGTCAAAGTAGTGTTAATGTGCTGTTATTTGGCATAATGAGTATTGCTGAGAAGCAAAAGTCTCAAGCCCTTGATTTTAAAGGTGTTAAAAGGTATGAATTAATGGATTTTTCAAAGATAAGTATTTAAGTGCTTACCCATTTAAGTGCTTACCCATTTTTAATCCCATTAAAGAGCTCTCTGCATCTTACATTTCTTACGGGCAGTTTTAAGGACTGACCATCTGTTTTAAAGAACAGTTTTTGGACAGTCATCTTGAAATAACTTGTATTCCTCTTGTTTTGTAAAAATGTCCGTAATTCTATGAGGTAGCAGCTATTAATGTACCACACAATAAGCACCATAGTTTCTAACAAAGAGTTTGAGGTGTGTACAATTTAAGTAGTTTATGAATAACCTATATGCTTAAACTTCACAGAGAGAGAAAAAGACTTCTTTTTACTATTTTCTAGGAGTTCTTCTCTGAGCTCTGCTAGACAATAATTAGAGTTCCCCAAATCAGGTTTGGGGTTTTTTGTTCTGTTTTGGTTTTGGTTTATTTGTTTGCTTTTTTAAAATAAAGTATGCTTTCTTCTCCCCAAGGTTACCTTCTGTATTTTGCAAAAATAAAGCATGTAAATGCCTACTTTAGAAATTGGAACAGGGAATTAAAATGATATTCAAAAGAAGCTGAATTCATCTAAAACTAAAGTACATTGTCAACCACCTCCACTTGCTCCAGGCACTGATGCCATGATTAGCTATGCAAGAAGCTACCTGCTGGTTTAGAATTATATGAAGTCACCTCAGGGTATCTACAAGCTTCTCACGCACAAGATACTGACAGTTTCTTTACTTGGCTTGAAACACAGTCGTTGCTACATCCAAGTACTATATCATAGATTGTTATTTCACAAGCTGTCATTAAAGTAGCTTGCCTTATTCTCACCAAACAATTAGTCTGCAAACAGTAATGGTTTGTTCCAAATACCCTCAAAGACTACAAGACCTCTAGCATTTTTCAGGTAACAACTTCTCATCTGAAGTATGAACGTGAACTGTTTTTTTAATAATAGAGAATTAGGGGGGTAGGAGCATTATAATCTACCTTTGCAAAGCAACTTAAACTGGGGAGTGGTGGCAGGAAAGAGGAGACTTATCATGGCACAAAGGTGCCTGGCAACAAAGGTATCTGTAAACCTGAACAAAAACACATATGTACAGGAGTTTGGAGCTGAAATGTTTTTACCTGAACTGGCCAACTTTCTTTGGAGAACCAATATTTTATTTTAATTGCTTATTGTCAGTTACTGTTTACATAATAAGCAAATCCAGACAGCTCTGTGGATTAGATATAAGAACATATATAGTTAAACTCTCTCAGCATGAGCAGCATAAATGTTGTTTATTCTGTTTGAAGTCAGTGAGAATACTTCAGTCAGAAGGGGCTTCACCTGCATTGGCTGGGGGGGTTTTGCACACTTTGCCTGATGATTCCTAGTTACCAGCTCACACCACACAAGGAAAAGATTAGCAGTTCCAATTAGATCAGATGTTTTGTACCCATCCTTACACAAATGCATCAATAAAACTCGATGTGGACAATCAGTTCTTTGTCCTTCACCTTAAGGTTTCTCATAGGCTGAAGTCAACAAAACTGACTGTTTTGCATTTTGCAGCTCATTTCTGACATGAACAAACATTTCCTTAAATAGGTGCTTCAGTAATTTCACACTTCATTATTCAAGATTTGGTTAGGATCAACTAATTCATTTTTACTTGTTGTCTAACCAGATCTTCATTGCTGTAAAAAAAAAAAATCTAACAATCAGTCTTTTCTCTGATCTTCCCAGCTTCTGTGCTTAGTTATTCATTCCCCTGAAGTGCATCCATACAACTTTCCTCATCCAGGTCCTTTTACATTTGTCAGATGGGACTCATGATATTTACATGTGTTTGCATGTCAGGAATCCCTGCTTGGCACAGCAGGGCACGAAGGTGCCTGCTAATAATTCTAGCAGGGAAGATGGGAATAGATGCTGTCAGCACCAGTCAGGAGTAATCTGCACCTTTGAAAATGAAACCATTTATATTTAGATACATAAATATAGACTGAAGAATCTAAATTTAAGTCTTGGGTTGAAAATGTTGACCTCAATGAACAAACTCCCCTGGTAAAAGCTGCAGGGGAATGGTATTACTAAACAGTTAAAGAGGATGATTTGAACTCACTGCATTCATCTCCTGGTATAACTCTATGGTCCTTAGGCAAACACTTCCTTGAAACTTATCTTGATCTTAGCTAGCACACAAGATTCACAATTTAATGCAAGTGGCATTAAAACATAATACAGTTTCTGAGCAATAAAAAAAGCTCCTTTTATAACTGCTGAACACTAAGACATAATGTCACCAGGACCATATACCTGTGCTTTGAGAAATTCATGCACAGGAATGTGCAAAGGGCTCAGAGCAAATGAGATGTTCCATGCAGAAACACAGACACACAGACACACATACGTATGTGATCTTTGTCTCAAAGAGTTTATTGTAATCACAGAAAAAGACATAACATCAGAAAACCACAAAAATAGGAAGTAGAGCAAAAGAGGAAGAATGGAAAATAGTCTCCCTAATGCTAATGCATTTACTGCTTCATCTGAGATTTCACACTATATGTTATTCAAAAACATACTCATTAGTGACTTCAAAGCACACGGAAGTCAACATAAAGGCTCCTATTTGTCTACCATAAACGTTTGAGCAGGCGTTTGAAAACACATGGCTACCTGCTTTGTGTCAGATGGTGTTAACCAATGCAGAATGTCACTCACCAAAACAAACGATCCGCATGAATAGTTTTCTGTTTCTTCCATATTTTGCTGTCAGCTTGTCATACACGAGTTGCTTCACAATAATAAACAGACCATGGCAGGTTGGATTAATATCAGTTTATATTACAGTGGTTGCAACCATTAATTATCTGGCTGACTAGTGATGAGATGTGGTTCTTATCTAATAGGTAAGGGTATCAAGTTCATTAAAGTTCATCAAATACAAACTAAAAAAATCGGATGCTGCAACTTTTCTAGAAGTATCATAAGAGAAAAATTCTCAAACATACACATTCATATGACTTTTTCTTTTCCTGTTGTAGTATAAAACTAAAGCTGTGTTAAACAGGAAGAGCAAACGAAAATTAGTTGGAAGAGTATTTCAAATTGCTCTCATCTTAAAATCATTTGTTCTTCCCAAAAAAATATTTAGTAGCTTCCTTAGTGGGTGTTTTCTGTTATGATTTAGAATTATATCCTATAAATCCCTTGAAGAATTATCCTAAAAATACAGGATGAAACTCAGGCCTCTTGAAGTCAATGCCAAAATTCCCATTGACTGCAGCAGAGCCAGGATTCCACCCACAAAAAGATTCAAAACAAGAAATTACTAAATGTCCTTTCTGTAAATGTTTAATGTAATTTTTCAATGCCCAGTTTTTCAGTGGTTTTAGTCTTCATTTTTACCTTGTCTTTGAATGAGGTTTTAAATCCTAACTCAGCCTACAAATCACTTTTGAACATGTTTTTCATGCATTTATGCTGGTACTTATAAAAACATTCACTGCACATGGTGTGGCTCTTAGGGATAGTCCTTTGAAGAGTTAAGGGTTGGACTTGATGATCCTTGTAGGTCCCTTCCAACTCCGCATTTTCTGTGATCCTGTGATTCTATAGTATCTAGAGAGAAATACGTTATGTGCACTTATTTCTTGCTTTAGTGTATTCAAACATTTTGCTGTTTCAATTTGCATGTATATTAAAAAGCTTGATTGAGGTAACTGAAAATATCTACTTGTAAATGACTTCAGGGATAACTGTTTGCCTTAGAGAAAAAACAAGATTTCTGTAACACAAGATAATAGTCTTTCTTAAATGCACTACATCTTAAATTTTAAGTGTTTGGCATCCAGATGACATTTTAAGAATTTAATGTTAATATCCAGGAAATAATAAAGTTGGTATAACTTATACACAGAAATCTTACTTGTGAAGTTCACAGGGCTGCATTTGGATATTTTGGATACATATGCAATGTAACCAAATCAAGGCTAAGCAAGGAAACGAAACCGTAAGCTACATGAAAGTATGCAGATTCTACTTTTCCTTTCAAAACTTGCCTATTATTTTCAGAGCACCGGGCACTACACTCCCAATGAAACTTCCTTAAGAGCCTGTCACTCTTTTAACCACTTTTCTGAAATAGTAATTTAACCAGATTTTGCTCTCAAAATGTAAAAGCCACAGGATGAATATACGGAGTCACTTGCACTGGGAGACAGTCATCTGGGAAACACAAAACCAGACCGTGAGGGAGAAGGACTCTCCTTCAAACTGAGCAGATGCCTGGGTACAGCATGGGCACAGCCATGTGCATACCCATCTCCAGCAGTGCCCCACAAAAAGCAGTCTGGGCAGACAGACATCAAGGGCCTTGCTCCAGAGACATTGGGATTCGGGGGTCTGATCTCTGTTAATGAGAAACAAATAACAAGTGTTGCCATACAATTCAGTCCCCTCTGCAAAAGTTTTAATGAGGTTAAGAATCTCACTGAAAAAGTATAGTTAATTCACTGTTTTCATTCTAGATCTTTGCATTTGCTTGCCAGATGAAAATGATATAATAGAATGATACGGTGTGTCAAGCAAGAACCTAACTGCCTCTGGCTTCAGGGTATTAGATGACTTGTTCTCAAAAAAGGAGATATTAATAGTACTCATTAAAACCAGACTGACTTCTTTCTACAGACTTAACTCAGAAAGGCAAGAAGTGTCCATTTTACTGGGGTGTGGGCAGGGTTTTTTCAACACACTCAGAACGTGTGTCGATGAGGATGAGTTTTTCCGGTAGAAAAAGGAATCCTTTACCCTGCAGAGCTCTTATGTGGTTCTGGGAGTTTGGGAAAGCATGACAGACAAAAGTGAAGCAGCTTGTTGGCATCTTCAGCTCAACATTCATCAGAGCAAAAAAGACTTGATGTCACCCAGGAGTGACCTGCCACTGGTCTGAATTTTGCAAGAAACAAAGGTTGGATAGCTGCTTTCAGTTCTAGATTCATGTTCTGAGTTAATATAGGACCTGAAATCTACTTCTGACCAGTGTTCACTCTTCAAGATGCATTTGAGAAGATGGTAATTTTCTAGAGAGCTCCAAAAGCTCTTTACCCTTTGTGGCTGTCTCACCCATCATGTTCCATACTGCCTTTCTCTGAGAAATTATGAGAATCACCACTGGTCTGTGTCCTCAAGGTGAGAAAGAGGCAACAACACATTCTTCACAGAAACTTCACATAACTAGAAATAACTTGCTCCTGTGATCTCTCAAAGCTAAGACTGTTGATTTTTTTCAAAGGTGAAGCAGACTCCTTATTAATTGTACCATTTCCTTTATGTAGACCTGTAATCACAACTTCCTTGTTTCAGACTCACACTGTTGTTTCTGATCTATAAACTCCTGAAGGGCTTGACATGTGTTTTCTTTGAAATGATCTCTTTCCCTGCTCTGTGCTGCTGCAGCTGAGAAAAGGCAGCTGAAACAATACTCCCAGAAAATAAGAAGCTCTTGGTGTACCATGAGGATTAAACAAGTCTGGTTGGATATCTGGAGGATAAAGGTTATTACTTTGCTGTTAATGTGAACTGGATTGCACTTTTAAGGATCTTTACGGGGTACCTGAACCCCATTACAGTGAAGTGATACATTTATGATAACGCTGTTGGACTCATTAACTCCAGTGCCATGCAGAATGCGGAGCATAGAAAACAAGCAGCAAAGATGACATGGACCCGAGGTGCTGTTAACTCTTTAGGAGGACATTACAGAGCTTTTCAGTAGGATTCACACTTGGTCTCTGGTGCTGCTCTCTCCCAGGAGCAAGGTATATTCCTTTTTTATTCAGCTCAGCATTTCCAACTCTATGCCTACAAGCTTGAAGTCACTTTCAGCAAGTTTGTTGCTGATTCACAAATGTTTTTGAGGGTCCAAATATTTTTTGTCATCCGACTCTGACTCAATTGTGCCTGGAAGAAAGCATTGCCAAGGCTGCCTCAGTCCCTTCTTTCCTCCTTGGTTCTTCTCTTTTATTCTCTGCATATCTGGTCACATGAAACCATGGCAGCCAGCATGAAGGCAGCTACAGGTATATGTATGACAGCTTCAGACTCTCTCTCTGTAGGAGACAATTTAACTCACTCCTCTCTTCTAGGAGTAGTCTAGACCCTTTCCCCAGAACTATTTGAAGCAGGTGTTGTGGAGTTTGCACTGGCACTTCCAGTAATGTTTGGAGAATCTCACAGGTATTTCAAGCATCCCTACACTCACTAGTCTGTAGGTATGTAAGGTCCTACAAACCTTGTCATGGTGAGATACTACCTTCTCTCATTTGAAATTCTTTAAGGGATTAATAGTTAAGAATATGCTTTCATGTCAGAGCTGTGATTGTTCCTTCTCAGCACATGAGACTGTCAAAATAAACAGGGTGTAGTAAAGGATTGTTTCAGGTAAAGCTATGAAGGCTGCATGGTATCTAGTGAGGGGAATGCTGCACAGGGATATAAAAGAAGTACAGAGAGAGGCTAATTTTAGTCTAATGAGGTTCACCACTCCTCCAGAACAGGTTCATCACACTTAAAGCGAGGCTTCTGCTCTGCTTTATCAACAAAGGCAGACTGCCAAGACTGTACTCCCCATCCTGATGTCCGCCTTTGAAAGCACAAACCAGAAACCAGTTTAGATTTGAGTGACTTTGTGTAAGTGCTTACAGCAGCCATAGTCCCAGCAGAGGGGAACAGAGGCTACTAGGGACAGAGACGGGGTCTGTCAGCAACTGTCTGAGCTGCCTGTCTGCCAGGGACCCTGCACATTACTCGTAAAGCAAGGAAGAGACACACAGAGGATAACTCTCAAGGGCTAAAGCTCAGGTAAACATACCAGAGCTGCTCATTAGTTCAGGCAAAGCTAGCAATGAAGCAGTAACAACAGAGAACTTTGGGCAAGGTGCAAAGGCTGATGAAAAAGCTGACAAAATACTTGGGTAGTTAGCTCATGCACGTGTTATGTGCTTTAAGGGCATGGTTGCTGTAAGTACCTGGAGAAGGAGGCACAGATTGAAGCTGACAGAGGGACAGCTGCACAAGCTGAAGTTATTTACAGGAGGCAATGCAAGGTATCAAGCTCCTTGTCAGAGATGTGTGGTGGAGATGGAGTAGTTCAATTACCAGATGTTACTTTTACTTTATCCACTGTACACATGAAAGTCCTCCATACTCAGCAGAAGAGTATCTAATAGATAGCAATACCATACAAGTTCTTGCATGTAAACCTGTTTGTGTCCTTTGACTAGAGACTTTGTTCCATTAAACTTTTCCTCTTGGCTTTCTGGAAGGACTGAAAAGGTCCTCATTTTGTCTGCCACTATTACCTCCAGGGCTCAGAAACCCCGTTACATCATCTTAGACACTTGTTGCCTTCAGAGGAATGCTCCTGTCTCTAAGGAAAGCTCAGCTGTGTAGACCATGACCAGACTGATTGTGTTTCACAACACAGAGTTCAAGTTGGAGGGAAAACAAAGCAAAGTGCATGTTCTCCCATTCTACCCACTGCCTCTGACAGAGGTGGTGTTATAGAAACTGAGTAAAAATACCCTTTCCAAACAGTGATTAGTGCAGTTGGGCCCTAAAGCTGTATTCTGACATCCACAAGGTGTAATTGGTTTTAAGATCAGAGCTGGTGAGGACTCACAGCCCCTGTTAAGAGAGAGGCATGAAGACTGTTAAGGGGCTATCTGTAAATCAGGATAGTGGCCTCAGGCCTGCCTTTGGAATAAAATGCTCCACTTTTACAGCACCAAAGCCCAGATCCTCTAAGACATTCAGATGCTAAATTCCCATTAACCTCTCTTTAAGGTTTCAGGCTTCAAATTTCACCTTTTTGGAACCAAGTACATAAACGTGTTTCTCAGGTCTCTCTAAAATCAACATTTACCTTCCATTTGTTTCCAGCTTATAATTTATATCAAACAGCGATGACAGAATTCAAGGCAGAGTATTTGACAGGTAATAATAACTTCATGTCCGCTTTGTGTTTCTGGGTGAAAATTCAACAGGAAAAACTAGAAACAAATTCTTTCACTGTATTGCAGTCTTTGGTCATGCTCCTATGACTGCTGAAACAAATTGTGCCTACAAATACTAAAGGCATATGTGGACTACATGACACAAGTAAATTTAAATTGGACCTGACAGGATGAACCGTGAATTACACTTCCACAATGTGGACATATTGAACAGTCAAAAAAAGGTTAAAAAATAATTTATTTTGGTAACTTGTAAAATTTAATAATAAATCATAGAATGTATGCTACTAAAACAAAAAGTGGTATAATGTTCTGAACAATAAGTTGCATGTATTTCATATTACAAATAATCTATAATTAATTTTTAAAGGGATTTCAAAATCAGTGAATATATTTCATTTCAAAAGTTTGTAGAGATACCTCAGAACTTAAAATGTCTTGTTATGCTGATCTTGTCAGTTCGTATACACTGATCATGTGGATGGGTATAATATTACATGCAATGGAGAATAAGAAATTTGCTGAAATCCATGCTTGAGGAGGGAGGGAATACCAATTTTCAAGAAATGTCTGCTAAATACTGAATATGAATGTCTGAAATATTATTTTTAAAAGAAGAAATGTTATGAAATTAAAAAAACCAACTTGATTCTGACTGAACCAAAACTATAGTCTTTAAATTGAAGCTCACCAAAAACTTTTTGCTTGCCCACTGGCCAACAAGTTGTCCAAGAATATTTTTGGCATTAAGTAGTTTAAATTAAAACCACAGTACTCTATTTCATCACGATTTTTTTGATACCCAATGCCAGACACTGTACGGTTTGAATGACAGAGCCACATCGCAGTTTTTAATTCCAAGTGTAACCTGTGGAGAGGCACGAGCATTCCAACTGTGTCTAGAGTATCTGGATTGCCAGACTTCAAATCCCCTGTAAACAGCCTGTTGCAAATCTAAAAATAACTGGACATGTGCAGGACCTGATGCAGCAGCTTTTAGAAGGAAGATTCCCCTTCAGAGGGACAAACAGAAGGCATTAGGAGTTCAATGAATTATTATAGCTGATTTTCCTTTTAGGTTTTTCTTCATTTATGTCTACCTCATTATCATGCTATATAAATAATACTCCAAGTCAGGACATCATTTAAAGGACACTGGAACATGTTTTATTCAGCCTTTTAATTTTCATTGGTTTTTATTCCCACCTAAATATTAGCAAAACCGCCATTGTAGAGAAGGTTTACATGTATGTACCGTTCTTTTTGACACCCGAACTCCAGTTATTTCAGGAATAGAAGGATTTAGTCTTCTTCCCCTCACTCTTGTGAATGGGTCTTTTGGCTTCTAAGAATCCCTCAGTGTCAGAGTTTCCAGAAACTGTCCCCTGAACTTTCAAGAATTTTCTTAGCATATATGGAATTCATTTATGCTAGTGACGTGTCTTGGGTTACATGAAAGTCTTCCAGAAAAAAGCAAATTGCCACAGGCCATCTTAAATTCTTCTTGCAACAGCTGGCCTACATGTATGGAATACACGGCTTCCATCAGACATGGAAGTAAAATGAGAGTTCTTTAGTCATGATTTGACATGCAAGGGAAATGTTGAGAACACTGCTAGCCGAATCCACAAAGGATCCACAAAAGGTGTACACCTTTCAGCAACCATCTGTAAAATGTTGGAGGCCCCCTTAAGACATGCTTTTCTGTAGCACTACATTTCCTTGGTAAAGGTCTCAGTATCAGCACGTCTTTCCCTGCAGTACTGCAACACAATGTAATAATTAGCACAAAGTAATAAAATGTAGGATAGCAAAATATTCATTGTCCCACGAGACAAGTGCAAACAACTATAGTTCTGTCAAACTTGCATGCAGGTATGGTTTATCAAAAAAGTGTGTTTGAAATACGATTTATGTATAAAGCTCATGATGTGCTTTTCTGATGATTACTTTGCTGGAATGACTATGTAAACATGTTATATAAAATGTTTTGAAGTCTTAAAATGAAAAAGGCCTGGCACTTGTTATGTATTGCAAATACACATACAGGCTGAAATATGCCTATTTCAGCATCTTATAGCATTTACATATGCATTTCATCCTTTCCAAAGAATTTCATTGCACGGATGTTTTGAGCACTGCTCTATTTATATTCATCCTTCAACAAAGTACATTCAGAAACTACTTCCACGACTTCAGTACCTATTTTGAAAGAATTCTGTTCTGATACATTTATGTCCTACATACTTAAATCTGGTATAATGACTGCAGGCGGTTACCATAAGGGTATTGATACCAGAGACATGCATAACATAGACAGACTCCATCAGTAATTTCACCCTACACAGAGCCAGAGGAGCTTTATTACTACTGTATCTATCATTTAATCATAGAATGATAGAATCATAGAATGGTTTGGGTTGGAAGGGACCTTAAAGATCATCTAGTTCCAAACCCCCCTACCATGAGCAAAGGATGCCACCTACTAGAGCAGGTTGCTATGGGCCCCATCCAAATTGGCCTTGAACACTTCCAGGGATGGAAGTAATTTTTATGTCACAGAAATTTTAACATGTTCAGGTACAAGTAACAAGTGTAAAAGTTCACACTGAATTTTCAAACATGAAAAATCTCAAACCAAAGTAGAAGTAATATTCTTTTATTTCTTTCAGGAGGAAGTAAACCAGTAGTTCTTCTTTGCACTGAAGAAAATCAAGCTGTTACAAACATAAGCATAGCCTACATTTTCACAATGGCTCATTCCTACATAATAATCTATTATTTAACATTTACATATGTGGATATTTTTTCTTTTAAGTTTATGCCACTGTAAAGACAATAAGCAAATTTCAGTCCCCTCTGATACTATAATTTCCTCTTCGTAAGTCACAAATACTCCATTTTTCCATTTTGGATTGAAATGTGGCCTGAAGCATGAAATTAGTACTGCTGCTCAGGGTGGGTCAAAGGCAAAGACTCCAATATGGGTTTACTGAAATTTGCAAGAACTTCAATGGGTTACAAAACCAAACTGGGATTGAAAGCCAAGCTCCCATTCAGATGGATATCAAATCTCATCAGAATGAGTATCTCCTCATTTCTTGTTAGATTTTCCATGATGCTTATACTTGAAACTTCAGCATAATTGGATTAAGAACCTAAGCTATCCCATATGGGTTTGACAGTAATCTTATGGGTTGTTTTGTGGGGGTTTTTTTCCACTCATCTGCTTTACTGAGGGTAAGTGCAGAAAAGAAGCACATTAGGAAGTTAATGTTTAGTAAAGCTTAGGATGTGACTCAAGGAAGTCATCATGAAAATAAATACAGGGAAGTTGTGAAATATAGCACAGAACTGTGCTATTAATTAGCAAATAGCACTTTCTTCAGCAACAACAAAAAGAAATTAAACAAATGGAATGTCTCCTCCCTTCTGCCTCCCCATATATATCTATGCCTTCTAGCAACTTGCCATCTGACATTCAAACCATGCTACGCCTGGAATTACATAGTGCCCATACTGAACATATATTCCATGCACCGACAGACACAAGTGACATAGGAGCCACAGCACCCTCAGGGGCAGGGAAGTCCAGAAGTATGGGGGGGGGGGAACAGACCTCCTCGAGTGACTCTGGGATAGACCAAAAACCACACAGCTCTATGCATTCACCTAGGAGGCTGTTCTAGCAGGATTTTGAGTGCTGCCTATGCACCTGGGACCCAGGGCATTCTTGCCATCTAGGCTCACTCACAGCTGAGGCACCTACATAGAACTGTTAAGGTTGGAAAAGACCTCTAAGATCATTGAGGTCCTGAGGACTTCTGCCAGGAACTTTGTGGAAGAATTATGTTGGACCCAGGTCTTGCAAAGGCTTTGGCTAGCACCCTAACCACCAGAAAATCTTTCCTCTTGTTTTTCTTTATCATTCAAATGTCGAAGAATGGTCTTGCGGTTTAGCCCCAATCGGGATCAGAAAAACATGGAGCCAAGCACCCCAGGCATAGGCAGGAGAAACATGAATTGTAATCACTTGAAGGCACACCCACCTTAAATCAAAGGTACATTTGCTTCCTGGCTCCTGTTCCTGGCTTGGACCCTGCACAAGTCACTTGAACTGCTAGCGCTTCTGTTTCCTTTCCAGTAATTTTAGGATAACAAAACTGGCCTCCCTCCGAAGGCTACTGTGGGGATCCACCAATGCAGACTCATAAAGGACAGTGGGATCATTGGTCAGGGAGCTGTGTATGAGTGCATTGTACAGTTATCATACATGTTACTCATAGAGGACTCAGATATGTAACTACACATGCACACAATCATTTAGCTTTATTGTTTCGTTATGTTCCAGTGAACTAATTGCAGATTACTGTGTCATTAGTCTTAAATAACACTCTTTCCAGAATTAGTGATTTGCTCAGTCAAGCATCAAAATATGGCTGAATATCTTTAAATAATTTGGGTAATTTTTGCCTTCATATAAATGAGTGTCTGTAGTTTTACAAAGCTAAAACCTGACTCCCAAATTTTTCTTAGCTAAGGTTTCAAATATTACCATCGGCCATCAAAAAATGTTCTAAAGTAATTGAAAAATTTGTGAAAATTAATAACCTAAACAGTTAGCCATATTCTTTCTTCTGCTCCAGAGCTGCCCATGTGGCATTCCTGGTCAGAGGCTGGTTGGCAGGAAGAGTGAGCGTGTGTTGGGTAACTAGTAGGGCTGCAGCCTGGCTCTCCTCCCACTGGCAGTTCTCAGGCATTCCCCATGCTGCCCAGACTGCTGCTGCATCACTGGTGGCATCAGCCCAGCTTTAGATGGGGCTGTGTAGCTTGTTGCTGCTTTGCCATGCAGCCAACATAGTCCTGAGGAGCTCAACTGGGAAGAAAGTGGGAAATGTTAGTGGAGTAAAAGTCAGCCAGTTCTCTAGAAAAGGCATTTGTTTCCCTTGCCAAAAGTCAAAGTCTACTGTATACAAAGGAGGCATTATAGCTTCTCATAAAAAGGTCACAATAATCTTTTGTAATGGAAAGTGGAGTACAGCCTAAATATAGGATCTCTCCCAGAATTCCTATAGCGTGTAGATTAAATTGTGTTTATTAGTATTGTGTGGATTGCTGCTACACTGTGCTGTACTAAACTCAGCAGCTGAAAGAGAAGAAACTCAATCTATTCTGTGTGTAGCTGGAAGGAGATGTTATATGTATTTTAAAGCTGAGGAGTTCTAATTCATCTACAGAATGTTCCAAGATGAGTGAGTCACTGATCTCTCAGCCTCTTATGGAAAATGCATCTGCTTTCTTTATCTTTCTTCCTCCATCAGAAGTGTAACCTGTGGCATGTGCGTTTGCACAAGTGAGCATAATTTTATATGAGCTTTCAAAATATCTCATAAAAATCCATATTATGAGGAATTCCTGGACAACACATGCCATCATGCAAAAATTCTTGAATATAGAATTACATCACAAGCCATTGCTGTGTCAAAATATGTAAAGATTAGCTGTTAATGACTCCTGAATCAATAATGAACATATGAAGTGTACCTGAATACATATTCACAAAATACAATTTTGCAGGCTTGATAGAGTTCTTATACAAAGGTGACGGAAACTGGTTAATTACAATTAAATATTATCCTTTTTAGAAACCAGTAGTCATTCAATAATACATCATGTGCTACCCAGAGGAATGGGAGTGGAGATTTCTCTCTGATCTATTTGTTTTTATGTTCCTGAAAGCTTCTTAAATCCCATTCCTATACAGTTGCCACTAAGAAAACCTCCTGCGAGGAGAGTACCCTCAAGTCAACTTACCTGCTTAGCCGGTGTTTGAAAAAAATAAAAAAGTATTTTAAGAAAATGATGGAATTCCGAAACCTTATGTTGGCCCCACTTAATGTAAAAATCCTGCTCGGCCTTTCAAGTATGGTTGAAAATCTGGCAGGCATCACAAAGAGCAAAGCAATATATATTAGCTGTACTGTTAGGCATTCACTCCTAGGAAGCTCTGTCCTTTTGACTTTACAGATCTTGAAATGGGGAATTACTGGCAATTTTAACAGCAGAAAATTGAGCCAGTATTTTCCATGGAATAGCTTTTCCTCTTTCTGGCTATATTTCTAATTACCCAGAAACAAAACAGTCCTTATCTACCAGTACCTTTTCTATTCCACTCTCAATCATTATTCCAGCAACACACTCCACTCAAAAAGTGTGCCGGTTACTATTAATAAAGTCCATTAAGAAAAAAAATCGGCTTTTGCTACTTGATTTTTTTTTTTTTTGTGGCAAAGAAACAATCATTAACTTTTATAGTTTCAGCTCATATTACTGCTTGCATGAGATGGGGCAGCAATCACTTCTACTGCAAACACAGCAAAGCACTTGCAGAAGGCACATATTCTTTTTTATGTACACATTTATACACACGCGCATGCACGCTCATGCATGTTTGTGTAAGATCTGTGAGAGAAAAATTGAAAAACAACAAAAAGAATCAAAATAGATTTTCAAACCATATATCTGTAAATTGCATATCACTAGTCATGATATGCAGAATGCTATAGAAAACTCATAATAAGAAAAGATATTAATGTCAAGAACATATTTTGAATTCCGGCCATTAAAGCCTACTGTATATTCATCCTTCATAACTTAATGCAGTACACAGTTGGGATATCAGTGACTCTGAGTTTATCTGACTTACACCAGGAGAAGAAACAAACAATGTCACTGACAACTGAATATGCTTTTTTTTTTTTGAAAAATATATGGTTGCTGGAGGCCATGATTCTGGTGGAGTGAGATTCCTCTCCTTATTTTTGTTATCTAAAAGTGAAATGTCTTCTCTAAACTCATCACCTTGATTCTCTCTGGGGAAGTCAATGGGGAAGTGGCAATTAATCTTAGTCTACTGTAATTGCCTAAGATAGGTAGATGAGCTGCCCTTTGGAGGCATCTCATTCTTTTCCATTGACTGCAGAAAGCCAAGATAAATTATATAGATTTTGTCTTCTTAGGTGATTAATGGTCAGTGAGGCAAATACCACCTGACTTCCATGGGAGGAGAGAAAATTTCTCACTTCAAGGCCAGTGGAAGGAATGAGCAATCCAAGACCTGGAGGCTGCAGACAAGAATATGACTTCCTTACATCGAATCAGCAAGTCTGGAGGGAAGGAAACCCTCTGAAATTAAAGGCATGACTTTATTCAGTAATTAGGGAAAAAGATTTGGATTTCCCATAATGTCACTGCCCTTGAAACCCTCTTTGCTTCTGTTTCTAGTGACAAAGACTGGCTCTCCAAAGAAAAGGATCGGACCATCCTTTTCAACAGATGGTGCTGCTTAATCATAGGCAGTATTAGATCTCTTTCCAAAAGCATTTCTTGAGAGAGACAGTGGTCTTCCAGAGAATATAATGGGTAGGTCATGTGGAGGGGAGATACCCACTAATGATCATTGGTTTTTAGCCCCCATAAGCACTCCCTCTTTGGTCATGCCCCCTTTGAACTGCCAGTGGATGCTGACCAAGGGCAGTTTGCGCACTGTGTGCACTCAAAGGAGATAGCTGACCTTTGCACAGGTAGATAAGACAGTGGGATATCACTTGCTCTCTCTGACCACTCCAACACACCTGAGGAGAGGGATTCGATGTGTCCACGTGGAAGTCTGAAGATGTTCCGGCATCCCTTGTAACTCCCACAAACCCAAACTGAGCTACTCTGGCTACTTAGACAGGCTTCCAGGTGAAGCTTATTCAACTCCCTAGGACTTTCCTATAAAGTGACCAGACCATTGTCTGGAGACAGCAATGGTCTGCACTCAGGCCTGAAGGAGGAACGCATCCATGCTAATTTGTTTTAGGGCAGGATTAATTAACAAAATAACTACAGTGCACATGGCTGAGCACTGATCTAATCAGCTTGGCATGCATATTTTGTTCTACTACCCTCCATTGCATTAATATCCTCTAAAACAGGTGTCAAAATTAATAAGTGACAGGGGTAACTCCATTTTATGGTTAGCTAACAGTCTTCAGTAATGTGAGTAGTTCTATAGGAAATAATTGGTGACATTTTCTTTGGCAAAATTCTCAGAAATACAACTAGCAGGAAGCAGCACAAACTGAATTAGTAGACTGGTTTCTGTTTGTGTAAACCTTACAATTCCACCACAAAGTGTTGACCCCACTGATGGAACACTTGTGGAAATTTTGCCTCTTCTTTGCACCTAGTGAGGAACTTATGGTAGACACAGTCACCTTTGTTACACATTCCTATTCATTATTCTTTGTGGCAAATGCTCAAGCTGCTGTTCCCTACATGCAGGAGGACTCAGATAAGGGCAGCAGGTCTGCACCATGTCTTGAGCCTCTTTTACCAGCCATATCCCAGTGCCACTTCATGCAGCTTTTCTGGTTTTCTGTGTCTGCTCTGTCTCTGTGGTATTTCTCACACTCTTATGCACAGATGAAGTACGCTAATCCCCTTGCCCCTAAGGCATGTCTTCATAATACAAGACAGCAAAGGCTAGCCATACCCCATGCTTGCCCTGAGCTTCAGAGAGCAGCAGAAGGATGTCAGTGTGGCTGCACCACTTAAAACCTGGGTAAGCATCTGCATTGTGCAGTACATTGTGCACTGCAGACATAGTCAGCTAAGCTTTCCATCATACACTAGTGACTTGGTAATGCACTTATTTTGGCTGAAGAGCTTTGCTGTTTCAGCTATGGTCAACTGCATCTTAAAATTATCCTGAGTCAGAGGAACTGTGATACTAAATAATGCCAGTGAAGGTTAGCTTACTAAATAAAAATTTACTGTAATACACTGCTATAGTCCCTGACCCAACAGAGGTATCACTTATAAATTTCTAGTCTTCAAAGCAATTAAAAATAAATACTGTAAAAATCTGCTGCAATCAACTACAATGTGTACTAAATTGCTTGACTGTTTTTGTTTATGTAAAAAAGTAAAAAGAATTGCTTTTGATATCTTAATCTCTGTTTTATATCAGCTTTCTGTTTCTGGAATGTAAAGCAAAGATATTAAATATCCCATAAATCTATAACCAAGTTACTGGGAAAGAATCCATGAAAAGCAAATGCTGTAAGAAATGCAAAAGCTGGTTTCTCTGTCTAGTTAAGAAATTTCTATTCACATCTAAATAGTTTCTTCTAAAGAAAGTAGTACTTGATTGTCATTAATTAATTGTACATTATAGAGTTTAGATTTTTGCCTTGGAAACATGTATACTTGTGACATGCAAAGCTGCAGGTAGTTGCTTTAATTAGTTTTTCTTTTGAACAAGATGCTTATTCCATGGGGCAGGAAAATACATATATTAATAAATTATTTAAATGATAAATAAAGCAAAGTCTAATTAAAAAAAGGCTGAGAAAAAGTGTGTGGACCAAGCACTCTTGAACTGTTTCAAATGACTTAAAAATCTTCTTAAAAGTTATTAGCAATAACTGATGAACAGTAATTAGCAATAACTTCTTAAAAAATCTTCTTA
>JAWWLV010000001.1:66451791-66503141 GCA_035041135.1 Platyrinchus mystaceus | reverse complement strand
CTTAAAAATCTTCTTAAAAGTTATTAGCAATAACTGATGAACAGTAATTAGCAATAACTTCTTAAAAAATCTTCTTAAAATCTTCTTAAAAAGTTATTAGCAATAACTGATGAAAAGTTATTAGCAAGAACTGATGAACAGTTCTGGGGAGAAAAAGCATTTTCAGAAATAGACTGTGAGTCACCAGAGCCACTCACACTTGTTTTTGCCCGGTAGTCTTTCCCAAGTGCTATACTTAAAATGAATAATGTGCTTTTTGTTTTTGCCTTTTGTTCTGTTTATTTTTTGTTACCTTCTTCCCCGATGAATTTCACAATGCCTGTACTTATCAAATAAAAAACCATAGTATTTTCCAGAAGTATCAAAAAGACCTTTCTCCTGTCTATCCTCATGAATGGTTACCCTGATCTTTACAGTTTTCTTCCAGAATATTTTTTTCGTTGGCCACTGTCTGTGACAGGACACTGCACCAGACAGGTTACTGTGTTAGGAGGATCTGTGGTCATATTCAGCATGGCTGTTTTTACGCTACGTTCTTACAATACATGCACAGAGCTTTTGTATATTGATTTTCTGCAAGTCAGTAAGGCTGTGTTACACAAGTATGGATATGACAAACTGTGCATGTCTTAATCCACGCTGTTTAAACTGATTTTTTGAAATTGAAGTGTGTGATGACCAATTCCTAAAGTCGAGCTTTCAAACAGAAATTCGTTGTAGCCTTTACTATAAATAAGTTAATTATGTTTGCAAGCTATTTGCAAATATATTTTGGTGCTCAAAATATATCATAGATGATCAGAAATTGGTAGCAATTTCATTTGAGCAGGATAAATGAAGATGAAAATATATGTTCATTGCTTGAGGGAAATGGGAGTAATGAAAATTCTAAGTAATATAAAGAGCTGCAAGTTCCCTTTTTTAACTGACAATTGATAATGACACAAAGGTGGAAATATATGTGTTAGGCTAATATTAGGTGGAGATTGTTTCTGAATATGTGGAAGGAATAATCCAAGCAAAAGGTCCAAACTGCAAGGCCCTGAGCCTTGTAACTTCAGAGTTTGTCCTTCTTTGAGCAGGGGAGTGGACCAGAGAACTTCCAGTGGTCATGTCTGGCCAAAATTATCCTGTAATTTTATGTTCCTATGTCTCTCTATCCTAAAAGTAGGAAGAGGCAAGGAAAAGTGAGTAAGGAGAGTGAAATCTCTAGTCTTCTCCAGTAGGGATTAAAAAGAAAGCAGCTGCCGATATAGTATCCACTGTGGTGTGGGCAAAAGAATGTACAACAAGCAACAAGCTCCTCTATACCACGGAGGCTGAGGTTCTTTTCACATGTGTACATGGCTGCAGAACTTTGAAGAAAGCAGAACTTTGAAGGTGCTGACCAAAGGGATCTGTAAATGTGAAGATGCTGAGTGTGGGTTTTTAAAATGGCAATTTTCAGTATTCAAATACATGGATCACCCTTTTTCTTGAAACAGGTAGTATTGGTGATGTTAATGGCGCAATTATTCCCTTTTAAAGGAATAAAATTATTATAGCTCCTACACAAGTTCTAGTAAAACTACTTTAACACCTGAGCTATAGGATAAAAGAGAAACTGGGTTTTTTGTGTGGGTTTGTTTTTTTTTTTTTTATGAACTATATAATTATTCTCAGGATTTAGATGGTAAAGAGCTTGTTCAGTGGCTGAAAAATTAGGTGTTTTGAAAACAGTGTTCTCTAGTGCCTTGGGAATTCAGAGGCAGCTACAAGCAGATGTCCCAGGATGATTCAATAAATAAGGTCATGTTTGTAACAATCTTTTCACAGACTACATAGGATGTTCAACATTAGGATCAATGTGATCTATTTCTGGTTTTTAATAAAAGAGGAAAAGGAAGCAAAGAAAATATAATCAAACAAGACAATATTTCAGAATTGAATAATGAAAGTTGTGGGTATTGAATTTGGATGGGACTTGGGTTAGTTTTGTAAGTTGGGTTTTTTTTGTTTGGTTTGGTTTGGGTTTTTTTAATAGCCTTATTCAAATGTAAATAACTTTATCTCACTCTTTTAAAATATACTCTCTGTACGTTTTCTGGGCAGAAACAGTACTTACTCTTGGCAACTCTCAGTTTTGCATAACATCTGTAATGAGCTATGAAAATTAGATAAATACCATGAGCTTTTTCTTGCTAATTTTTTTTTTGCTAAACAAAACAGCAGATCCAGATTATGTTTCCTTATGCTCCAAGATACACAACTTAAGAAGAGGGGGTTGTTTTTTCAAGAATATTTTACTTTTCTTATTCCTTATATAAACTCTTTCTGTATCAAAACAATAGTCTTTCATTCCTGAAATCAACTGTATATGAAATCTTCAAAACATTCCCCTGGCTTAATAAAAAAATAAAAATTAAAAAACCCCTCTTCCCTTTGATGAAAAGGTACTTATAAAATCAGGTTACATAGAAATATGTGACAAATGGGGTAGGCTGAAGAATACATCTCCTTGGGTTTCAGAATTTTATAGAGCACCAGCAGCACTTTGTGATTTAAAGCAGTAATGAAGACAATAGTGTATGGAGCCCCTGATAAGGAGTTTGTGGAAACCTTAAAGGGAGTGAAGCAATTGCAAACACTCATGTCTGATAAATAAAGGACTTCAGGAGTCTTCAGCTCCAGATGTTCTCTCTACCTCCTAAGTTACAGAAAGGTACCCACAGGCTAGCTTTTATTAAGTATGAGGTGTTCATTCTGAATAGGATGTACAGTAGTACATGAAAGAACTGCATGCCAAATACAAGAAAACCCTATAAGATTCTAATCTTAAATGTGGCAATTCACTTTACTATCCAAATAAGTTTGTTTTCTACAGGAAAAGTTTCTTTATGTTGGTTTGATCTTGCAAGTCAGGCGAGCTCCTGGGAGGCCACATCCTCCAAATGAGTTTTGTACTTGAACTTTGGGGCTACATTGCACAGATCTGTATTGCTCACCACAATATGGCAAACAGCACCAACATGTACTTCCAATGAGACAGTGAAGCATGTGGGGGCAGTACTAGGTCAGCACCCAAAAACAGATGAAACAATTCTGTCAGCACAGTGGGGTTAATAAGATTTATCTTTTAAGATTTGACATAGGTGCTCATTTTACTCATATAGGTGAAAGCAAAATTATTTTAATGGATGTTACATTAAAATAATTGAGAACCTCAGATTTTCAGACTTAAATATTTGTGTGAATATGTGGAAAATTTTTTTCAAGATATCCTAAACAATTAAAATAATTATTTTAATTGTTTATTGTAAAAGAAAGAAAGCAAGCAAGAAAGCCAGCTTTTTATGCTTTGTGTAGCTTGTTGATTTTCTGATTGGAATTTTCATAAACTGCTGGTGGTGTTTGGAGCCCCCTTGCCACATTATAACTACAGTAAAGTCAACCTTCAGATCTCAAACTTTCTCCAAAGGCAATTCTTTCCTCTGCATCAGGAAGGAGTGGGAAGAAGGGGAGTTAACCGGATTAATGTTTGTCTAGCTAGCAGAATGCTTGTCATCGTTGATCAGGACTCTAATTTATGTGACCACATGAGAGATAGAGACTCTCAGTCAGCAACTCTCTTGCTCACTACAGGAGGAAGATATTGGCCAAAATTCAAACCTATTATTTATTTTTGAAAATACAAATTCCACTGGAATTTCCCTGAAGAATAATTTTAGCCAGAGAGGGAGGTAGGACCAAATTAATACAGACGGAAAGCCACATGATATAGCCAATGGCTGCTGAAAACTCTTAATGTAAAACAAAACAAATCAATTATTTCTTATAAATTATGATTTAATATTACAAAACTTTAAAATTCTATAATATTTCCTAATATTAAGCAAAGAAACAGGTTTTACGTCTTTGAACTAAAGATGAGTTAAGGAAAAGAAGAACTTGCCTCAGGAAGCAAGTATGAAATAAAGATGAAAGAAAATTTGATACTGGGGCTGAAGTCCTGGGTGGTAGTAGACAAGGAAGGATGAATAATGGAGTCATTAATTATCCAGGGAAGACTGACAAGACTTGAGGACTATCTTCCAGGTGGAAAGAACTGAAATGAAAGCTAGTGACTCCATTTCACAGAAGAGAGCTGGAAAGTGATAGCAAGCTCCAGGTTAAATATGGTGAGAATAACTGTTCAATGAAAAGGGTAATGAAAATGTTGTGCCAGAGAATACGAAGCAGGTAGGATGAGTTTCACCTCACCTCACTTTAAAAATCTTTGAGTTAGTCATTCAGATTCCCTTTATAGTCAATAAGTACTTCCAGGGAGTGAGTCACCTGACCTAAATTAGACGTCTATCTTGAGATGAGATGAATCACACACTCAGAGTGTCTATTGATATCTATTGACTATAAAAGGAACCAGGACTTGCTTAGATGCAGACATCTACATTGCAGATGAATATCATCCTTAGGCATTTTACACAGTAATTTGATAAACACCAAGAAAATCCATTATTTGGGGCCAAGCTTCAAATACAGAATGTGGGCACCCTCTGGTGCCCTGGTACGCTCTGCCTCACAATATAACTGGAAATAGGATTAATAGACTGGGTTTTAGGATAATCCTTTACTGAGTTGAGAAGGAGAGGCCACAGCAAGGAATGTTGTTCCACAGAAAACTGCTGTTAATGACAATAATTAGGCTGAATCAGAGGCTCTGCTTAAAAGACACAAGTAAGATATGTGTTGGGCGGAGGAGAGAAGGAGCAAATGTCTTCACTTTGGAATGCGGGATACTGCATCTAATCAGAGACTGATATCAAAGTGTTAAAACTTTATTAAAAGCAGAATCTAAACAAATGCCTTTCTACTCTCCTCACCCTCCCAAATTCCTTAATGGAGAGTTTAAATGAAAATAAAAGTTCAAAATAAGTTCAGTCACTCTTAAGAAGCTCTTATATCTGAACATTCTGCAATGAGAGCAATTTGTTATATATTAACAGGAAGATTTAAGAAGTCAAATTTTAGAAAGGTGTGGCTCGTGCTAGCAAAAAACTGCCACATATTTCAAATTTCCCATTCTTTTAAATATTGTATGTTATATTTACACTTGCAGGCTATTGAATATAATCTGTATTTTTAATTCTTTGATTGCTTTCTGCTCTGTAGTCTCACTTATGCACTGTGTCATCACTTGGTTGAAGTGGACCAAAATGTTAACATTGACTTCTGTTGGTGCAATGCCAAATCTCATGCATCTACAAACACAAGATATCCATCATCAGTAATATTTTGCTCTGTGTGCAAAGGATCAAGCAGAAGTGTTGATTTTGGCTGCCTTGGTTGGGGACTGCTAGTTTGAAAATCCTGGTGGAACCTCAGGTGCTATTCAATATTCACTATTATATTCATTATTTATATTATATATATATATTATAATCACTATTTCAATAGTGGAAATAGTTAAAAATTAAAATTTTACTTTTTGTTCCACCTTTTCTCAGATAGACACACCCTGTTGATACACAGTTTGATCCCTACTTTACAATCAGGATGTTGCAGTATGCCCCGCGTGGGATCACCCCTCTTCTTTGTAGAGGTAACTGTTTTCAGAGTGTTCTGCACTCTGTGGGATTTAGTGAGCTGTAATAATCAGAAAACAGAGAACCAAAGCATTTTTTCAAGGTAGCCATGATACAAGTTGAAATGCAGATATTTAAGTAAAATACTGTTATTAAGCAGATGTACTTATAAAAATTATACTCTATCTACAGTACAGTAAAGTTACATCACTGATGACAGTAACTTTATTTTCCCTAATACTGTACAGGAATTTTTTGAGCAGGATTGTGACTACATTACTGATAAATCAGCAGTACAAACCCAGCAAATATGCAATAGATTAAATGAGGTATATGGTAAAATCCGCCCTTTAAAACTACAAAACTCCAGGGAGGCTCAAACATGGAAACATCTACATAAAAGTTGCTTGCATAATTCATGGCAAGGCTTAGTATCATGTCCATTAGAGCCAATACAAGGAATACAAAGGCAGTTTTAAAACAACCAGTAAAACATTTAAATTTGCTCTGCATTCAGACTTAGTGTGGAGATTCCAGTGAATCTTGGAGTGCATTTCTTAGTTTAACATTTGTTTTGCTAATTCCTCCATGTCTCCATGGATTGTATTTACTGTTCTGTTGCTAATGCATTTTAAAGCTTTAAAGCTTTTAACCTTTAATCTCCACTTATTCAAGTGAGGTTAAGTGATCTTTTTCCTTACCTTGTGTCCAAAAACAGGTCTTCAATCAAACATTCTTCTGAAAAGACCACACTCACACTTGCCTATATCCTTCTAAGCTTCCTTTTAAATACGGAATCCTTTCTTAATGGTAATTCATAAGAAATATATTAAACAGCTAGTGCAGCATTCAAGACCAAAACAAACACCGTTTTTTTCTCCATGTCTTTTCACCTTTGAAGGGGGAGATACAAAGCACACTTGACAGAGACACATAGACAGGGTGTTTCACAGCAAAAATGATATTACATTTATTTGAAGTAGTAGTGCCATACTGCTACTGTACTGCAACACATAGATTTTACTGAGATAAGAGCCGAGAGTCAGGGTAAAAACAGAAAGTCGGATATGCTGTATCTAGGCAGATATGTTTTTAAATAAATCAACTCCAGAATTAGTTTTGTCAGTGTAGGTACTGAGTTATAATTAATTCAACAAAGACCTTAGGAAATAGCAATGTTTCTAAACATTCATTAAGCTTTTCCATTGGCATTCCTCCCTGATTCAATCCCCAACACATCCTACCTTCTGCAGATGCCTTCATCTTTTTGTTCATGAAGAGGGAGCCTGGGAGATGAGCTTGGAGCAAATAGCCATCCTTTTGACAAAGAAAATTAGGAATTAGTGTTCTGCCACCCTACACTACAAAGGGAGACACACAAGTACTTGAAAAATCTGTGTCTACTATATCCCCTTTCAAAAAAATCAAGTTTTACACCTTTTTTCTTGCTGTGCATCGGTAAGATAGGAATCAGAGGACAGCAGGAACAAAAGGCCTGCAGAAGAGGAAGCAAGTAGGCAGGAGGGTATACAGGTGCTCAGATGGGTCTCTTAGTGGAAAAAAAAAATCCCTTCTAGAACGGAGATTCACAGAGTACCTAAATCCAATTCTTATTTACTCCTTGGCCTCTAGGTTGAAATTGTCAACCAAGTCCCTAGTTAGCTATTCTAAGATTTGTTAATGGGATCTAATTACATGATTTGACTGCGAAATCTTTCTTCTAGAATTTTGCATATCCTCCAAGATTCTGTATAAAAACTGTATGTGAAAATAGGGATGACATGGAAATATCAGTTCAGGGAAATGCTGACATGCTGTTTCGTTCTATGTGGATTACTGAATACAGACAGTGTCAGTCTTAAAATGAAAGCAAGGAAATGAGAAATCCAAACTTAAGAAGCTACAAAAACTGTGACTTTGAATTATCAGAGACAGATTCAAAGCTGGTTGTTGTCCTTAGAAATTTTTCTGCTTACCCTGTAATCTGTCTGTAAGCTTCCAGAAAAATCATGTAGCAAAATATCCTTTCAGTATAAAAAGCTCAGGGTTGTTTCTTGTCTACTTTGTTCGCATGGTAAAAAGTTACAAGAAATTTGAAACCAAATTAGTTCGGTAACTTATGGAAAGTAGAAATACAGTTGACTCTCAGATGATGTAACAACATAAATATCATGCTCAGTGACATTGCAAACCAGCAAATACTTCATTTCAGTATGCAATGGCATTAAAAAAAAAAAAACCTTTAAAGGAATCTCGCGGCAAGTTTGTTCAAAGATAGTATTCTAGGGTGTTTCTTTTTTTGTTTTGGTTTTAATTATAGCAATTGCCATTAATAAAAGGTTCTGAGGTAAGGACTTGTGCATTCCATTCACTCAGTGCCGTGTTTAATTCCTATCAGTGTTCAATCACTTGTTACTTTATTTTTAGGGACAAATTTATAGCAAGCTGCTGGATCACATGTACCCAAGTATTTGAAGTATCTGCAGCTGCTTACATTGCAAGAGATCCAAGCTGCATTCCTGTCATGAATCATAGATTTGTGAGGGCAGAGCCACAAATATATATTAAAAAAATGCAGCTTACACGGCTTGAAATCAGATTTTAAACCACCTTCCCAAAGGATTCATACTGCCAGAAGAGGTGGGGCACTCCTTCACCCAGGTTATGATCTCTTTCCCTGCACAGGGCAACTTTAGCTTCTTATTATGAGCTTCTGCTGGGATGTTTGCTGAAGACACACCATACTCACTGTGTGACTGTAGATAGAAAGGATAATTAACAGATAATTAACAGAAAATCATTCAGGACAACATCCCAGGGTGGTTCCACTTGCAAAAGCCGAGGGACAATGGATTTTGCATTGTCATTGACGTAAATTCTTTCCTGCAGGATTTGCTTGTGCAAACAGGACTTGGACATATAGCTTATGTCATTTTGCTATATACGAGTGTCACCAAATGGTATCACAGTTACTGGTGGTGAAATAGGTGAGACAGGAAAGCTATCATGCAAAAAATTGGTCTGTGGTGGATAGATCTACGTATCAGTGAATGTCTGTGTGTGTGAATGGACACAGACAGTGTAGTTCATTCTCAATCACATTCTCTATTTTGAGAACGGCGACAATTGCCAGGTTACTCTGAAAATATTTGGGACTAAAAAGTTTCCCAGCTGCTGCTGTGACTAGATAATAAAAATGAGAGTGATTGCTGTTAGTCACTAGTGATTGTTTTGTGATTCATTTTTAGCTTCCGATCATGAAGGAAAAAAACTGCCATGTGACACAGATATCAACCCAACCAATACAAATAGAGTTAAACAAACAGTTCATGAACAACATGCAGTCTGAAATTAAAATTGTTCACCACTCCCTTTGTTTTTCTTTCCTTTACAGATTGGAATAATTCTGAAGGGAAAGAGGGTAAGTTCATATGTGAGTCACTAACCAGAGAGGGCTGAACTGCTTGCATAGTTTGAAAAATTCTCTGTATAATAAGATAAACGTAACAATGTAAGTACATTCATTCAATGAGTAGTAATTGTAATAATTATACTATGAAAATTAGAATTTATTAGAATCCTTTGGACTTCATAAAAACTTCTACAATTTATTATATAAGACAAGAAGTCTCAAATACTGCACATGAAGGCGAGACTGTTAGATCATAGAAAGTTCCAACTTAAAGAAAAGCTATGTTTACCATTCTGCATATATTTTATCCTTCAAAATGTCCACAAAAGCAGTTGTGCAATTTCTTTCTTATTTTCCACATCCTATGTATCTTCCTGATTTTCTTTCCTAATCTACAATGCCAGTTTAATGATTCAAACTTAATTTTTAAGCCAGGTCTTCTTTTTAACAGGAAATTAATGTTCAGTCCCCTGATAGTTTATAAAGAAACTGTGATCATCTCTTTGCTTGCATTCTGAAGGAGATATATGTAATTTCTTGATGCAGGAACAACATACAAATATTTTTCTCAGATAATAAGAAAAGTGTGAAGAATAGTAAAAGAAGATTTTCACAAAGCAGTATCTTGGGAAGATGAGAGTAATGCTTTATTTCAGTATTTAAAAGCTTCTTATGTTCTTGCCTGTGTTCTGTGCTAAAAATGCAACATTTTTGACACGTATACATATAATGAAATGAATGTGTCAGTGCTTTTCTAGGATCATGCATTTGAATAAACAGTTACTAGACAGACACAGCAGTAGTAAGGCTGATATCAGGAGTACATAATCACATGGAGTAAAGAGCACCTGAGACTAATAGTGAACTGGGAAGTAACCTGTGCCTTTTTTTTCCCTGTTAATATTTTTTTGTCAGTGCCTTATCTACCCTACAGAAGGAGGGATAGTTATGAGTTCAAACAAATACCGTTTCTGAGCCCCTTCATACAACTTGCCATCTGAGTTTAACTTCCCCTCTAAATCAGCTGTTTGTGTGATCTCTTAATGCTGAGTTTGGAGAAAAGAACAAAATGTAGAATGATTTTTGTGTAAGAATGCCTGTCTTTTTCATTTCTGAATATTATAATGATGTTTTATACCAAATTTTAAAGGCACATCTGTTCATCAGTAACGAGTCCATAAAGTGCTATCAAATAATAATGACATATTATTTATAGGTATTGCAAAAGTGCTACCTATTAAAGGGTTTTCTGAGAATAGCAATATATTACTCATCAATCCATGCTGACCAGAAGTCTTTTTCAGACAACTTCCCACATTTGGTATGTGTATATATGTTTACATGGTCACACACAAAAGCCCGGAGAGATTCTTTGTTGAGCAAGAGTAAGCTGCGTTCCAGCCAGTTCTGCCTGGAAGCTTCTTGGCCCTGCTAGTATGGAGTGCTCCTGAGCTAAAATAATCAGGGGAGGTTTAGGTTGGATATTAGGAAAAAGTTCTTCACACAAAGGGTGGTTGACCACTGGAATAGGCTCCAAGCCAGAGAGAGTTCAAGAAGTGTTTGGATGACACTCTCAGGAACATGGTGTGATCTTGGAGGTGTCCTGTTCAGGGCCAGGAGTTGGACTTCGATGATCCTTGTGGGTCACTTCTAACTTGGAGTATTCTTTGATTCTGTGATTCTGTAAAATACTCTTTCTTGCACAGCACTCCTCACCATGGAGATAGGCTCTGTTGTTAAAGAACAATATATATGATTCTACAGGTTTTCCTAAGGCTATTGTTTTGGATTGATGACAGTGCCTAAAGAAACACATAATATAATTTACTTCAAATTACCTATAAAAGTGTGTTCAAATATTTGTTAAAGAATTGCAGGGGATGCATTTTCACAGTTAATTTGAAATCTCTTTGATTTCTTTTCTCTTCAAAAATATTGCAGTTAATCATACAGCAGAAACAACACCATATGTTTAATCTCAATAAAATTAAAGAATAATTTTGTAGAGAACAAAGAGAGCAAAGATGTATTCAATGCAACTATCCTCATTTAGACTGCACTGTTACCAGTACAAGAACCTTTTTTCCAATAAGTCTGTAACATAACTATGACACCTTTTCCCCTAGCCTGGTTCAGACTTCTGGCTACTACTACAGTACAGGTTATGTTTGTCAGAAAATATTCACAAAAATCAGAGCATGTCCCTGTCTGGTTCCTCAGCAAAAATATTAACTAAACCACTTTCTTACTACTCCTGTTTTGGAGTATTTGCAAACAGTGACAGCAAAGGAACAAATTAAATCAGTTCTTATGTGAAGTCACAAAAGATTATTTTGCTGTATCTGACATTCAGTCAGACTAAAGAAGTATGCATTTGCATATACTTGTTTCAGGCTTGTATTTAAAGTAAATGATCAATCAGTGTAGAAGAGACTAAAAATCAATAAAGCAAATACATTTTCCTTGTAACTTGTCCAAAGGTTGTGATTTAGTTACAGTGCAACTTAAGTTGCTGGTTCAGTTACAGCATGTACGACAGCATAACGTCTTTTTATTGATCACAAACTATGTGGCTCACAAAACAAAGAGAAGAGAGTTCAAAAATGCCAAGTCCAAAAAAGAATTTCGTCTTAATGGGCTTTTTTACAACCATTTCCCTCATTGCGTCTTGATCTGAAGTCCACAGGAGTCAACAACTGCAGTGAGTATTAAAATGGGGTTTTGAAACTTTTTAAAATTAAAGAATGGTAATAAAACCTACATATGATAAACATTAATTTGCCAGAATCATTCCTCATATGGTGATTGTGTTGATGACAGTGACATTTTGCCACACAGAATGCAAACAGAAGAACTATGTAGAGAAGGAATAACTGCAAACAGAAGAACTATGTAGAGAAGGAATAACTCTCTTGAACATTAAAACCCCAGGTTTTCCTCAATTTGTAAAGTAGAATTACTACTTCAGTTTTTAAAAAAGTCATCTTTTCATGGACAAGATTCTTGTCCATTCCTTAAATGGAGGACTTTGAAGACCAAGCCAACAACAGGTAACAACCACTGTGTATGGAATTATTTATGTGCATACACAAGTGTATATACACCAAGTGTAAAATGCCTCTTTCTAAAATCAGTTGTAATTTCTGGCCTGGGAAGGCTGGCTGAGAGGGAGAGAGATTTTGTTACCACAGGCGTAAAAAAATTCTGGCACCAGCACTTGCAACCACAGAACAGAACAGAGTAATGATAGTTTACATTTTTTAAATTTCCAGGAGGACATATTTAACATCCTATGGGCCTATCACTTAAAAATGTATGCCATCCATTCCTCAAATAAAATTCCTATTTTTAATGACTTCTGCTTTGACCTTGCAAAACAGACAATGCCATGACCAATTATCCCCAAAGTCTTCCTTAAATCTCCTCTAAAATATTGCCTACTCCACTGAAAAAAAAGGATCAGGATTTCTAAAAAATTTGAAGTGAGGTAGTAAGTGGCTGCCATCCTTTAAAATCAGGATGGCTTGGACATGAATTTCCATGCACTCCCTCACAATGTCAGTCTCTACCAAAGAGACCACTGAATTTGCCTTCACACAACCTGTAGTGTCCCAGAAGGTACAAAGAAAGCCAACCTGAGTAAACAGAGAGATGGATATGTTCCTGGGTTCTGTTTTTCCTCTGTAGTTTCTTAATACATAATAGATTTCTTGTAGTTAGCCCCTTAACCAAATGACAGCAAGATTGTGGAAATTATTATAATTTGGAGTCACTTACTGCCTGCTTAAGACCAAACCAGAAACTGTTTTTCTAAGTAAATGGTGAGAGCATTTACCCAAGGAATGGAACATCCAGGTACAAATCCTCACTTCAGAATACCTTTATACCAAACAAAATAGTTGTGGCAAGGGGAGCTGAAACCAAGGAACTCGGCAGAATAGATATGTGGGTGGCCTGGATCTAGGCTCTGCCCTGTGCCAGGTGAAAGGCTTTGCCACGCTCTTCTAGCAGAATAGCTTCATTATTAGTGTGAAGTAGAAAAGCATACCCTGCCTATACATGTTGCTGTATTTCAACCGTGTTTACGGGATCAGGTCCATGATATCCCTAATGTGAGATTCCTGCTTTGACTTGGACTTAAACAGCTTCAGTGCTTGTGGTGATTTAGACTTTTAAAAGCTTTTCAAGTCCACCACTAGTAAATATTTAGTAGGAATACTTATTATTACTTATTAGCCTTATTTGTACATGGTTCTTTCAGTGTTCATTCTTGTTGGTAAGGAATTGCTAGCTCATCAGAGAAATCTGATCACTAGAATGAGGTGGGAAAAAGAGAATAGGGTATGCGTGCCAAGATAAGTGAAGCAGCTAAATACGGAAGTTATAGCCAATCTCTTGCTTTGGCCTTTGTACACTCTGTGATGTTTCAGTGAAATGAGAGGTCATGGTACATTCTCAAAGCGTCTTAATATGGGCCACCAAGTGTTAAAACAGAGAACAGAGCAACACAGCAATGAATCACAAAGACTGGTAGGGAAGTGTTAAGATTTTAAGTAAAAAGTATGCCAATGCTCTAAAAAGTGCGGTCTGCACTGGAGGATAGTGGGATATTGTATTCCTTCCTCCACCCACCCCACCCCCCCCAAAACCCCCCCTCTTCTTGTACCACGAATTCTGCAATGATAAGGGTTGACATTCCTGGGAGGTCAACTGCCAAATCAATTAAAGACAATTTGGATGTGGAGGCTGAGCTACTGATAGCATTTCTTCCCAGAAGATGATATGAAAGACACACTCAGCTTCCTTGCCACAACCTTTCTGTTCTATTCTGCCTGGAGAAGGGAGGGACTTGGAAAGGATGTGTCCCATATATTTCAAGTGTACAATAAGAAGGTTCTGAAAGGATACTGAAAACAAAAGGCAAATTATAGGAAAATTTAATAACAAATGAAATAAAAGAATATGACTTGCGTGAACTTGGCAGAGGTAAGAGAAAATGCTTATCTGCTGGGAAGTGAATATGTAAGAAGACAAAAGACTTTGAAAATATATCTAAAAGACTTTGAAAATACATCTTTGGTTTGATTGGCTGCTTGGTATCATAGTTCTTTGTCACATAAGTTTTTTCTAGTACAAATAAATTTTTTGAAGAGATCTGTTTCATGAACTGACCTGCTAGAAGAGTACAAATATGATCTTTCACGTTACCCTGAATTGAATAAATAGCATTCTTTTTTTTCCTTTGAAAAAAAGTCACTGTTATTCCTCTAGTTCAACAGTCTCTCACTTTCCTGTATTGCAAGCCAGTTTTAGTTATTCTGATGAGTCACAGGATTGTGCTGCCAGGAGGTTCTTTTGTACAGCCAATGCATTATTCCAAAACACTTCATTTTATTTTTGCTAGAACTTTGTCTAAAATAACTTTGGCCCATTTGGTCCTAGATTTGTCCCATTCAGGTTTCAAGCACATAACTCATACAGGAGGTTAACAGCTTCCTGAATATGCAGTAGACACCCTCAAAAGTTAAATTAGGTTCAATTCACCGCAACACTTCCTATTCTCATTTAACTCAATACTGAGAAAGCCTCAAGTGACTGCTACTTATAGACACCTCAGTTAGGTGGGATTAATTCAGGTCCTGAAGTTTTTAAATCTATACTAATCACCTATTTTTAAAGGCACACTATCTTTCACACAGATACCATGGCGCTGATACAAAATTTGCTTGTGAAACTCTCACACATTTGGCAGACTTGATGTTTAGCTTGACATCTATGACCCTTAAATCCTAGCACCCAGAGGTTATGGCATAGGGTATAGGACTGATGGGAAATACCTACAGTTAGCCTAGCTACAATAATTTTTACTAGGTGAAAAGTATATGAAATACGTATTAATGGGATATGCAGTCCTGCAATCACCAAATCATGTTGGGATATATACTAGTGGGTTGCAAAATGAAGCAAAGTTTGAACAAGCAACTTCAGTTTGCAATGTTCTATACACAGCATAATTTGGAACAAGATATACCAAGATCTTAGTTTTTCTTCAGATAAATTTGGGTTGCAAAGATTTGCTTCCCTTCCCTGTATAACTATATTTCACTTTGCTATGGAAGATCATTTCCTGATAAACTGACAACTGTTCAGCTTCTAGCAGCACTCTTTGTTACTGTGTAAAGGAGCTCACTATACTACAGTCCCTGAGATTGCTGAGATCGTTGCAAAAATCCTTCACCAAAGTGGTTTTTTACATACAAAATCGATGGGAACACTTTCTGAACTTTCAGTCCTTCTCTTGTCCCCTCCTTTGTGTGTGTTTGTTCTTACTCAGCCCCATCATCATCTGGCATTGTTCTTGACTAATTGTAACGGACTGATTCTTAACACGTGTTGTCAGTGGATTGTTTTCTGGCATATCTGACAATATTACCATCTACTTCAATCTCTTATAAATTTTGGTGGTTTTATGCTGTGGAAATTTAATAAACAGACTGGTAATTTAGAAAAAGAAATGTCAGCAAGATGTGTGGGATAGGACAAGGCCTACTCTATATCCCATATTCTTCAAATGCAATTGTTTCTTTTCAAAGAAGTACAGCTGTTCAGCAATCAAGAACTATCTGTAGCCCATATGCTAAAGCCAGATGTCAATATCACTGTGTGTGAATTTAAAATGCACTGTTCTGAGCAGTCAAACCATATTTCAGGGGAGGACATTGTCCAGGGAACTGAAGCGGGAGAGTTTCCAGCACAGCTCCCCGCCAAAGTAGTAATAAATCCTTTCTTTAGCATTTGGACAAAAGCTTTGCATTATGTGGAAAACTAACTTTTCTTTCTTAACCAATAAAGCAGCAAAACTACAAACCAGTGTTTTAAAAAATGCTCACCTCTCTCCACCACCTATGAAAGGCACAGACTGTGAGCAGCTCAGACGAAAACATCTACTTTTTGTCAAATGAATCCCACCCTCGGTGCATAGTCACATGTGATTATGAAAGCACAGATTTACTACCTTCCACCCCTACAGTGCATGCTGTATCTTCCCACTCATTCCACATCCCTGCATGAGATATGTTCATCATATGTGTCTCCCCCTCTGATCCCTTTAAATGCTCTTTGCTCAGCCAGTATTGCTGAGGTAGGAGGAAACCTTCCACCACTCCAGTGACCCCCAGCACCACTTAAGAAGCATTGCTTTCTTGGTCATTTACTTTCCCATCTACTAGTAGTGCTAGTAGTCTCTCACTTTTCTTTTTGTTCCCTATCTGAATGCTATCAGTACAAATCACTTGTTTAGATAGATTGAGGGAGATCACGGACAGATCCTGTGTCCCAACATCTGTGTCAGGGTTGGAGGTTGGAGAAGAGCCGTCTCACATACCAGAATGACTCTAAAGATTATATTAAAAAAAAAAATTGAGACTACAATGAAAATTCTTTTAGAGATCTATTCTTCTGATGCCACGAAAAAAAATCTTTCTGGGGTAAACCAAATGTTGGTAATAAGGCATTGAAATTCCAGCAAAACTAATGAGAAATGAAAACAGAACTGATGTGGTATTCAGCATTCTGAATGACAATTCTTAGGAAAAATGAAGGGGCAGAAACTTAGAATACATGCTGGATAAAAGGAAATACATTATTGGTTTTCCTTTTTTATTGACCAAAGCCCTAGGGTCCCATCACATACTAAATTCTCTACAGTTCATTATAATATAAATCTCACCCTTTTTCCATACACAGTGCACCTATTCATCATCAATGAACAACTATCCTTACACCATTAATTTTTGTACATTTAAATTCAAGACTATTGCTGGCATGGAAACTGCAAGACCCCCCAGGATGCAGTATAAAACTGTACACTGAATCATGAACATTAGAAGTTGCACAACCACAAGTGAATGACCTCACATTTCAAATAGTTTGATCCAGGATGGTCTTTTTAAGTGAGAAAGACTGCAAGGTTGCTTGTGTGCATGTAAATCAGTGGAGCACATGGAAATGGATTGTATATAAGAATAATTCAAACAGAATTTTTTCTGTGTGTATACCAGTAACAGTTTGAGAAGCACAAAGCTTTCACCAAAGTTGAAATGAGTCTGTTCTTCAGATATGAATATAATTCTCCCCCCCATTCTCCCCCATACTATTCAAAGGACAGATGTAATTTACATTTTTCCTTTCCCGGAAGATACCAGATGGTTAACAGAGTGCTGCAGGAGCTGAATTCAGAGGAAAAGAGATGGCTCCTATTTCCAAGAATTGTGTAAAGTTCCAAATTTCTGTTTAAAGGTTTTTACAGCACTTTGTTCCCAACAGTTTATTGTATCCTGACTAAAACAATTTTGGCATACAATCCCAATAGGATAGCAGTGTCCTCATATATGTTAAAACTACTTCAAACCTTTGACATCTGACTGAAAATGTTAACTTCTCAGGCATTATCTTTAGCTTTGTTAGCCAAAGAACAAAAAAGAGCACACATTTGCCAGCACTCAGGATACTGACAGCAAAACAGCCCCCAAAGAAGTAAGTCAATCTCTCTTACTTCACAATAAGGCATATACACTCTTTGAGGGACTGTATCTAAAGGAAAATTGTTCTAAAGCAGCTGAGTAGCTTGACAGCTACTCAATACTTCAACATTTGGGTCTCCATGAATGGTAACTCTGAGACTTATAGGTGTTTAGACACACTCTCAGTTTAAAAAGAACCATTCCCTAGGGTTTTAGAGAAGCCTGCTTGACTTCTGAGTTGATTAATGTAATCACTGGATAAAAGGAGGTGCTTGCACTGCATGAATGAGCTCTCCTAACAAGAAAATGGCTGGAATCCAGCCAGCAGAAGACAGCATCGACCTGTCCTTTCTCCAGAGCTTAGGCCCAGGATTTGCAGAGACGCACGCCTAATCGCATCGGTTTCAGGCTATTGCACACAATCTGACATTAGGCATTCACAAAAGTCCAGCCTGCTTTTCTAAATCCAGTCTGCCTTCTGCATAACTGTTTATGGTTTAAACACTCATGAAGGATGCAGGAAGTTTAGATGCCTGAGTCTTTTTAGCTTGATCTGTGTCCTAAACTCCATGCTGGAGACCAGCTATGCACTATATTTTCCTCCTGTTTAAGCTTTGTTCTTTTGAGCAAGGTCCAGATTTAAGACAGATCTTTTCTTACTGCTGGAAGGAGAACAACAAATAGTTCAGGAACCTCTTGGGTAGGTCGCTCAGCTGGGAGAGGGGAGACCTGGTTCAGGTCCTGACCTTAGTCTCTACCTTTTTTTCTAAATCTCACTTATGCAAACTGCATAAACATCTCTGTGAGGGGAACCAGGCATCTCCCTGCTCCCTGCAGAGTGCCCTAACTGTGAGGCCTGAGAGATCTGGGCAAGTTTTCCCTCAGCATGTGGGACACTGAATCATCCTCTCAAGATGCCTAACTTTCTTACTTGTCTGACTAAGCTGCCTGAACACTTGATTTAGGTGCTGATTCCCTGAGCACTGGGCAGAAATTTTGTAGGCACTGCAAAGATAAAGTTCAAAACAGGCATTATCAAACTAGCTCTAAATCGCTTTTCAAAGGTCTTGCAGAAGTCCTAAGTCCACTAAATACACATGAAAAAAAAAAAAAGTCGCCAGGAGTTGTTTCCATTTTTATTTATTTGTTTTGTCTCAGTCATTCTTGCATCTGTTTAATTGCTGGAAAACTGTGCACTAGTGCAGTCATTTCCTAACCAGGTATGCTCCCTCCAATTGCAGACACTTAGATTGGACTGGCAGCTAGAGAAGACATCATCATCACTGCCATGAAGGTGAACAGAAGATGTGGCAAGGCAGAAGAATGGTTGACAATCTGTATGGCAGCATGCCTGGCAGGAGGTGTCAATTCCTTACCACAAAGGCTGCCCTTAGATTCTTCTCCTAAGGAGAAAACAAGAGAAATCGGACCACTCACAGGGACACAATGTTGAAGAGGACAAAGGGCAAGCCTAAAGAGAATAGCAGAGTATATTATAGCACTGCAAAGAATACAGTATTCATTCTCTGCTCTTGCCTCCCGGTGATTTTGCTGCCTTGCCCTCTGTACTTTATATTCTTTAGCTATTAAAGGAATTAAAAATTCAATAATGCACATTAAAAACTGCAGCCTTGACCTGAAGGAATGGAAATAACTGTTCAGGGTCTCTACACTTTCTCAGAGAAAGCATACAAAGACATTTACAAACTTGCAATTTATAAAAAAGCAGTAAATTGTTTCTTATATATCTTTATTCCATGCACCTATAAGGTTTGTATTATTTTTATGCAGAAGGTCAAATTAATTCCACATGTAATTCAACACAGCAAGTGAAGCTGCATTGTGTCTTCGTATGGCCATATAGATTACCTAGACTATCATTTAAAAAACAACCAACTACCACAGTTTAAAAGTATTTGTAATAAAACAAATTAGCATTTCACCATGTTCCTTCCTATGGCACATTAAAACTGCAGCTGTTTGTCTTTTACTACTCTGTCTTAAATCTATGACAGAATATTGGAAGTGTTTTTTGGCCTGTGGTTTGAGGGGGTGTTTGGAGTAGATGTTCTGTGAATCCTTCAGGACTATCCTATTTTTTGCATGTGATTGGGAAGGACTGGTTTTGGTAATCTAGGTGGTCTGTTCTATCCTATGATCTTATCTTTTGGTTTTTCAAAATCTTCATTTTATACTTTATAATATATGTCTTTCACACTCTTGGACTGGATTGCTACTCTCAAACCGCTGATGGATAAAATTTAACTGTTTGTTACAGAGAAAAATATCTGAAGGGTCAACTAGTTGGACAGTATTCACTTCCAACAGTGGGATATTAATCAGAAAAAGGGCATCTCACCATAGGTTAAAGAAACATCTTTCTCAGTTGTGTGACTTTAGCTGTATTTTGTTTCTATTGAAAAAAGTTATTTTTCCATGTAAGGCAAGTAGTTACTACTGTATCTGGCATCTATTTGAGACTCTATCTGGTCATCCTGATTTATCTTTGTCAAATAGTAAGCCCTTTGGCTACAGCCTTATTTTCCCCACAGGTGTAAAAAATGCAAAACTGTAATTTATAAAACAGAAGATGACAGAATCCCATTTGTACGGCACATTTAGATGCCAAAAGGTAATCTTATTACAAATAACACAATCTTCTCACAACACTTGCTATATTATTTTCCGGGTGGTCTAAAAAGTTGATTCAGAGAATAATGCCACAACAGCAACTTGTAGTTCCTAAGGCCAAATAGCCAGATGTGTCAATAATCAGTGCAAACTGGAAACAGATGTAGGTCCTTGTTGAATAACAAATGTAATGAAAATACTTCCTTAGCTCTCTCATGCTTTCACACACACAAGAATTTATGTCTTCCATATTTTTTTAATTGATTTGCTGCTTCATTTTTATGTCACCAGATCTCTTTCAAAATCTTAGTCACTTCACAATGAAGTAATAAAGATTAGTATATCTAAAGCAATTGCTTAATATCTGGTCAAATGAGTTCTACCTGATCATTTTATCAGCAAAATTCCTTATCACTGAGATAAGATGAGAACTGTTTAAGGCAGATGTGAAGGCCAAGTCTGGGTACTCTCCTGCACCTGCATAGTTCCTCATGTGTATGAAAGTAGATGGTCTATAGGATTGATAACAGAGCTCAGACCACTAGCCGAATCCCTGACATGACTAAATAGACTTAAGTATTGAGTGAAAGTAAAAACAATCTTTCCTGAATATTTCATGCTATCAGGATCTTTGTGAAACCTTGTATAAAGCTACATGTCCAAACCTGATCTGTACCTTCAGTCCTTGCTTGAAAGTGATGACAGATCACTAATGTGAAAAGCTACGTTAAAACAGAATACCATCTTCAAAACTGAAAATAAATACTTTGTGAGCTAAGAATCCAGGTACTACTTGCTTAGATTGTGATGTTCAGCACCAAACAAAAAAAACCCACCCCAAATTCTTTAGAAGGGAAAAGTCACATTTTTCTCAACTAAAGTAGTTTGAAGATTTTTGACCAGTATTTTACCCCAGACTAAAGCAACATTTTTCACTATGCAGAAAATACAGTATTAATGTCAGAACTATAAAGCCTTTATAGAAAGCTTATATTATGCCTTTTCAGACTAACTGAAACTATCACCCTATGAAATTAAGGAAACCAAGATAAAAAATTATCAGTCTTGTTCCCAGATGCCAATATGAACATTGATCTGCATCAAATCTTTACCAGTCAGACAAGTTATGTCTGCGTATGAGAAGGGTAAAGAGCATGAAGGAAGAGCTCAGGAGTGTGAGTCACTGCCACAAACTGAACCAGGGAAAACACTTCACATGAAAACCCCAAAAAGACGTTAGAGCACTCATCACTTTTGTTAAAAATGAGAACAGGAGGATAAGCAATGTTGCACATAAAAAAGGATTGCAAACTTGTTATACTACTGTTTTCCAAGACATTTTCATCCTTCAGGCTCTAGCTGTCTCCTCCTCCTTCCCCCCCTTCTTCCTCCTGCTCCTTTTCCCCCTCATTCTCCTTCTTCCTCCCAGTGCTGCAGTACCAGGTCCCCTCTACTTTACCAGAACAATTGTTTGATAGACTGGGCTCTGAACCCCACTTAATCAGAGCTTCTCTTTAACCCAGACCATTTCAGAATTTCAGTGCACACCGTAGATCTGAGAGCAGTTAGTCAGTGCAAATGATGGGACCTCTGCTCTGGGATGAGAGATGAGAAGGAAGACAGGGAGCAGAAGAGCCAAGCCTTTCAGCCATGGCATTGCCCCATAGCTACTGTATCCTGAAACTTCAGCTTCAGTAACAATGTTTTGCTCTTCTGAGTTTACTGTTGATGAAATCCCAAGTGTAAAAAATAAACTGTGTGAAGGGTATACTAATATTTATACATATACAAGTTTATTACCTCACCATAGGAATGTGACTTACAAGCAAAACGTGCATCAGCTTCCATGTGTCTCCTTGGATGCTGATAACACAATAGAGAAAAAGAAGGTGGGCAGATTTAGGCAAATGGGAGCAAAGCTGTGCTCTGATTCTTGTATTAAATTTATAATCCTTAAATAATCAAAACCATGGGCAATTAGGGATGTGTCAAAATATACCCCTTACCCTGGTTTCAAAATCTTTGAACTCAAAATCAAGTGTAACAACAGCTAGATTTGATCTAACAACATTAATTGTCATACAGCCATAGGGAAGATGGAAATAAAAAAGGTTAGTCATGTTTTCCAGATGACTGCAATTCAGAAAGCAGTCATACCAAAAGAACACAGAGGTCAATGTCCAGAACCACCTGAACATGATTCCCAATACATGTTGTTGCAAAAGCAACCTAAGACATTTCTCAGATACATAAGTAGATTTTTTTTTAAGCTGGAGTTGGCCAGTCATGTTACTGGTGTTTGTGACATTGAAAAGTCATGTCTCGTGTATCTAATTCTGCTGCCCTCACAGACATGGATGTTGTAAACCTGGTGAGAATACATACAACAGTGATCTGTGATTTAGAAAGTACCCCTTATGAAATCAGATGACAGCCATGCCCGCAATCTCATAGCACCGCTCAGTCTTTGCTGCACAACCATCTCACAACCTGCTCTACTGCACAACGATACCCAACTGCCTGTCAGAGGCTTCCATTAAATCACTAATTAAAAATCTGGAGCTCATTATGAGCTATTGTAGAAGCAGCTGATCTTGAAATTTAGGTTTCTTTTAATAGCAATCTAGGATTGCTTAGGCCTTGTGGTGTGCAGCTCCCAGGTCCTCTCCCACTCTCCAAAATCCTATCCCAGGTGACCAGAGGGTTCAATTTTCTTCCAGCAGGGAAGAGATACCAACTTCACTCTCCTGCAAGCTAGATACGTCATATTTGGGGGATGCTTTATGAGAAACTTCTACATCTCACTATGCCTTTTAACTTGGCCAAGAGCCCCTGCTCCTGCATCACTGGAGAAGAGACATGGCACTGGTCAGGGAAACACTGTGGTGTTGAATCCGAGTAAATTCTAAAGCTGTAGGGTGTAATACCTCCCTGTTTCAGAGGTTGTTATTGAGGATAAACACCTCAAAAGTTGTCAGACATAAAGACAGGACCGTATAGGTACCTTACAGAAGCAGGTAGGTAATAGCAGTCATGGGACAGAGACATTAAGATAGCTGGATTCTGAAGTTTAAAGAGACCATGGCTGCTACTGTGACCTCCCTAAATGTCATAAGCCCAGAAATGCAATGACAATTTTTTATAACATTACTAAAGTAGAGATATCCTTCAGAAAGATGTCCCACCTTGCTTTAGATTTGGAGATCTGGAGAATGTGTCCTATGTGCATATAGTCTGTTACTAACAAGGGTTAATTAACCTTGTGAAAAACTTCGTCTTATTTTCTGCTTAAACTCTGTTGACTTAACTTAGAGCTATTAGTTCATGAAACAGCTTTGATAGATTACAGAACCATTGCAACACTGACTGGAGCAATGCCTAAATACCTCTGAAAAACAGGCCTAAGCTATGTGACCAAGGAAGCCTGCTGAAAGAGGAACCTTGACTTCTCAGCTCCTGGACTGGCACTGAAATAATGTGTCCATTCTTTTTCTAATACAGTCTTTCTATGTACAAACAAGAACTAAAATTGTTGTTTATCAACCCTCAGTAACCTAAAAGCCCATTGAACACAGAATTTTCCTTCACTGTTATCTTGTGACAAATGATGGAGAAGAGGAGGTCTTTTCCAACACTGTTATCTTGTGACAAATGATGGAAAAGAGAAGGTCTTTTTCAAGAGAAGATGACTCATAGAGAAGACTCATAGAAACTCACAACTTTTAATACAGCTGGCAGTGAATAAAAAGCTCTTTCTACAATTATTTTTTTTTAGATCTTCCTTGTTCCAATAGTCACAGAGCACATCACGCTAGTCAGTTATTTCCACAGTGTACTTTAGCACATTAAATTATTATTTCTATCAGGCTATGTTGATTAGCAAATTCATATTGTAGATGCTAGCCTTCAAAACTCTAATTTTGTAGGATAAATTAATTTTCACTAAATTACATATTACCTTAGTTACACTATGTCTAGTATTTGAGATAGCTTAGAAGTACAATGTAAAGGTATCAGATAGGATTGATATGGGTTAACTTGCAACATTTCTATTTAAGTTGGTCATCCTCATCTCTTGAGGTAAGAAAATTAAGGCAATATAAGTAAAAGGTTAATCTCATACTTTTGTAGATATGTAAAATGAACGTGAAATAAGTTCCTGTTTGTCACCACTGACTACAAAGTGCTAACTGGCTCAGATATTGCTGTAACCTTCGTTGTCTAAGGACAAAGGTGAAGCAAAGTTTGTAAGTAGAGGTAGTATCTTCTATTTGAAAAACAGTTAGTGTGGTAAAAGTAGCAGAACTTCTGAACTTTTCAGTCTTTCTGATTTCAAAAAAGGCCTTGTAGGTTTGAAGCCTTGTCTTCTTTTCCCAGACATAAAAATTGACCTAATAAAATTTCAACCTCTACCAGTAATTCTGGCCTTAACTCAGATGGAAACATCTACATCAGAAACACCTCTGTTTGGACAAATCGACTTTGACACTGATGAATGTGTCTGTCAAGATGAAACTTTTGTCAGTATCCAGATGAACAATAATTACCGTTTTAGTTGTAAATTATAATTCTCAATTAAATGCAGCCCAGTGGGAACACTCATTCTCAAAGTTCTCGTTTACAAAACTCTTACAGTCCTGTACCTTGCTTGCCTAATTTAACTACCTAATAAATATCTTACCTCCATAGAAGTTAGATATTCAGAACTGATCCTCAGCCAAGTGATGTGGAATGATTGCATCTTCACTGCTCAAGTGTAGCTACATCACTTCTGCATACAATGTCTCATGGTACCACCATAGCCCTTAAATACAATCAGCATTTTAGATGATAGATTGATAGATAGATAGATAGATAGATAGATAGATAGATAGATAGATAGATAGATAGATAGATAGATAGATAGATAGACAGATTGATTGATTGATTGATTGATGTAGCCAATGTAGTTTAAGATTTGCTTGAAAATCCATTGAGTTTTGTTTACTTAGTGAGAGAATGAAAATAGTTGTTGTATGTCCTGGGATGCGGTTTGAGGGCATCAGGAGGATTTTGAGGCTTCAAAGCCTTCAGAGATGTTGTTGGAGGACTGTATAAGGCAGAGAGAGACAAAGCTGTTGCGAATCTTATCCTTAACCCACCGTACTGGGGTTTTGTTTTAGATTAATTACTTGAATCATTACAGAGAATAATAGCTTGGCAACAAATGAACATTCATGCAATATGAACTCTGGGGGAATAGAGACCCAGGAATGAACTAAAAACCTAAGTTGTTTGATACTGTAAATGTATCCTAAGAGACATCAGACATGGTTAATGCAGGTTTAATAAATAAGACTGTATGACCTTACATAGCAAGCATCTTCTTTTTCTACCTATCCTGATCTTGAAAATACTGCATGCAAAACCACAGTGATGTGCAGTATAGGGACTAGAGCTAGATTTCAAGTACTCATTCAGTCTCACTCTTCGTCTGAGCCAAAGTGGGTTGTTGTATGGACAATGCTATTTAGTCTATCACTTATGTATTGTGAAGAAATGGATTTGAATGGAACTATGAATGCAATTTTTTCAAGATATAAATTATGCTAAGCATTTCAAGACAGTACTTTCAAATGTTGTGAGTCTCAGTTACTGTACCAACTTTATTCTGTTCAGCTAAAGCAAAGATTAAAGTTGTCACCTACGTAATTTTACAGCCTTGTTGTCCTAGTTGAGAAAATTTCAGGCATCATTTTCCTCATTTCAGAATTTCTCAGCCAAGTCAGATGAATAATCTGTCTTAGTTTTCTTGGTTACTCGATAGCAGATCTATTCCTGTACACATCGTCCCAAACGCTTACATAAATTCTTCTGACTCTGCTTTTCAGGGATTAAGTCACAGTATTCTTGTTCCCCATTCCAGAGCACCTCTCCTTGCTTTTTTATATTCTAAAATAGGGGGCTAGGTTGCTGAATACAACACAGATGTCTTTTAAAAGACCTGCTCCAGTGACACTTACTGAATTCCCCTGGATTTCTCAGGGTTTTTATCACACAAAGAGAAGTTTGTAAGCCTGATTTTAAAGCTTGTAAGCTGACTTCTGCAAAAAAATGAATACTTCATTTCCTCATATCATTTAGATATCTGTTAAACAGTAGGTTTCAAAAATGTTCTGGGACATGTCAAATGCCCATTCTTAAACATGATAAGAAGTGCAGTTGCATGATATTAGCCCACATTATACACACGTTGGCAAAATAACTCCTCCATGTTGTTATAACAAACAAAGAGCTGGCTGGCTGATTTCATCTCCTACAGATAATTGTGCTGTCTCCATACCACTTGAATAGCTTTTAAATGGAGATACAAATTGAATATCATACCAAGTCCTAACCTTTGCATATTTGTATTGTGCTACAAGTAATTGCACATTGGAATAGGTTAGAGAACTGCCAAATAATGTAACTAAACTGCATCTTCTCTTTTTTCAGACTAGACTGCAAATCATGATAATTCTGATAAACCATGGGCCAAGAGTGTATGTGTGGAGAGTCAGTGACGGTCATTCAGTGAACAATAAGTCAATCACCTGAGCATTTCATATTCTCCAAAGTTTGAATTTTAAATTCAGTTCAGCACACAACATAAATGCATATCACCAGTCACAAAAAGGTCTACTTGATTCTGTAATGCAGTGAGAAGACTGGAAGGTCTGTCCACCACAATTTCACTTAACATCTGAATGTTAAGACTCCTTAGCAACCTGGAATACAGAGCTGACAGATTCAAGTTATCAACACATGTTTCCTCTGGTGACAGCAAATATGTTAGGTGGGGCTTACAGGGTTGGGGAGACACAAATAGTTTGGTTTTAATTTTTTTCCTAATTTTTTTTAAGCTCAGTGAGTGATGGATACTGTTGAGAAAGCTCTGCCTCATTTTAGTAGGCCTAACTCAGTGTAAAGGAAATTACAGCTGTCATTATCATGAGGTATGAGTTTGCTCAGCAATTATTCTGCTACTAAAGGCCTGAATCAAAGGGAAGTTCTTCTCTAACTAGTTTTTTGATCCATTGAAATTTTCTTCTTACTTTAAAAGAAATCCCACTAGGGATGAGGAAGAAAATTTCCAATTTCATGAAATTTTTGAAAGAAAAAGAAGAACCGGCTCAGACATTTTTATATTTCTAGTTTGATAATAAGGAAACATTTCCTTTAAAATCCTTTGTGATCAACATAATTTTTATGGCAATCCATATTTTTAAATAGCAAACAAAGAGAAATGCAAAAGCAGAGGGGTTTTTTTTGGTACATTTCAACAATTCCAAACATTTTTTCAAAATGATTTTCAAGACTCCAAATATATAAAACCTAGTTATCTTTTATGAAAAGTTTTGGCTTTGAAGGGCTTCCCTTTTTTCCCCCCAATTAAAAACATTTCATGATAATTTAGTTTTATTCCAAAATCCACTGAAGTCATTACAAACTGCCTTTGATTTCAGAAGTTTTTGGATCAGGTCCACAGATGGGATTTATGTGAGCAGGGTAAAATAAAAACAGAATCATTCTACTACTACAGATTTTAAGCTCATACCTACATATATAGTTTCCCTTGACTTCAGAAATGAATACATGTAAGGGCAACATTTGGCCCTGAGATGTATTTTCAAAAGTAAATGAAATAGAACCTGAAAGTTACAGCTGAGAAAATAGCTGATTTACTTTTCAAACTATTATCATTTATGACTTATACGTTAATGATAAGCATATTATTACATGAAAAGAATTTAAGAGACTACAGTGCAGATAACTTTTTTTATTAAAACTCAGATTTAAATCTAGGCAATTAATTGATTTCTTATTCTTGACATCCACTCATTAGTCACAACACAGTTATTTTCTTCATAAAATAAATTTAATAGCAAGGAATGTTTTAAATCTACAAAATTTGGGTGCATATTCCACGTAAATTATTTTATTACTAGCACACTCTTATTTTACTTCTCTTTTCTGCATTGATGAGGTTCAAACTTCAATTGTGCTTAGTTTGTTCTAAGTGACTCTGCCAGTCCTGGGATGGGACAGCCCTGAAAGCTGTTGATCTCATTGTGGGCAGCTGGACTTTTTAAGCTCACATCTTGCTGGTGTTGCGGGGTGCTCTTTGTGAATGTAACAGAGCAGCACGCAATCTCTCCTGTCCTCTGGTAAACACAGTCAGCAAAGGGAACAGAAAGGGATTTAAAGCTTGTGACAATGTTGTCACCATCTTAGGCCAAATCTTCAAGGCTGTTTTCTAGTTGCAAAGCAACATGATCAAGCAATGAAGTATGGAACAAGTCATACAGGTTTGACATACCAGTGCTTACGTTGCATATGGGTATATGAACAATCAACCACAGAAACCCACAAGTGTACATCTATCTATTTATCTCCACCATGTCATATAGGTCATATGCCAAACTAAACTCAACTCAGAACTACTGTTACATATACTAGAGTATATGTATGTACATCTATTCAATTTTTTTTTTTTTAAAGGGCGATTTTGAGGGACTCCATGTAGTGTTATGGCATGTCATCAAAGAACACCAAATGTGTACTTGGACTTTAGACGTACACTGTCACAAGGCAAATATGTTTCCATGTTTTATTTTGACTCCTTTATATGAATATATATATCTATATATAAATAGAGATGTATGTAAAAAAACTAGAAGTCTTTGTGTGTCTGAAAGTCTGTCATGTTTATTCAGCTAAAACAGCTAGTTACCTTTTATAACACACCTTAATTTCTTTTTATACATGAACAGATGCACAGGTACACATAAAAAATTTGTTTTCCTTTCTAATAGCAAGATACATTGCACACATATGACATCAAAACTCAGTATAAAAGCCATTTTAGCATGTACCTGGATTTTATTTTTTGTAGTAACACTTGTTCCACTTTATGATCTATAATCAAATAGTCCATAAGTAAGCCCTTAGGCATAGATGAATCTAATTTAACATTATACCTGTAAAAGTTCAGAAGTTAGCTGTTCAGGCTCTGTCTCCAGTGAAAGGCAGGAGACAGGCAAATCACCCCTGTGTAGGACAGGAATCTAAAACAGGTAGATGAATCACCAGCTGAACATGCCTATTTCTCTGCGCTAAAGCATGAAACAAGTAGATTACATTTAGACAAGCAAATATTAGAGGTCCAAAGTCATCAGCACTGAATCACATGCCATTAAACCAGCAGGATGAATGCATGGGGAAGCAGATGAAGGTAGCTCAGTACCTGAGACTGAATGGCATTAACACATTGTCCTCCTCGCACGCACCTGCAATTGGACACAGTCTGGTCTTCCACTTGTGGGTGGTAGGGGAAGTGATAACCACAAAGTTTCAAGTGTGGCTAATGTATTTGTTCCAACAATCTAAACAGTCATTAACTCTGCCCTTTCAACCAAAGAGGGTACGTGCGGGACATCATGCTACCAGACAGCAGAGAAGGACTGTTCCATGGGCTCAGCTGTGGTTTGCCACAGGCCCCCTGCATCAAACAGGGCTTGACTGAGTGGCCTCAGGCACATGCCATAGAGCTGCTTGGTGATGGGATGACCCACAAGATCAAAACATGCACCTCCTCAGTACCCTTATTGTGGATGATGATGACAATGATGAAGAACCTTTCAGTGACCCTGTACCTAATATATGCTTTCTGGTTACAGGCTCTGTTTCCTTTTCTTTCCCACACACTCCTTACCTGCAGGAAGCAAGAGAGGAAGTAGTATTTCTGTGTGTTTTGCTCTATCACACTTTTAATGTTCCCAGGCTGCTCCATTAAAAATCACATGGAATAACAATATTCATGGGCATAGAGTTTTTCTTCTGCCTGCAAAGAGTTCCAGATAATACAGAGGTGAGGAAGGTGCATAAAAATGGATTGAAATTTTGGGACAAGTAATATGAGGCTACTCACTGTATGATATCCTATATTCTCATACTACTAACAAGGAACCCAGCTTAGTTCAACCAATTATGTATGCAACAAATTTCTCTGAAATGACTGAAGTCCAGTTTCAAAATATTGCTATAGTTCCTGAAATTGTACTCAGAATGCAAGAATACAAAAATGTCTCACTTATATAACTTGTAAAAACTTTCTATGTACAAAAAAAGCCTGTAATTCACTCTGAGATTCAGGAATGCCATAAACCTCCAGAGCTGAGTTAACATAATTAATCATCAGAGCCACAAAATTAGTTTCCTTGTACTATCATAATCTTTGTCTGTTGTTTTGTCATACACATTTAAGATATTTCTACCTTGAGATGCTCTCTAAGACATGTTATCTTAGTGATAACTGAGTTTATTTAACATCAGTCATAGATTACTCTTTCTCTCAAAACTGAACAGCTATTATGGAGTTGCAGTGAAAATTAGCATGACCATGTAAACTGTGGGTGAAATGGTGCTCCTAAATATTTGAGGGTCAAGCACCTGACACCACACTTCCAGATTACCACATCAGATACCCTTTTCTGTTTCTACTCCTACTTGTTTGGAGTAATGTAACTCAGCTTCAAAGTTAAGTGCAGGTGCAATGGGACAGTATTTCCCAACTGCTAAACAGAATCACATGCTACATGGCTTGATCTCATCTAATCTGAGTAAGTAAAACATGTAAGTTAATATTTTTTTCTTCTCCACAGCTCCATAGAAAGAAAAGAGGCTTTTCTTTAGGGTAATTAATCAATGTAATTGCTTTCAGCAAAAGCCTCTCGGTTCTGATATGCAGTCCCTTGTGAATCAAGACACTTAACTAACATTTTAACATCTTTGCCACTCTTCCAGGTAGTGATGGTATCATTCAGACATTTTGGTAAGAGATTGGGGGAAAAAACAGCTCAGGTGAGCAAGTGGAGAGCAGATGCTGATCCTCTTCATCTCCAAAATGGACTGTTGCCTGATTTACTCTATGTAGGGAGTAGGGCATCATAGTTTACTCTGTTTATCCAAAATCCTGTGTTTACATGTTCCCAGTGAGCTGTAGGCAAACAGGATAGCTGTGCTGGCAGTGAGCCACCTCTATTCCAGGCTGTGCCAAGAGGCACAAGGAGAGTAAACTGCTTTTGCCCTCAACCCCCACTTCTCTCACATAGGTTAGGCTTCATCTGGCCATAGTAAACACTTCAGCCAACTCAGAAGAGAGAACTTGAGTCACAGTGTCTGTGAAATCCTCGGTTTTCATCATTACAAAAATGTATCCCAGTGCCAGAGTATCCTGTTGTTTATTCACTCTCCTGGCATAGCCATGTAAGGAGGCGGATGCCAACACAAAGCAATCTGCAAGAGGCAGACAAACACAGTAGGTGAGACTGGTTAGGAGGTACAGACTAGACACTTCCCTCGTAAAGAGCCAGTCTGTTGCCAGTATGACTGGGAGCCCTTGGAGGCTTCAGAAATGTGCCCTTTGGTATCTTGGCTTGAGAGTCAGTTACATGGGAAAAACAATACATGATTTTACTATGCCCAGCAACACATCTTCTGCCTCAAGCAGAATTAGATGGCTTGCTTTCTGAAAATAATGGGGGAAAACACTTTGAACTAAGAAATTGATTCATGCATTGGCAGTTATATAAAATGTGTGTTTTTGCTGGAGCATCTCATTGTGCAGCCACCATTTTGGCATGCCAATGTAATGAGCATGTTAGTTAACCACATAATTATGAAGAAGATGCAAATAGGACTGTCTCTTACCATTACTTGCTAGTCTAAAAGAAGAAAAAGGCACAAATCAGGATTTCATGTATAACGTCTTGCAGTTACTGTCAGTTGCATCTGCTAATGAACTATTTCCTTGACTGTCAATAATCATTGTATATGTCAATTATTAATAATTTTCTGTCTGAAATTAGGATTTCAGAAACTTTTTAATGCAAAGACCTCCATCAAGTTATTATATTGTCAAAATCTTACACTGAAATAAATTCTTCCTTTCTGTCTCTGTGTCAGAACTACACAAGGCTGTTGAAAAAGTGAATTACATACCTTAATAGCGTTGAAAGTTCCCTTTTACCTAGATCAGCCACATTTGAGTTATACCATATTCACAATTTCAAGCATTTCTACAATCCCACTTAGTCTGAAACAACAGCTGAGACTCTTCTGTAAGAAAAATACTTCAAGGAGGTGATATTTGAAGAAAATTATTAATTATCATGAGGATTCATAAAAAAATCTTGAGATACAGCAACAAAGAGCCATTTTTAAAGGGGAGTAAACAGTCTTTCATTTAAGAGAATACTGTCTGAATTCCAAATTTTTCCTTAGTTACATTATTTTTATATGATAAAATGCCAAAATTACTCCAAATTTTAATTTATAACTGACACTAAAGGTCTAGCTACCTGATGCAATGGAGTATTATTCAAAGAGTCCCTCATCCTCTCCAATCTCACTTTAGAACTGGAAAATATATACTATTATAATCATGCAAACCTGCTTATAAGTGAATAATATTTGTTTAGAGGTAGACTGAATTAATATGGGTGCTTGTTCCTATTCTGTATGCTACTTCATTTAGGTAGCTATTAGGTCTCAAGAGTACATGTTCACATGATTTCAAGACTTGACATCTAGTGGGAACTGTATCTCTGAAATGCAGCCACTGAGCATTAGAGATACACCTGGAAAGTAACTAGAATAGATTCTTGAATAACTTGCAATATTATGTATTTATTTATAGAAAGAAAAATACACAAACACATAAAAATTTGAGGGCTAGAAACATACATATTGTATTATTTTGAATATGATATTTAGAAAATGCTATCATTAAGGACTACTTGATGCTCTGTTGTGTTTTGTGGTGCTACAGAAATAATCATAGCTATATATATAGCAATTCTTCCACGGTGATGATCTTTCCTAAATCTTTGGAACATAGGAAATGTCAACATTAAGAATTAAATACATTAGACATCAATACCTTGAGGTTTTAAAGTAGAAATAAATTTTATACTTTTCTTGGGGGATAGAAATGGATTTTCTTGAAACTACATTCTTCTTGTATTATGGAGGTTGAAAAGCGGTCCAGCTACAGGCTCCATAACATACACACTTTAACATACACACTACTCAGGTTTTGGTGCAGGCTAATAACCTGTACGAGGGAGCCTGGAAACATGGATAACACGAGCCAAGGACTGTTCCCTTAAGGAAATTTAGTTTTGGGGATGAAGGACCTTTAAGCTGCTTGTGAACAACATCTTGACGCTTGCCCTCAGGATTAGAGAACAGTCTTGTCTCATCTATCTGTACACAGACAGGTCACCAGGTCTTTAACAATTCAAGATGGCCTAGGTTGTTCAGGATATCAGCATGTGACTACAAATGCCCCACCTGTGAGCAGCCAGACTGAGCTACCTTGACTCTAAAGTAGATCTGTAGAGACTTACTCATGAGGCAAAGAATACGCAGACTTCCGAGATAGCAGTTCTGTACTATAAATGACACTGCTATCTCCCCACAGAATGATGGTTGCACTGAGGTTGAAGAAAAACCTTTCATTGTTTCTCCTCAGTAATAAAAGCCATGTTGACTATAGTTTAAAAGAACTAAAAGGCCCAGTTAAGGCTTACCATCTGCCTGGCTCAAACTGTTCAAATATGATTGCAATACTGATAGTACTCTAACCTCTGTTATGCCTCTCTGTGCCATCTGCAAAGCTGGGAGAACAGGTTTTCTTTGTAGTCACCATGACGAACTGTGTGATAGATTGAAGGAAATCATGTTTATATAAATACATAGTGTGTATACAATACATATAAAATAACTTGAACAGCTTGTCTGACCACCAAATATCCAGGAAGGGACAGTAAGTCACCTCTGCTATCAAAATGCAAACAGAATTTTGTTCAGCCAGAACCTTACTGAAACAGGTGGCACGCAATAGTATGTTTGAAGGTTATGTGTTTATGTCAAACTTAGCAAAGATAACTGGTAAGAATAGAATAGTCTATGTAATCTATGTTACCTGAAAGTCCAAGTAACAATGTTGAACTTCCTTTTTGATGCAGTAAGAAACTGTCAAGAAAAGGAGAGACAATAATTTTATGACTGGTGCTGGAATGGAAAAATTATATTGTATGTGTGCTACCATAAAATAAGTCTTTATGTGTAGAATGGTAATGAAGAAGCTCATACATTCACTTTAGCAACTGTCAAGCATATAACATATAGGGAGATATAAATAAAAGAGAGCATCTCACTGGCATTGGAAAGTGTGTCACAGAAAGAAATATTGAGAGAAGCATCTTGTCTGAATACAAACCCTGTGTCAGCAGGGCTGCATGGAATATGAGAGGCAGTCATCTGCCTAGGTACATAATTTTGGAGTTAAAGTGTTATTTTAAGGTATTTGTTGGTCTTTCTTTCAAAGATGGCGTTGTAGGATGATCTGAGAATTAAAATGTCTTCCTTTGTCATTTGGCAAAACTCTTCAAACCCACACCACAAACTGCTGAGGTCATTACACACTTTTGATTGAGTCCAACAGTCTCTGAATCATAGATGTCATGTAAGAACAGTGAGAAAGAGGGCAATTAGGGCTAGGCACGGAGTGACACAACATGATAAAAGAGGAGAGGAATTGAAGAGATGTTGACAATGCTCATTTCAAACTGCAGGAGAATTTTAAGGAAGAAAGGCTAAATGTAATCCTCAAACTGGGAAGAAAGGCTAAATGTAATCCTCAAACTGGGAGTTCACAGGAACCACTATTCTGAAAACCACTACAGTATTGAATGTGGCAATTCAACAGAATGCACCATCATAAGCCTGCCAACAACCAGCCTGGTTCTGACTCAGAACAAAAAGTATAACCTAGTGATTCATCAGCATCACTTCCTTCTGCACATTTAATTTCCTGAATAATTTCTCATCTGCTCTTCCTTTCCTTTAAGATCTAGTAATAGCATGGCTGAAGACCAACATATGAAATTTCACACTGACAGAATAGAAAGAGGAAGAATAGCTCTTCTCAGAACATGTACCAAGCATTCTATTTACCTGTATTTTATGGGAGTGGCAGTAGAAAAGACAAGTCAATTTATAAATTAGGCCTGCTTTCACGGTGTTGTTTTCCAAGTGAATCACCACCTTGAGTTGATCGCATTTTCTAATTTAAAAAGTTTAAACATGCAGAAAAATGTACTTTTCTCCCTTTATCTTATCAGGTACATCATCAGCACACAACCATCCTCTTCCACTAAAAACATTATCCAGCATGCCAACTATGAACATGCCTCTGGCTTATTTCTTAAGAAAGATTAAGTATTACCTCATAGTGTGTATTGAAAATATGTCCAACAACAACATAACATCTAAGAAAAATGCAGAAACCATTATTTTCTGTCAGTGGGTTTAGAAACCAATTTTCGTCTTAGTCTAGGGGAAAAGGGCGGTTTTTCACTTTACCATTTGATTGCACCATTTAAACTTCATGTTCCTTTCAGCAGGTTTACAAGTGGGACCAGACTGGTCAGTTGATTTTATTGTATGTATATGTTCATTGTCAACACACAGATTCCAAATTCTTATGGAAAACAACAGACAATAAAATCAAAGGTTCACCTTATGCAATTCATTAAAGCTGGCACAGCTCTCATAAAGTAAAGAAATTATGAGAACTATGGAAAATTTCAGCGAGTAGGATTTCCCTTTGTCTAGTAGGAGTCATTACTTACCCTATAGTAGATTCAAATGCTTTGTCCATTTGCACTTCCCTCTTGGCCTGCCTGAATTTTGCATATCAGTGCTTGAATTATATTGACTAGCCCCACCCACTAAGCCTGCAACTGCACACTAAAGCTCCTCTACCCATTTCACCTAGACTGAATTTTCTTTTGCCATTACAGAATCCAGGTGCTATAAAACCCCACAGCAGTGAGAAGGAGAGCTGGTTGGGCAACATCTCAGGGAATACTCACAGTTACTCCAACCATTTTATTTTATTTTGCTGAAGGGGAACCCTAGTAATGGAAATTTCCATAGCTGATATCCTTTCTTGACATCCTTTTGCTTTCTGCTGCCATGACTCACAAGCAATGACCTGATGTGTTGGAGGTGAGAGTACTTGGAGACTACCTTAAATAATGGCCATGGGACAGTTCTGTGAACACAAGCTTCAGATTTTAATTTTTTGACCAAAGAAAAATGATGTGTAAATCTACAGCATGATCCCCAATCTTGTCCAGATTTCTGAGATAGGGCCACTTCTCAGGGAAGCCATGGAGGCTGCTGGCACTTCAGTGGTGGCATGATCTCTAGCCTGGATTGGTAGATCTAATCCGGTTAGCTTACAACAAACTTAATGCAATTAGACACCCACTTAAAATAGCCTCTGGCTAACTGTCTGACTTTCTGTCCTATCTGTGAAACTGGCAAACAACATTGGGGTGTCTGAAATCTTTGGTCCTATCCTGCTTTATAAAAGATCTCCATGTATATCGAGAATATACAATCTGGCTTCATTGTGTGTGGCTTCATTGTGTGAGAGTCAGGTTTCAAAAAAAGAATAATCAAATCAGTAATCTGTTGCAAAAGTAAGGATGAGACCATGGTATGTAAAACCTCTAACATGAGACATAAACATGAGTCTGTCCTTATAGAACTCAATGATGTTACCATGTCAGCACTTCCTTATTTCATGGGCAAAGGAAAAGATAAAAATGCATGAGTTTCATAATAGTCTCTTAACAGTATCTGGTTTAGAGGTTCGTATTACATTTGTCAGCATCCAATACACATTTGTCACTCCCTTCAGCAGTCATTTGCTAACCGGTGAACTAACTGTGTGCAGCATGTGACAATATCCAAGCATGTGAGACAGGGTTCTCTCTGCGTCCTCTCTAGAAATTTCTAAGTATCATTATCTGAAGAAAGTAGTCCTGAGATATTTGCTACCTGTCTTGCCAAAATCAGGGTTTCAGGAATTCAAACTGCTTTTGAGGTTAACAAAAAGGTGGTTTAGGGCTTCACAGGACACATCTGCACAAAGCCATTCTCTAAAAAAAGAGAGATCTGTGGCCTGCCAGTCCAAGTACTGCAGGATGGCTTACGGCCCTGTTGGCTTGGACTTCTTTTGTGCCAAGTGAGAACACCACAGCTCCCTTGAAGCTCTAAGGCACAATGTCATGGTTTAACCTCCAGATGTCAACTCAGCCCCACACAGATGCTCATTCACTTTCCCCCAGTGGGACGAAGGAAAAAATCAGAAGAGTAAAAGTGATAAAACTCATGGGTTGAGGTAAACAGTTAAATAGGTAAAACAAAACCCACACAGACTAGCAAGACAAAACAAGACACCTCTTAGCAAAACTCTGAATTCTAGCTCTAGGCTCTTTCCATTAGAATAATCAATGGTGATATTTGATGAGGCTCATTCAGACACAGGCAAATAAAAATGATTTCACTCACTGTTCATCTGGTTGCTGTTCTGGGAGACATGTGAAAAGTTGAACTTCACGTTCTGTCTTTGAGTGGGATAGGGAACACCAAGCTCTGAGAAGTTGTGTGGGCTTTTGGGAAGGACTGCTTTTTAATGAACATGTAAAACCTCATCTACTGCCAAATATGCTCCAAACACAGAAGATAGAAATGAAATTTCTGAAATAAAATGGTATAAAATTTCTAACAAGGAAAATTAAAATGATAAGAAAGTCCTGTGGGAATTTTCTGAGGGAATATGGAGACATTTCTTCTTATGCATTTCCTTTTTAATGTTTTTTGAATATATATTTATTTAAAATGTGTTTCCTTTTCTTATAAAAACTGTTAAGAGGAAACACGTTTTTCCTAGCTTAATGAGAAATAAAAAAAAAGAGAGAAAAGGATCTATATATTATACTGAACATATATATATAAGTTCTGCAAAACTTAAAACTTTCATTTGTAGCGAACATTACCAGCACAGCAATCCAGCCATGAGTTTTGAAGTGGGCTCATGTTTATGGAATTGTAATAATAACCAATGCTAAAATAAATTAAAATATTTATGTGGATGCATAGGCACAAATGCATCAGAGCTGAGCAAGACTTGCTGTACTTTGGTTATGGAAAAAAGGATGGAGCTCAAGAATTTCTCTTCTATTTCCCCTGCCCCTTCACAGCAATTCATTCATTCAATTGTTAGAGAAAGCACATGGAGATGTCATGCAGAATGAATTTCTCTTATGCTAATAAAAATCTCAGTATAATGTAAATAATACCTTATCTGTGCTGCTAATTGAGGGCCAAATTGAGACCTGAGAGATAGCAAATGGATTGGGAAATAAGGGACTGTTTGATGACAGCAAGAGTGGCAGAATTTGGACCTTAGAGCATGCTTCCTCAAGTGAAGACCTGGAGGCCAAATGAAGCTCATAACGCCCAGCCAAAGCTCCTGACAAATTTGCCTGCCTGGGGAGTGGCCTCAAATCCAGATGGGGTGAGTGATAAGAGCCCTGGGATCTTACTTATGCATATGCACGAGGCAAGGAAAAGTAGCTGCAAGTAGCAGCTACAAGGGCACAAGCACATCCCACTCTTCCCGTTCATATGTGCTTCTGAATATGCTCCCACCTGTGTGTTGATCTGCCTACTCTTCATTATTTTTTTGTCCTTTCAAGAAGGAGTATACACTTTTATTTTGTTCCCAACTACTTTGTTCTGAGTGAAAACTCAAAAGCAAATTCCTTGAAGATGTTTCAATAGTACTTCACCTCTTTCTTTAATAGCAGCCAAAATTTGGTCCCTAAAGTACACCCATGAAGATAATTCTCCATGCATGTGGTATTTCTGCTTCCTCTTTTCTTAAGCTTGTCCATTGAAAGAAGTGCTTTGGCTTGAATTCAAATAATATAATAAAATTTTGCACATAAATAAATGCTTCAAACATAGTTCCATGCTTGTCAGTTGATGAATATGTTTAAATGATTGTTATAAAAAGTATAAACACAGGATTAGAACAGTCGATGGAGTACATGTGCATTGTACATTTACACAACTTTAATAGCTAGAATAGGATTACCTGCAATGAATGTTTGCCTATGATAAGCCACAATGAGTACAGTTATACAGACAATCTGCTAGTGAATTTATTCAGCAGAGTCTTGATGATCACACTGCTCATATCTTAGCTCACTTCTTGGCCTTGTCCTGAAGATTGTCCCTCCATGATGTCTCTGGGATGAGTCTTCTGTAAAAAGGACTGGTGCTAGGCGGCACTGATGCAAGACAGCCAGTGTCATCTGTCCTCCAGGTCAGGGAATGGTCCCTGCTTTTCTTTTTAAGCCAACATAATTTCATACACACGTGTTGATGCTTACGCATGAGATTAACACACTCTTATCTCTACCTGGCAGTACACGTCTTCATTTCAACCTGGCAATTATGGCCTTAGGTTGATAGGAAGACAGATGTGGTGTCAGCATATTAATCGAATTTTGAGTGCCTTTCCCTGAAGTTGTTCCTTAAGTGCTAAGGCACTAGAGGTATAAAGGCTAAAGAAATCTTACTACCTGCCAAACTGGGCTACGTTAACATGTGAGGTATTATTTTGGAACTTATTATTAATATAGAAGATGCAATGAAATAAATGAAGTTATATCACTCTACATGTCCCTTAATATGTCCTTTAATATGCCATATGGTCCTTATAGGGCAGAGGACATCCTGTCACTAGTGAATTTCCCTAGAGAATGCCTTGGATGATGGGACAACTCAGTTCAGAGCCCAGACTTGTGAATGAAGGTCAAAACTGCTCTCCTCATAATCAAGGCCTGTCCCGCATACCATATTATCCAATATTATTTCAGCAACATGTTTGTGTTGCATACACTTGTAAGGTCCACAATTTTAATATTCTAGCTGTCATTTTTTTGGGGGGTGGTGGGTTTTTTGTTTGTTTGTTTGTTTGTTTGTTTGTTTTAAAAAATAAATCTTCTAGTATGTTTTTTATGCTACAGTTTCATGATTCATTCCAGCTTGGCTTCAACACAACGTTTTTCCACCCACATAGAAAAGCATGCCAAGCCTCCAAGGTTTTGCAATATTCTTTTGTAGTATTACTTTTATCAGGGAATCAAGTAAATATTAATATAACTCTTCTTTTTTAAGGAAAAGCAACTTTTGCTGCCAACTGCACAACTTTCCATGTGATAATTTGAAGTATCAACATGTATCTTCTTTGAAAAATTCAACTTATATATTCCTAAACGTCTGTAGTGTTAAACTGCTCATGGGTATGAACTTAATATCCCAGGCATTTTTAATTTTGGTGGTTTTTTGCATAGATTGTTTGTGTTGATCAGGACTCAAAGTCTGTTCATTTTATTCACTTGAGCATTTGACTCAGAGTAGGTTAAACCCAGCAGCTTTATGAGCACAGCTATGTGCTCTGTTGCAAACAGTTATGCTGGCATGTAAATTTTAACACTATTATAGCTTATTCTAGATCCTGAGAGGGCATAACCTGCAGCAGTTTCAGTACTTCCAAAACAGTAATAGCATGATTTAAACTGACATATTTTACCAGTTTAACAATATAATTAAACCAGAAAAACTTTCAGGTCTAAATCTGATGTCAGAGCACAAGAATCTGGCTCATATGCACTTCAAATGATGGGGTTTAGATGATTATTTTAGAGACGGGTGAAAACATAGATACATAAGATATACTACCCAGTTTCACAATCTTTTTGCATGATGAATCATTTTTGCTCCCTTCAATAGGTGAATAACTGTTGTGGCACTTCAAGTGAATACAATCCAAAGTAAAAGTTCCAGAGTACAACCTATAAAATACACAATATACCAGATAATCTTTCTAGTCATGCTGCGAAATAATTATTTCCTGTCATATCACTGCATGGCAATTTTCAGTTCATTATCCAGTTGTTCCTACTCAGTATCCTCTCTAAGATTTTTAATCCACTGCAACAGGAATATAGCTACCATGCTTAACCCATGGCTACAGCTCCATAGAAGTGTAGTTCCTTGTCATTAACAAATTGGATGAGACACGTGTTCCTTATATTAGTTAACAAACACACACACACAGAGAATCTACTTCAGGTTAACTGAAAGGAATTTACTGTATAACTTTCAGTTCAACCACTAAACCCCAAAATCCATTATTTGCACAGTTCTATTTCCAGCACACATAAATATGCCACTCGTGTACATTATTAGTACCACAGCCTACCTCTGTCCTTTCTTCCCTGTGAATAGGTCTATTCTTCACACTGCCAGCACTTGTTTAGCACTTCCATTGCATTCTTTATGAGATATTGAGTAGAATTCAGCTCTCCTGAATTTGAGCTATGTAACACAAGTGTCTGTATCTGAGTCTGTCCAAGTTCTTATAAGAATTAAGGGAAAGCTCAGATCCAAGCCAGTTTCCTAGATATAGATTTGTTATTGAAGTGTTAGATGCTACTTGTTGTCACCCTCAGGCTGCTCTAGAAGAGCATAGATCACCCCTAGGTCTTGGGTCTTACCTTCAGGCTTTCTGAAGATGTCTTTTATTCTTGATGGCATCTCAAATGACGTTAGAAGGTTGTGCTTAGGTAAGCTTCAAACTCTCCATTAACTTTAATAGGAGCTTAACACCTAATTGAGGTGCAGATATCTACACTGCAGACACCATAAATTAGGCTGAGCTGAATCCTGCTCACTCAGATCTGAAGAAAACAGACACTCATCTGTTTTGGGGCCTGTGGAGACTTCTCTTACTAACATATCTTGACTAATTTGGGGCTATTCTGCATTCAGACATCCTTCTCATGAGGTGCTTTTTCCTTTGCAGTTGTACCTAAAAATCTTACACAGAGACAGAAAAAAAAAGTAATTTACACACTTTGTGCATCCATTTATGTCGATGTAATCCATTACTATCTGGCAAAATAAAACAGCCAACAAAGCACAAAGAGGATAATCTACACACAAAGTGTGAATTCTGACCCAAGGAAATCAACTAATGCTCAGCTGTCCATAAGAACTTTTTTTAAAAGGAAACATACTTTTTTCAGACCACAATCAGCACCATCTGCAGCCTAGTTACATTCAACAGTGTATAGAAGAACACTCACCCTCGAGTGACCAAAAACAATTGGTCATTCCAAAAGGCTCTCAGGACTCTAAGAACAAAATATCTTTCTAAGTCAGCAGACAAAATTCTAAACAGCACTGTCCCACTCTTATCACAGGCAAATGGAATAGATGCAAATTGCCATGAGGTAGTTCTGGATCATTTATTGACTTCTCTCAGAGCTCTGCAGTGAATATCTCAAAACCTGAGCTATCTAAACCTACAGCTGTTTTAGCAAATCCAGGCTAATGGGAAGAGGTGCTGAGGAATGATGGGTACTCTGCACACATTTCAGGGGTTTGACATCAGACTAGTTCTAGTTTGGTCCTGTTGACTGAAGTTCCATTAGCAATGCAAGAGTATTAGGTAGTCTTCTGGAGCACATTTTCTAGTTAATGTCATTCAAAAGGAATCTTGCTTAAATGTTTTGAGAGTCTCTATGATGCAAACCAAAGCTTCACTGAGCAGCAGGTCGAGGGAGGTGATTCTGTCCCTCTACTCCGCCCTTGGAGGGACCCCACCTGGAGCACTGCGTCCAGTTCTGGAGTCCTCAGCAGAGGAAAGACATGGACCTGTTGGAATAGATCCAGAGGAGGCCCATAAAAATGATTAGAGGACTGGAGCATTTCTCCTGTGAGGAAGAGCTGGGAGGATTGGGGTTGTCCAGTCTGGTGAAAAGAAGGCTCTGGGGAGACCTTATCATGGCCTTTCAATACTTAAAAGGAGATTATAAGAAAGACAGGGAAAGACTTTTTAGGGCCTTTTCTGATAAGACAAGGGATAATGGTTTTAAACAAAAAGAGATTAGATTCAGGAGAGATACAAGAAAGAAATATTTTATGATGAACATGATGAAACACTGGAACAGGTTGCCTAGAAAGGTGGTGGATGCTCCAACCCTGGCAACATTCAAGGTGAGGTTGGATGGGGCTCTGAGCAACCTGATTGAGTGGAAGATGTCCCTGCTTGCTAGAGGGGGTTGGACTAGGTGAGTTTTAAGTGTCCTTTCCAACTGATATCATTCCATGATTCTATGGTTCTATACTAGCAAGGGATGGTCAGATTACCCTCAAAGTAGCACTCACAATGGAAACTAAAACACTAATAGAGAGCTGTCATTAAACATCTCCTTCTCCTGTCTTTTGATTGTGGTAGTAGGTTCTGCTTGTAGTTCTTGGGATGCTTTTATACACTGTATACATTGATTAATCTCCAGAGGTATTTTTGTTCCCTAACTTTTGTTCCTTATTCATTGGGATAGAAAAAAATCAGAGGTCTGGGCAGATGTGGTTATTAGTGTCTTTATATGATATGACTGTGGTTGCCCAAGTCCATTTCCCAAATTACAGCTTTACATCGAAGAAGTTATTGTAAGTAACATTCTTCACGGAAAGTTCAGCCCAATCTCCAGAAAATGAATTGTCAGCATTGTAATACATTAACTAAACTGGGTTGGGTGAGAGCTTTGCACTGCTCTCCTATGACTGTACTAATGGCTTTTCTTTTCACAATGCATACCTGCCACCTTTTGCCATTTCTTTGTATAAAGGAGTGTATATGTATTTTACTGACTTCATAGTCACAGTCTTTCTGGAACACTCATTCACAGATTCTTTGCATCTTTACATTTGGTGATGTAGTAAATGGAGGATGAAGGGTTAACCAGTTTCCAAAGGGTGCTGTTAAATGATGGTTGTCCTTCTGAATCATGGATTAGCAAATAATCATTTGTTCTGATGATGTAATATTTGTAACTTACAGTAATGTTACTAAAGGGAGGAGTTCTGTGAAAATTGGTTTGAACTGGTCTCTCTGGTTTATGATCCTTCCTGTTTCCCTGCTCACGCACTGGCTTAATCTTACTCAGTAAACACGTTTGTTTCCTAATTCTCCTTCAGACCTTGATTTGCAAACATCTCAGGGGAATCCTATCCTGCTTTCAAACCCAAATGTATCAAAAAAACCCCCACCAAAAACAGTGTTTTAGGACTAAAAAACAAAAGAAGGCACTGATTTACTTCCAGTCATTGCATTCTAACTTGGCACAAAATTAACTCCCTGGAGACTGCTGATAAATACATTCATCTTCCTAAGCTTTCATTTGGCTAAGAATCTGGAGTATATCAAGGGTTTCTTTTTAAGGCAGTTCCTGAAAGGCAATACTAAATATTATATATTGTTACAAGAGGTAAAAAAAATTAAAAACAGTTAGTTTATATTAATATATTTTCTACTGGAAGCATATAACGTTTAAAGCACTTATAGACAGCAGGTGAAATTTTTTGTAGTTGCTAAAAGTTACTGTTTCGTTAGGGCTGCAGACTTTCTCAGCAATATGTTGAATATTTGCTGATAAATCCTGAAATGGAATTCTGCATTTTTTCTCGATTTTCCATCCCTTTCCTACCGAAGAGAAGTGAATAGAAGTAACGACATCTTGTACTCATTCACACTGCCAGTGACCATTACTGAAAAATCAACGTGTTATCTGTTATCATACTACAACATGTAAAGCAGACGGTTACTTTCAAGTATCATATACCAATATAGACAGTATTTCTGCTAATGAAGACTAATAAATATTTAGTTTCTAATGATGCTATAGTGTGCATCCAATTATGTACAATAAAATAAAACATATGTGAAAGACTGGCTGGATTCAAGATGAATAGTCATGCTTAGACTGTGGAGTGGACAGGAAGGAGGAAAGCATTATTCTGCATGATGGATTGCATTTGTGGATTTGACAGTTGCAGGCTGGGTATTCCTAGCAAATGCCAAGCCACTTCCTCTGTGTGCAGTTGGAATAAGCCTCAATTTACAAACCACCTTGAATACATAGTCCTGAGCACAGTCCACTGCTGACTTGAATCTGTTATCTGTAATAACACCACAATACCTCTGTTTACCATCACATGAAAGATTTCTTGCTAATCAGAGAAAGTGGACTTTTACAAGAAATTCAGTGATATCAGTACCAGTCCCATGCCAACAAGAAGCAGCAGAGCTGCTTTTTTACTGTCACAGTTTATAAATTATTTTCTCAGCTTAACATTGAAGATTATGTGTGCTATTCAAAAGAAGGGCAAGTTAACTAGAAAAAAAAAAGTGCAGTAAGCATACATGTAGGATTATGTGAGAATGTTCCCAAACTGTGAAATAACTCAAATAGATTGGCATGCAATGATGCATAGGTCAATCAAGTCACAGCATGCTTCTATTTAATTTAATAGTAGATGCTCTAACATTTGTAGTTGCACAGTGCATAGTCAAACAGTATCGCAAATGGATTTTTTTGTGTGTTCTTCAGTTCATATTCTATTCAAAGCAGTGTAAGGTTTTTCTTTATTTGATTCTCTTTTTTTACAGTTGAATAAGTCTCTAGTTACTTTCTTACTATTGTTAGAAAACACTTTGGTAAACAGCTATATTTAATATCCATTTAGACTATGTTGACCTTGAACTTTTCTGAAGAGTATTCATCATATCCTTAAGCACTTAGCTTATTTTTGCATCTAAAAGTCAAATTATTTGGGTAGTATCCAGTAGTTAGTGCTAATGCGGTCCATTGACCCATTAACAACAACGATCACTGAAATCACGGGATCCCTTGCCTTCCAATGCTTCACTCAGTCTTAAAGATGAGAACTGATAGCTGTATGGCCCTCTTGTTACTGGAACAGAAAGGCTGGTTAAAGCTGAGAACATGGTTCATGTTAAATATAAGTTCAAAATTTGCTTTGGTGCTAAGTCACAACTCAACCAAACATTTGAAAAATTGCCACAGAATAAAAAGTTTTACATTTTTATTCTAAAAATTATCTTGGAGGGGAATTCTGATTTCAACCCAAAATTTCTCATTGTTAGTAAAAGTTACTTACTTTTATGGCTTCATTGTGGAAGTCCATAACAAACCATATATCATAACATATTATTTGAGACAGGATTGCAGGATAATGGAAAGATACAGTAAACAGCTGACTTCTCTAATTTGTATGTTGCATATTTACGTGCTCGTTTTGTTAAGTACCAAACTGTTTCATCAGAACAAAAGCACAAGATACTTTGATCTGAAAAATAAGGTAAGATGTTTCAATGACACACTGCTGCCACAATTCATCCTACCTAACGTTAATCACCTATGTAAGGCATGTAAATTAGGGGGTTAGTCACCTCAGACTCCCTCTAATGTCACAGGGGGACGATGGGCACTTTCTCAGGGTGGAAGGGAGACTTGGTGGCTCCACAAGAGTGGAGGGAGCCAGAGTGGCTGGGCTGTAACACTGGTACCTCAGCAGTGGAGTCAAGCGTAGGTTCAGGCACTACCTCATACCTCCTGGTTTCTGAAACAAGTCAATGAAATAGTGTAATTGTTCCTACTTTTTAATTCTTTTTAATTCTCACTTAGGATATGGGTTTTCTTTGGTAGGAAACATAAGTAAAAGCTTTCTGATTCTACAAAAATTTCTGCGCCATTAGAAAGCAAAATACTTTTGGTCCGGATCATCCCACCAGCTTCAGCTATGAGCAGTGCAAAAGTGTATATTACCAATTCATAGAGGGAAAGGTGTACTTTCACTCTTCAGTAAACTACATTGGGCTTTAACAGGATCTGGAAAGAAGCCAAGTCAATTTGCCCTTTAGCCAAAGGGCAGATCAAGCAGGAGTGATGGTTTTGAGTACTAAAATGGGAAGATTAGGAGGACACCTGAACTACAAGATGAATTGAGCAAGAAGAACATAAATCCCCTAGGTGGTCTTCTTTTTTTTCTCTGAATTAAACTATTTTTTGTTTTGCTACAGAAACGTGAACTCAGAATATATTATGGAAAGAATATATTATGGCAACACCATTATGGGATAAGGCAGATACACGTATGTGTCATCTTGAGCAAAACTTAAGGGCAATGGAATGAGGCTGGTATAGTGTAAGGTGTCAAAGGTAAAGAAGCCTCTATGACTAAAAGCTTTCTAGATTGTTATATCCAGAGACCATGGAAAAACCTGTAGGAACAGAACTCTGGGGGTCATCTACAGCAAGCACCAGCTCAAAATGGAAATATTGCAAATACTGGGCCTATTTCAGCTGAGATAGTGTAGGAGTTCTCCGGGGATGGAGATCCCACAACTGCTCTAGTTTTTGTACTAGAGCAAGTCACACAAAGACATAGAAGATTACTACATGGTCACTACCTTCAAATAGATGTGTCCTTTCAAAATCAACGATTGATGCAGGATGGAGAAAGAGATTATTGTATCGCTGCTACCATGCAAGAATTTTGAGGACACAGGATGTAGAAGCAGTAAAGTGGGGAAGATGAGAGACTGCCTCCATTGCCTTAGTTCCACTCAGTCTGACCTCAGAGGCTCTTTTCCTCCAAACCTTTCAGGTCTAAGTAATTGTATTTCCTCAGAGGACTCCACCAACTCCCAATTAATCTGATGTCCTTTTCCTGAGGGGAAATGTCCTCCCCTGGTGCAGTTCCCAGATTTTACACTTTGCTCTTCTAAGTGTTGACTATGTCCTGACTTCTCTTAACCCTTCCTCTGTTCTTCTGCAGAAAAATCCCTCCCACTTGAACTTCACACATACCCTCTTTCATCCTTCCAGGCTAACCCCCAAACTCAAAGTTCCAGTTTTTCCTGTCCATCTGATTTGACCTCTCAGTGATTGTCACTCACCTGGACTCTTTTGCTTCAAGCTTTCTGGCTCCTGCCAGCCCTTCCTTTCCCCACATGGAAGTGACTCTCCTGTGCCATTGCCATCTTGTGCTGTCACCATCACTTTAGAGACCAAGCTCCCACTGGACATAAAAACCCAGGGCATTCTCTGTCTAACCCTTCCTGTTTTCTGGACTTCCCTGGTGCTTCCTCTGCTTTGGCAGGGATCTAAAGACCTCACACTTTTCACTACGAATACACTTTGGTGTTTGCTTAGTGTTTAAATCCAAGAAGAAGAGAAAAGACAGAATCCATAGATACAGTAGAATATAACCCTCTTGCCATCGTGAATATTTGAAGTCATTGTCAACAAAACAGATCATCTATAATGGAGGTTAAATGAGAAATTTGTGGGTTCAGAAAGAAAGTGCAAAATTATATAACTAAATGAAAAATATTGCTGGGTTGTTGGTTAAGGTGCAAAGGAACTCAAACTGACACCACTGAGTCTTACCAAGAATAACAAAAAACAAATATAGTTGTAGCCTGTGCACCTCGGCATTGGGTGAAAACCAGAAACTATGAATGGGACTTTAAAAACACAAATAGGTGAGGTGCTCAAGACAGGTTTCAAATCTGCATTACACACCATATTTGCCATTCAGGAACTTTCGGCTACTTTGCAATGAATACGAAGACAAAGACATGTCTTACTTCACGTTCACAGCCCAGAACCTGGAAGAAAGTGTTTACATATCCTTTTTCTGAAAGCAGAAATGTTCTAAATGTTTCTAAAATGGGCTGGTGATGGAAATGTTTCTGTCTATTTAGTACAAGTAGAGGACAAAGTGGGAGACCAGAATTTAATTTCCTCTTGTCTTTCAAGTGCCAAATGTCTATGTTGTGAGTTGAATTGACAGGGTGTTGACCATAAAGTGTATAAGCAGGTCCCTGCCCAAAACTACCTTGTGCAGGCTACAGAATAATGCGTCTCTGTGGAGGTGCCTGTATAGACACTTTTGAGTTTTTTTGCTACACTTTAATACAACTTGAAGAGAAAAAGTAGAGTGTGCATGAAAGCCCATCTCTTCCCTTCTAAACAAAGTCCAACCTGATGAGAGGACATTTTCCCTGGAAAAATGTTAGTTTCAACCCCTTCAGTCAGAGCAAAATGTTGAATCTGAGCCTAACTTCTTTAGCAAATGACTTAACCACAGAATTTTGTATGAAAGGTGGGTGGCAGATCCTCCTCCACTGTCTGTTCTAAAAATCACCCACAAAGCATTTTCCAAGGAGCTTTCTGGGTGTGTGTTGGGTGTTTTTTTGAGAATGTCTGCAGGTTTGAGCCCCCCAGGAGACTTCAGCAGAGGAATGCCTTGCTTCATAGGTGGGAGATAACTATCAGGCTGCTGAAACTGTTCTGGGCATGTGCCAAAGCAGTGCTCTGGACACCCAGAAGAGCTGAAGCTCAGACAGGCAGGTGCCTTCAGCACAATTCAAATAAAACACCTAAGCACTTATGGTGCAAATGGAGAATTTCATCAGAGAAAGAGAAATGTGATTTTCCCTATAATGTTTGCCCCACTAAAGTACTCAAAATTTGCATTATAAAATTTCCTTCCATGCTTAAAATTACACCACTGACATCTTGACTGAACTAAATATATAGACCGCCATTTCCCGGAGCGCATTTGGGATTTACAAAGCAGGTATTCCACTGCCTAAGGCCCCTAAGGATTCCAATCTTCTAGTCATGCTTAGATCATGTCTAATACATATCAACAGCACTAGGTTCAACACAGGATAGAGCTGCCTCAGTTACTTCAATTCAAAAACACTGGTGTAGGAGAAGCAGTCGTGGTGGTGGTGGTGGAGGAATCCACTTTTTGCATACTAGTCTATGGGATTGACCGCCTACACAGCCATGGATAACCCAGATTCATTGAATTCTGGAATCAAACTGCAAGCAGGAGAGCAGATAAATGCTTTCTGGTGAAGCCATGGCATTATCTGGCAAAACTTTTATAATAAGGTAATTATTGGGTGTTTTTAATGGTATTCCTAACAAAGGATGTTTTGAAGAATTATGGAAGTTTTCCCTGTCGCAGCTGATGTCTTGTATGGACCAGCTTGTCCCACTGTTAATTAATTAGCCTTTTCTGTTCAATAAGCTTCCCTGCTCTGTATAACTCAATCTAACATGTCATGTTCCAAATGGATGGGGACTGCACCACAGCCACCTACCCCCATCTGCAACTAGGATGAATTTAGCCCATTGCCACTGAAAAGGGCAAACAGTGACAGCAGCTGTCTGTGGGACAGGATGATAACAAAGTGTGAATACAAGCCTCCTTTTTACGTAGATATTATGCAGATTATTCTTATTTGGTAACACTTGGAGTATACTGAGAAACTTAAACACATGCTGTTGGTTAAGTAAACTATAAAAGAATATGAGAACCCAAAGACACTGCAAAAAAAATCAAGCTCAACCTCATTGCCAGATTGGATTCAAAATTCTGCAAAGCTGGTGAAGGTAGGCTGAAGAAAACAAAAGACAGCAATGCTATCTACGACACGAGAAGAAAAATAGGAAACTCAGCACAGGGTTTCAAGATTGTCTGTGGAGGTGGGTGAGTCACTGTTGCTCACACTTTGAAGTGAGTGAGACAAGCCTGTGCATCATATATTATTTCCTCTTAATCTGCAGAGAACAGGCCATCCCAAGCCATTGATGGAAGCCAAACACTTCAAGCACAAAAGAAACGTGACTGGACATGGGTTTCTCTTAGTCAAGCATCCTGGGAGCCTAGAACCGCAAGTCAGACTCTGTCAGCAGTTGAAATACCTTTGGTTTACAGGTTAGCAACCTGGCGATAAAAATGAACTGTGGCTGAAACTAAGCTTACGTGGGCCTTATGCAATTAAGAGCCAAGTTTCATACCGCTATAGGGCTGATACTACACCCACTGAAGTCAATGATAATCTTTCCATGAATAACAGAGGCAGATCTTTTCATCTCTTGATGCCTGCCCTTATAAAACAGGGATAACGGTACTTTCTTTCTCATATGTTTGCAGCCTCAAAAACGTTTTACAACAAGGACTGTCTCTTTCTAGGCATTCCACGTGGCATTTAACACCTCCAGATTGCTCTCATTTTGAATTTGAAGCTAAAAAAACCAGCTAGGACTGTCATGACATTTCCAACAGATATGATGTTTGTTGTATACAGACTACTACAGACTTTTGGAGATCTGAAGATGTAAATCTATGGCTACCAATGCAAACACTGTAAGTAAGGGCTACCAGCAGTTTTTGAAACCCCTGTCTAAAAACTCTGGGGTTTTTCTTTCTTCTTCTTTGAACTACTACAGTAGTATAAAGCTTGTGAAGGCAGCATAGCTGTTACATATCTCAGAATTTTGTAGGACTGTACAGATGCAAGGCTGACTCCACCAC
>JAWWLV010000001.1:66428269-66451691 GCA_035041135.1 Platyrinchus mystaceus | reverse complement strand
AGCTTGTGAAGGCAGCATAGCTGTTACATATCTCAGAATTTTGTAGGACTGTACAGATGCAAGGCTGACTCCACCACGGAAGGTAACTGCTTAGCTGAGTAAGTTGGACATGTATTCTTTATTCATATAATGCCGCTTAAATGTGTAGCTCAATGTATTACCTTAAGAACAGTCTCTATCATGTGCAGGACGTATGGCAAAAGAGAGCCTTGCATGATCTATAGTGTATTGATTTGCACTGATAATTGAGCTGGATTCTTCATTTCATCTCAAAGTCATTTATATGAATGCATGCTTGGTTTGGTTTTTTTTCCCATTGTGGGAAGCAGCTGTACCTTGCACAGACTGCTATTATTCGTTGCTTTGGAAGACATACTGGCAGACTCGCTAGTTTACATCCCCTGCAGGGCTTGGGTCAGCTCTTTATTTTTTTTTTTCTTTTCAATAAATATACGTTTACTTGAACATGACATGCTGAATAAGCATTTTGTCACAGTTTTGTAACAAAGCCCCACACCATCAAATACCATGTAAATATATACACTACATGAGAGGATATTAATCCTTATTTAGGCTTAAGTTGAGAGAGTTGACCTTTCTAGAATCTAAGCACCTTATTAACGAATATGATCAAATAAAATTATGTTGACACTTGAGACGAATATTTCCTCAGAGTCCTGCAATGTCCTCACTTAGACCTCTAGACCCTGACAAACTATTGTTATGTCACAGCATACTTGAAAGGTCACATTTTCAGTAGAAAAAACAGAGGTAACAGCCCACCAGTCCTTTGTAGCTTGCTGAGCCCTTCCATCTTGAAAATCTGGTGTCTGTCCTAGTGGAACTGCACATTTTAAGGCTAGAAAATTCTCTCAAAATTATAGACTCTCAAAACTTTTGTAAGCCAAATACTTTGCTGTTGCTCTTGGAAGAAAACAAATCCTTGGGCAACTGAGCATAGAAAATAGGGCTGAACAACCTGTTCAGAAATCCCAACCTGCCTAAACACAGCAAGTTTCAGCTTGAAGCAGACTGATTGTGCTGAGCATGGCCTGAAGCCCACATAATGCATCTAAACTTCCGTGTCAGTTAGTTAGGCGTTTCAGTGAGCTGGGGTAGATGGTTTTCTTTAAAGAGAAGGCTCCACTCATCTATTTGAATTGATTTAGTTCTGCGTACAGAATATAAACAGGGAAAAAAAAATTGTACTGAAATAACCTGGGTGGCATTTTTTCAGTATTATAGACATTATAATCTCTTGAGATGATTGTGAGGGCTTTATGGATGCCAATATCTTTCACTGCTTACTCGGAAAGGTCCCAGATGTGGAAAATTTCCTTGAATCTCTCATGGTGGCAGTGGAAAAATGTAGAAAGGAGCAAAGGGTACTGATTCACTACACTGTTTTTTTCCAAAATGACACATGGATGTAATATTGCTGGGACTAATTAAGTCACATAAACATAAAACTGGGCCAAAGAGGTAGTGGATTTGGCTCAAAAGATGGATTAATGTTTTGAGGAAGGGGACACTGCCTCCTGCTACTTCAAAATAGCCTGCAATGTTTTCTATGTAAAACAGTAGTAGCTGCCAATAATACACCAGGCTGCTTGAAAACACTTTCACATGACTGCAGGTAACCATATGTTATAAACCAGCTGAGACCTGGGAAACCACTCTAGGCAGTGGTAGGCAGACAGGTAAACTTAGCCCCATGCTTTGCTTTTAGAAGTTCCAGTACATACTGCCACAACCAGTTTTTGTTTTGTTTTTCTTCCCAGAGAGTCAGTCTGTAACCACAGACAAATGTTTTTCTCTGTTGAAACTCATCCTTATGGCACGACAGCCTGGCTAATTCTTGGTTATACTGCGTACGTAATAAGAATGTTTGAACATAAAAGGGATGAAAGACCAAAGGAGGAGAAAATTTCTCTGCAGAAAAGCCAAATCTGGCATACCCAGTTCTTTTTGTTGGTTCTCAATGCTCAGAAAGGGGATGTGAACAGCAGCCATTGATGCCAGTTAGATTTCTATATGTATTTAAGAAATCTTTCTCTTAGGCTTCTCTTTTGTCAATTTTTTCCTACCTATTCTCTCATGTTCTGAATTGAACTCTGTTTAATAGCCCATGATATGCAGAATTTGTCTTCTAGTTTCTGTTGTCTAGAACTTGTCATCTAGTTTCTGTCTTCTAGAATCTGTCATCTAGTTTCTGTCTTGTTCACCTTTTGTGATCAACCTTGTAAATCCACCCTTAAGTCACTTGTGTAATTGTGCCAATAAAAATTTCAACAAAATGACATTAAGAGGCCTTATGGTCGTGTCCTGTGGCTGTCTCAAAATAGTCTAGTTAGCAGTTTAATGTGAAAAAAAAAAAATTGTTCTTTGTTGCTTGCCCTAAAAATTCACCGTTGACATCTGAAAGTCAAGCTGCTCTTTCTCTATACATTTAAAGAGCTATAAAATTCAGCTCTGGAAATCTGGGCCCCATTTCAGCAGAGCACAACCATTTACTTAATAATGAGGTTGATTCAGCTTACTTTTCTATGTATGAGCTGTGCAAGGCCAGCCAGAGCTAGGGAAGTAAGAAAATTATTTTCACAAGCAGCACAGGTGAGCACAATTGAAGGAAAACTTAGTCATTTCATTCTCATGCGTATTTGTGTTCCCACTTTCCATTTGGTCAGGGATCCCCTGGCTTATGGAGGTGCTTACCACATTCCAGAGGGGGTTTGGAGCTGCCATTATGGACTGAGATGGATATTGCCGACAGGATCATTCTTGCACAGAGATGTTGTTCAGCTACACAGCTGCACCAAAGGAGCCAATACTCTGTTGTTCAGTCATATTCCAACTATCTTTACTCACAGTGAGTAATTCTTTTGAAGTCAATGTGTCTACGCAAGCGAGTAATGGCCTCGGGATCCGGCCCTTCAATAGTGTATGACGTGTTCTGTTTCAAATGCTTCTGCACTGTTGTTTTTCATTGCAATTCACCTACTGGAATTATCTTCTGAATAGCTTCTTTCCATGGATTCCATTATGTATATTCTTTTATTTATTACATTTTCACTTTGATCTGCATGCCAATCAAGATAAACTCAATAAAGATAGAATTTTAATGAACACAAGGAACTATGTGTAGCTGCAACAGCCAGTTTTACTAGTTTTATGGGTGTGTGCATTTATTTTTACTTGTGTAATAGCCAGCTTATAAGGTGTGTGAAACACTTCATATTCATTTGCTTGTCGTAAAAAATGAGATATCTCTATAATTTTCACAACTATCTAGGTACCTCATTTTGTCTGTTTGAAAATTTTACTTCATTTAAAAAGAATTAAAGGAGACTGTTAAGAAAAACAAATATTAAATAGAATCATGAAAAAGATTATTGTTTTTCAGAGAGGATACCCAGTAGTCTTTCAGAACAGGGACTGTTAACAGTGAAATGTCTACCACCTGGCTCCAGATAGGTTATAAATGGATGTTTCCAAGGTCAGGATCAAAGAAACTTAAACCTGTTAAACCCCTTTGCCTGGAGTAGAAAGGCTTGGAAACAAGCAGCAATATCAGTATCTTTTAGTAGAAGAGAAGTGAGACATGACTGAGAGGAACATGGGGAAAAACACAAAAGGAGGGACTAAGGCTTAGATGGAGATGTGCAAGACTCTTAGCATCTTTCTTTATTGTTAAATATCTTTTGATAAGTAATGCATGGGTTACTCAAATAAGGCAATCAACACAACCGCTTGGACAGGTGTTTTTGTACACGTGTCAAAGCCAACAAGGTTATGATCAGGAGATAGATTCCTCAGTCCAAAGTCCAGCCACGGAGCTATTAGAGTGCCAGTTTCTATCACAACAGACATGGGCCAGGAAAAGGAGCAGATTCCAGTTGTGAGAAATTGTTAAAAAAAAAAAAAAAAAAAAAAAACGAAGGGGAAAGGGAAAGAAGAAAGAAGAAAGAAGACAGAAGAAAGAAGAGAGGTCTGTGGTAGAAAAGGTCTTGCAAGAGTATGTAAAACAGAGCTTCTCTGGCAATGATGGAAGGTACTTTACCAAGTAACAGTGATCACAGCTTTGTAGGTATAAGAAATTTGTTATAGTAAAGCTATAATGTTGTGGACCTACTTCACAACACGTTGATTGTGGAAATGAAGTTGATACCAGCTGTCTGTCAAAGGTGCACATTGCAATACCAAGTAGATTTCTGTACAGCCATCCCAGATTGCTTTGCCACTGCTAACAGAATTTTACGCTTGTGTAAAGTGCTGAGGGACATTTGGAGGTTTTGATTTCCCCCTTTTGGAGATACCTTGCACCACTTACCCCTGTTGGTGGAGTTCTCTGAAGGGAGCACTGCAGCCTCAGCCAACTGGGTGCACTCACATATGTACTGCACAATTCCTAGAACAGACAAAAGGCAAATTTGCACATAAGCAATCACTTCTCCAGAGTACTAAATTGCTGACATAGTTGCACTAGTTGAGTACCCACCTACCTCTCTGGGGTAGTGAATCAAACTCATTCCCTTTCCAAATTCTGGTGACAAATACCTATATTGGAAGATATTTATATTTTTCTTTATCAGAGGTTTACTATGGTTCAGCAACTGACAACAAAATCAGCACCATATGTCTAACCAGCCCTCAGTGAAACACCAATGGAGTATGAGACCTCAGACCCACCATCATAATTCTTTGCCGTATACTAAAAGTATTATGATAAACAAGGTAGATGCAGCTGGCATCCAAATTAAGGAAAAAAAGGCAGATTCCCTTTCTTAAATTTACCTACACTACCTAGTGTTTTTTCAGAAGCCTGAGGTATCACAGTTTGAAGATCATTAAATTTTAACCACTTTCAAGAGTTTGTCTGACCATCTTCTTGATGACAATAACTAAAATGCTTCTCTAGAAAATAACAGAAGGACTCCAGCTGTGTAGAGGTTGTAGCAGCTCAAGCAATTAGTGCCCCAGAGATGATAATAATGTTCAGTGTCCCTGAGACAGGGGAAGCATGGAAAACACAGCTCTTCCAGAAGGATCAGGAAAAGGAAAATGGAGTACACAAATGATGAGACACAGCATGTTGTTGCAATAGTGGAAAGAATATATTATATACATTAGCCAAGGAGCAAGAAGGTATGCTTGTCTTGCAGTGATGCAGGATGTTTGACTGTTCATGGTTTGTCAGTGCTTTGTCATAGAAATTGTTTATGCTTCAGTCTGAATGCATGTGTGACAGTTTTTGGTCCTTGTCTTAACATTTTGCTCAAACCCCCATCTCTCCTGTCAATCTCATTCTCCATTTTTCAGAGCTGGACTTTTCCTCAACATATCCTTAATGATTATCCATATAGCTAAGGCTTGGTCTGTGTTCAGCATTTCTGCTGGGACAGTTCTGGGATTTCCAGTTTTCAAAAATGTGGACATACCAGTAAGAGGCTTGTCTATACTGGCCATAGGCCTGGAAGTAGACCACTCTTACACCAGCTAAGTATAGATACATAGAATAATAGATTGGTTTGGGTTGGAAGGGATCTTAAAGATCATCTAATTTCAACTCCCCTGTCATGGGTAGGGAACCTTCCACTAGACCAGGTTACTCAGAGCCCCATCCACGCTGGTCTTGGACACCTCCAGGGATGGGGACTCCACAACCTCTCTGTGCAACCTGTTCCCATGGCTCACCACCCTTAAAGAATTTCTATATTCTATAACAGAGAATATGTCTATACTCTTTGCTTGAAGCTTTGTAGACAGCTTCAAGCACATAGTACGCATCTCTTTGTATTTTGTTCAGATGTGACCACAATCTTCTGTCTTGCTTCAGGGAAAGTATTATTTTGATTTGAAATAGTGGAAGAATCTCATTTTTCAAGCAGAAACGATAAAGCAGGAATCATCTATTTGTCTTTACCCAGGTCTGTGGTATAACAAGGTTTGAATTCAAATCATTAACAGAAATCTATTGCTAAAACTTGGGATTAACAACTGGACAAAAATCCATATAATAATAAAAATTTAAAAAGTGTCTCACTGGTTTAAGAAGCGAGAGAAGTGAGTTAAGGTCTTCTTTGGTCCTGATGTGTACTTTCATATAACCTGCACAGTTAAGGCACAACAAGGTATAAATACAGTTTGGATACCAGTCTCTGCACTTCCAAGAGCCAGTCCTGCTTCATTGGCTTCAAGTGAACCTGAAGAATGAAACCAGAATATGGTGCCCTACAGGCTGGGTAAATACACAGCAAAGATGTGCATCTTTGCAGGTTTCATCAAGAAAAGCCAACAGCAAGAAAAAGGTGTTTGCCCATTACCACAAAGAAAATGAATGGTATATACCAGGCAAATAATTTCAGCTCCCTAACCCTCGCCTCAAAGGGAAAACAACCACAGGAGGTGCACCCTTAGTGCACACACACCTTCCTAGGTGAACTGGCTGGAATAACGAGCAGGTCTCCTGAGATCCCTGCAGCAGTGTGGAACTGCCCATGAACTCTTACCAAGAAGGAGTCAAGTTTGAGTTGGTGGAGAGGGAATTTCAATGGAATACCTGGTAAAATCTCGCTGGGCAGAGGAAGCATCTCATCTGGGCCTGCAGACAGCATGAGGCAGCACACATGCAGAGTCTACCAGTGGCCTTGCCAGATGTGGGGTGGCTTCACTGAAATGACTTCATGCCTCAGAGACCTGATGATGAGCTGTGCTGCCAGGCACCTGCCTCGCTTGTTCCCCAGGGCTGCAACACTTTCTCCACTGCCATGTCCCTCCAGGAAAAGGCTTCTCTTTTTGGTTGGGCTGGGAATCCATGGCCTGTGGGCTGGGCTGGAGCTGGAGCTCCTTTCTAGATGACCTGCAGCCACCCCAGTGGGAGGAAGGCGGACACAGGTGTCTCACTACAGCACAGTACGTGAACGCTAATTGTATTGTAGTTATCATAGGAGAAGCCTATTGTGTGCATTAATGTGCAGCCCACAAAGAATGTGTCAAAACCCCAGATAAATCGTAGGTTAAAAAAAAATTCCCATCCTGTGACTACAAAATGGCCACTGTCCATGAATCTGTGGCAAATGATCTGTCATATCAGCTGCAGCAATGTCTGATCCTTAACATTGCCTTAAAGCAGATGGTCTATCACCTAACTCTCCACACAGAGCCTGCATTATTATTACAATGAGCATAACCTTGGACTCTGTCAGTCATTATGTACGTCTCTTCAGCTAACAAATGGATTTCGTAATAAATGCTATTGACAGGGCACAAGAACTTGGAAGAAAGAGACACATTGGATGAAATGTGGACTTAAGACAAAGTATTTTTAAATTACTATCACATTCACAACTTTTTTTTTCCCAAAGCAAAACTATCTCTCCATTGCCTCTGATGCAAAAAAATAAATGAAGCATTTCACTTTTCTTTTAAAAAGAATGCTAAATTCAATTTGAAATCTGTGCAGCACATTTTCTTCTCAATCAATTCAAGACATACATGACAACAAAATGTTATCAAGAAAACAAGAAAGTCAATTATTCTCACAATCTTGTCTCATTGACTATACTGAGGGTAACATCCAGAGGTCACTACTTGTAGGTAAGTACATTTGTAAAGGACACGGTGCTCTGAAAAAAAACAATGCAAAATGATGCAAATGAAGCTAATGTGATGCAAATGAACATCCTTGGTGCCAGTAAAAGTACTGAGATAGAGTTTGGAAACTGGAGAAGCCAAACAAAAAGCAATTGGAAACACGTATTGTACAGCTAAATGTCAGTACTTACATTAAAAACAAATGTTACAAGTGTTCTGAGAGAGAGATTAAAACTTTACCCTCTGTGATTAACTATTTGTGAGGAAACAGATTAAAGAGATATTTGCCATCTAACAAATACTTACAATATTACAGCAAAACTATCTGAAACATAATTCCGATTTAGAAGAGGCCTCCTATGAATATTCATAAAAATCATCAAGTACTAAGAAAATACTGACATCAGAATTATGAAATCTTCTGTCTGGAAAAAAACAGTAGGGTGCCACGCTGAGAATACACCACTCAAAGAACTCTCCTAGTAATATATTTTAAAATAGATGTTTGATTTCAAATTCAGGTTTTTGGGGTGGGTCAATGAATCAAAGGAATAAGGCTGGAAATAACCTTAAGAGGTTGCTGTGTTCCCAGATCATCCCTACAGGCATTTTTCTAACCCATCTTTAAAAGCCTCTAAAAAAAGGAGATTTTCAATGCCCTCAAGTGAATCTGTCTTTTTATGGTAATCTCCTTACCATAGTAGACTTTTGTATCCCCTCTTCAGTCTTCTCCTTTTAGACCAAGCGATTCTCTTTCTATGGCTCTTCCTTTCTGATTCCTATCCTCTCCTGGAGTTTGCCTACATCCTCATTTAAGTACAGCATCCAAAAGTGGGCAAAGTCTTCCAGGTGAGGTTTCATCGATGCCAAACAGAACTAATCAGTCAGCCCGTCTCTTATAGATGATGTTCTTGATCACATCATGCTGAATTTTTCTTGTTCACAACAGCCTCAGATTACTGATTTGCCTTGTGCTTCACAGTAATCTCCAAATCCTTTCCTACTCCTCTCATTATTCTTTTTTTTATTTCTGTTTGTTTTTTCCCTCTGAACTGTTCTCTGGATTTCCCCCTGCTTAGTTTCTCTGTGGATTTCAGGCCATCCCTCCTCTTTGCCTGTTTGATTACTGAAGATCTCCGAAGTGCTTGGAGTATCATCCTGTTGGTGCCATCTGCAAATTAACTGTGTGTGTGTACGCTCTCTAGCCTGCTGTCCAGACCCCTCCTGAAAAACCAGATTAAGGCTGGGATGAGGACAAAAGCCTACAAGGACCCCACTTGGAAGGACTTAACAATTTTGCAGTGAACTTTTTAAGAAAAATGTTTCAGGCCGTCCTTTGTCCCAATTATTTATTATAGGCTGATTTTCCTTACCTTGCTCATAACATCATGAAAGATGGTGTCAGAAAATTCTCACCAAATGTTTATCTGCTGTTTCTTCACCCTTCAGCAGGTTAGCTATCCACTCAAGAAGGAAAAGGGCACATTGCAGTAATACTTTCACACTGAATCATACAATCCCTACATTCTAAAAAAATAACTAAAGTAATTTTTTTTTTAAAATAAATGCCTGAACTTTTCTATCAGTTATTTAATCAAACTTCCCATGTCAAAAAAAGAAAAAATACAATAAAGACAGTCACACCACAGGTATTTATAAATACTTCTGATCAGACAGCAAATGAGTAAAACTTGTACTTCACTTATAAACTGTTTGCTTTGGCATCTGCCATATAATGTGTCTGTACAAAGAGAAGGCTAGTCATGCAATATAATTATTTTCCCACCTATTCTTGTCACAAAGTTTCCTGAAAGTGCAGTTTATTTCTTCACTCCCTGTAGGTAACCTCAAAATAGTATCTCATGGCCACAGAACTGTTACGTTGTGTAAATATCTTTTAGGGCATTTGATCTTTTCACTCTTTTTTCCTCCTCTTCCATTAAGAGTTTTTATTGCAGCTGCTTGAATACAAGGTAATGAAAGCTCATGTTTCTATTTGCACTGTCTCATATTGGTACACAGAACAAGAGAGGAAATAAAAAGCCTGGGCATCATTATAGGGGTTGTCATCAAACAACCATTATTTTTTTGTTTAGGAATGACACTTTAGGACCTGGTCGTTCATGCTTTAAAAGGACTTTTTCTGGGATTTTTTGCAAAATACTCTTATTTCTGTGTGCAGTGAAAGGCACCACATTTTAACCTGGTAAATAATTTAAATTTGATAATAACTTATCCTTGTGCACGATGCACGACCTATTCATGATTTATGATTGCATAATGATTTCTGTTCTTCTGACAGTGTATGCAGCTCCAATCAGCATTACACAGGGATGGGAGGTGAACCAGACTGTTACTTGCATATCCTGAGAGTCCTTTGGACTTCTGCAGGAAAGCAGTGGAAAATCTCCAAGGGTGGCAATAGTGCTGTTTTATCACACAAGAGATAAGGATGACAAGAAAAGCCAGGCAGAGAGTGTATCCTTCTTGTGGCTGTGAATTCTTAATGTGCATTAAGAATTTAATAAGGCAAGGAATAGATAGATAGATAGATAGATAGATAGATAGATAGATAGATAGATAGATAGATAGATAGATAGACAGATAGAAGGAGGAAGGGAGGGAGGGAGGGACATATCTGGTATGAGGAACTGTCTACCCTCTACAAAGATAAGCAGTAAAGTTCTATTTGTATTCAATCAGTACATAAATATTACAGTTTCCATGGTGTTGGTATTTGTCAAACTACTTTCTAAGGAGAAGCTCAAATACTGAATAGTTAAATGATTAAGAATGTCTTTTGAATGTTAGTTACTTCAAAAACTTAGTATGTAACAATATCCACCCAAAGCATTTACAAATTCCAAACCACCACAATTATTCTTGAAATTATAACCCCTCCCATGAAATATGTATAAACAGAACTCTCCCTAGTGAGTGCTTGAAAATCTGGCCCTTTGGCCCCAATCTTTGGTTCCTTGGTTAGTTAATTAATAGGCTTTTCCCAGAAAATAAATTTCATATAAACCCAAACAATGGACAAGTTCATGGAAAACGTGAACAGCTCATAGGCAAATCACGAACAGAAGAAACAGTTGAAGTTCTTCAAACAACTGGATAGACCATAAGATTTCATATTTTGCTTAGTACCAGAAAGATCCTAATACTCCTGAGAGGCAGTTTGTTAATAAACCTGTAGATAGGCAACTTAATTCTAGAGAGGAAATGACAGTCATATATTTCAATCATTCAGTCTCTCTCTGTTTCTGGCATTCCTGTTAAATTTAACCTGTTTTTCCTAATTCTTCATGCTACAGAAACTGCAATTTGTTGAAACATATTACTATACAAGTGGGCTCTGCAATTGTTATTCTCTAATTACTACATGGAGTACTAAAGAAATCATCTCAGAGGGAGTGACGAACACTTTTAAAAATCCAGTTGCACCACATCTGTATTTTTAGACACTATTTTCAATCCCATTGATAGCTCATCACAGGCAGAGGATATCGTTCACGCACTTGAAGTTATAAATGTTCTGAGTGCTTTGCAAAATAAGGGTCTCCTTTATCTATCAAATGGAAGTACAAACAGCTGGAAACTCTTTATTAAGCAGCCGGAAGGGAGGGAAATAAAATGAGAATTTAATAAAACATAAAAATGCTTCAATGATTGGTTTTGCACGAAAAATTCAAGCAAGCTCCAAGCATTTTGAGATGGAAGTCTCAAAGGCACATCAATGTATTTTGAGTAACAAAAACCGACCCTTGCACTCACATATTTCATTTACCCACTTGCTGGCTTCATCCTGCACTTTTGAATAAGACAAACTCTCATTAAAACTAATGGCAGTTTTGCCTAAACATGCACCTGCAGGATCAGGCTTCAATTGCTGAAACTCACATTTACTCCCTGAAACTACCAGCAGATCAGCTTGTTGATAAGTACTGAATACATTACCGCAGGAGAACATACAAAGCTGCATTTGAACAGGTGACATTTCCTTTTCAAGGCAGACCTGTTCAAAAGTTTAGCATTAATCATTTCCAAGCAAGCATAGCAGAATTATCTACTATATCTGTCAACTTTCTGCTTCTTATAAAGGTAAAATTCTTCACCTTGTAGAAAGTGATGTCAAAACCAAAAAAATAGGGCAACTGATTAATGACTCAGCTCAATTTAACAGCAGCATCAGAACTTGCTCTATCAACAATTGCTACAAGTCAGAAATATATATGTGTATATATATATATACACATATTTATATACTGCTTGAAGTAAGAGAAAATATTTGCTTTGGTTACCTCAGGCTCAGTTCTGCAGAGCACTATGGTCTCAACTGACTTTTCACAGATGAGTGAACACACTGAACACACCAGATTGGACTAGCAATCAATATCCATGTAAACTACAAGAGGGTGCCACAGATGCACCTGTGTCCTATTTTGAAGGGCCTTCATGACCTTTGTTTCAAGTACCTGAACCTCTATAATCCATTGTTTGCAGCAAACAAAAAAGGAAAAGCCCTTCCATGCAACTAGCAGTAGCTGTAGTACTCCAGAAGAACCTATTAGAACCCACATTAATGCCTATGAAGCGGGGAAAGAGGGTTAACCTCGATCCCCCTGGTTCATGTTTGTCCTGGTATGTCTGGCAGAGCTGTCTTTGGGATGGGAGGCTGTGGGGTGCACCACAGGATTGTGAATTGAGCGTGAGTTTCTGGGACTCTGTAAAGTAGATTTCAGCCATAGCTGGGCTGTGCTTGCAGATTTTGCTCTTTGAGCAGCCCAGCTGCACTTAAACTAATGAATGACACTTGCATGGGACCAGCATCAAAACTGGCCAACTCACAGTGTACCATGTCATTAGTATTAAACTCTCTTATTCCCCTAACCAGGGTGGCCAGACTCATATGGCCACCTGGGAACAGTCTCTGGCCTCTGCTGAGTCCCCAGTCGTGTCAGGGAATTGTTTCGGGAAGTGCTGGATGGCTCAGGCCAAAATCATGTCAGCAACCACGCTGATGACTTAAGTTCCAGTGCCCTGGCACCATTTAATCTACTAGTGGAGAGGCGGACTCAGTGCATGTGGTCTTGGGAGCAGCCTCAGGGAAGATCTCAGAGTGAATGTAGAAATATCCCCTGAGGATATTGATGGGACAAATAACTCCTTGAGCTGAGCAAGATTATCAACAGCTGGCCTATAATTAACACCACTGTCCAAGCTGGCAATACACTGATAAAGTAATACTTAGCACTGTTATAGCTTGCTCTGTTTTGATTAATGAGTATGCATTTAACTAAACAGTATACATTAACTATTATTAACAGCACATTTGTTGTTAACTGTACAGTACCTAAACACTTCATTAGATAATTGTCTCTCCATTAATACATTAATCAATATGCCTATAGATTACATTATTTGAAAATAACCCTCATCTGTATATCAGAAATAATTATATTAAGTTATTACTCTGTGAGGATACTGATTAAAGAATTCTGAGTATATAAATTCCTTTCCTACTGGGATATTTTTACTAATCTGACTGTGGAAATACCACTCGGCTTGTATGATCACCAAACAGTTACCACATTCCTATAACCTCAGATCTTATCACCATCTCTACAACCTTTGCAGCACCAATTATTTATTCATCAAGAAGCTCTCATTCCATAATAAAAAAGAATTTCAGTGCCAGAGTAATACATGAGTAAGTCTTCCTGATAACCCCAAATCTAGGAGGTTTTATTTGGAATCAGACACTTCGGTTTCCATTTCTATTTGTCTTTGACAGGAGGATAAGCAAAACTACGTACCCAGATGTGACTGCCAAAGACCAAGCAAGACAACAGAGTGGCTTATACCACTTTTTGTAAAACCTAGACAAAGGAAGAGCTGCCAACAACTGCTTTGTATACAACAACTTAGCAGTTAGGGTGTTCATGAAGAACACGGAAGAGATACGGAGCCTATAGTAGTTTCCCATCTGGAGAGGTTCAGCTACCCTTCTTCCAAGTCCCCAGTCCCCCAAGGGAGTGCTCCAGCCACCACTGCAATTGAAGTTGCCACACTGCATGAAAAATAAAACACAGATACCCACAGAGAGAGAAAGCAAGAAAAGGTTTGATGGCATCCATCACCAAGGAGAAGAGTCCTAGGAGTTGGTCCTTGTTCCAAGAGTTGTTTATATATTTTATCTAATGATTACTTCACATAAACACATATGAGGGATGTGAACTTCTGAGAGCGATCCAAAGCCCATTGAAGTCAATGGAAATCAAAGCTAACTGAAGTCAATAGAAAGTTTTCCACAGATTTCAGTAGGCTTTGGATCACTTCGGGAATACTTCTTGGGTGGTAAAGGCTCTGTGCCAATGCACTGGAGGCATGGACCGATTGCATACTAACACACACGTTGTTGTGGCTTATTGCTATATTGGAACCAGCCTTTGAAAAGTACCATAATATCTTGAGGCAAACTAGAGAGTCAATTATTCAAAATCTTGGTCTTGGATGTTTCAAGGCCCAGTTATGGGCTCCTTTGGGTAAGTTCCCACTGCCTGCAGTGAGAACTTGCTCTGAGGAGGATGGGCAGAGCCACACTCTGAGACTTACATTTGCCGGGTATTTTGATGCCCTTGGCACAGCCACAGCTGCAGTTGAATGCAAAGGTAGCCAACCTGACTTGAAACCTTGTAATGTGGGTAGCAAACACAATTTAGCATAGCACTTCGTATGGGTTAATTAGCCCTGCCAAGAGGCAGAGTTCATTAGCCTGAGGAGAAAACTGCATGAAGATAGACTATTTCCGACTCATTTAGAGGTAGCTTTGCAAAGCAGTGCTTTGTGCCATGTAGACCTGCTAACTATCCTCCTGTTCCAAACCATATACACCATCTGATTCTGCAGCAGCTATGGTAACTGTCCACCTACTGTGGGCTCCTCTGCCCTCTCCATGAAGGGGTCTGTCATGGAACTTGATATTTCCATTACCAGTGTGCATAAATTGTGGCTTCTCTCTGACCAGGCAAATCATTCCCGGAATGAAGATTGGCATACCAAATTTTAGCAAAGAAATTTTAATTGCCTTCTTTTTTTTTTTTTTTTTTCAGGAAAGAAAGCTAAACTAAATCAAACAAAACCAAAATCCAAGATCACTTATCTTAGTGATTTCAGCAGTGCAAGTCTTAAATTCCTGGAGACAATTTCCAGCACAAGCTAGCATAGTCTCATCACCAAGCCTTTACCATGTCCCTCATTCCTGCCTGGAGTTTCATGACCTGCTGTTTCGCAGCCCAAGATTCCAGTTCAGATTCCCTTTTCTAAAGACACACCTTCCATTAAAACTGTTTTTCTGGCAACTATGCAAGTCTAATTTGCTTAATGCAAGTTTAAGCTTTGTTTATTAATTTGTACAGGGTTCCAGTTAACATACAAACCATCTCCGTATCCTGATTGTAATAGCACCTAACACTTTACTCCAGGAATAAATTCAGATACAGTAGATGATTCTGCAATCCATTTTATGTATTATTTATACTTTGGTGTCTTGATGAATATTTTGCTGGATCTGCTCATGTCTTTGACTTAGGATCTCCTCGTGGCAAGTGTCAACATCTCACTTCAGTAAGATGTGTAATTTGTGAGAGAACTAAATGAGAACTGAAGTTGCTCAACTGAGAACCCCAGAGGATTTTCCCCATAAAAGGAGATAAGATCTTTGCCCCATAGAGCTAAAGAGATAAATTAAACACTAGCAGACAGATAGACCAGACACATGCTGTATTTCTCAAGTGAGTTGCCACATTGTGGGCATTCATATTACCAGCTGGTTAGGTACAAGAAGAGGGAGGAGCAGTGTTTGATTTAGTGTGAACCACCTTGGTTCTACAAGCATCTCTACCCAGTAGGCAGTGCAACAAAAAGTATATTTTTGTATGGCCACCCCAGACTTTTTGGAGGTTGCTGGCTGAATCATGCACTTGTGCAGAGTGCAAACTGCTGGAGGACATGGGGAAGACACGCTTTCCCCCTTTTGGAGGTGCCCTGCATCCACACTGCCAATGGGTTGCTCTCACATCTGTGCTGCATGACTCCAAGTACAGACACAAGGCAAACAATAACTCCTCCACAGCACTAAGTAGCTACAGTAGACGCACCCACTCAGTACAGCAAGCACCTCCTTATGCAGGCCACAGGAGCTACCAAGGAGGAAACTGCAAGGAGATGCTAAGCCCCTTGCAGGTTCTGTCTTTAAATTTGATTTCATGTCTGGCAATGAGTCATCCATTGCTATGGCAAGATACCAATACGAAGTCGGTTCTTGACTACTTCTGCTTAAAGTTGTGTTTCAAAATCCACTCAGGCAGTTGCACTTAGAAAAACAACTTCTCAAAACAACAAAGTGATGTCCAAACTTAAGAGAGGGGTTAAAGAATAGAGCTGTCACCACAACATAGATGCAGTTCTGTACTCAGGAGAAAACTGTGCACTAGTTTTTGTGAAAAATCTGGATATTTAAAACTGTGATAAGAAATAAGGGTTTCAAACATCATTTGCAGCATTTGGAATTTTTGTAACTTAAAACTCACAAGAGTCATCAATGGGTAAACATACTGTGTGCTTGTTGTGTATTCATTTGCCCAATAGGCTGTAAAACTTCAAAGAAATTTACTCTGCTGCTTGCTAAAAAAGCCTTTTTAACATTATACACTTTCAAAAATGTTATGGTACCTGGTGCCAAGAGGCTGTATTTTCAAAATTCCCTACTTCAGTCTGAGTTCTGAATCCATTAAACTCAATAGGAGTTTTGACATTGACTTAAAAGAGTGGAAGATCAAACAATTATCTGACAGACTGTAACAAGACTCAGAAATAATTAGGGAGTTTTGAAGCCTACCCATGCAGGGGATTTTTCTTTGCTTTAAATAAGAAATGTATTCACAAATCTATCTTGGAAATATCAATTTAAATTAAGAAGTGGGAAGATTTAGCATTAAGGAAGATGTTTGATTCTAGTTTTTGGTCTTGTTTCATATATTTTGTGCATTTTTAACATCTCTTCTTATCTAAATAAGACTAGGGGAAGCCAGGATGACAGTTAAGTTGGTTCTAACACAGTCAGGGATGGCATCTCACATAGAAGTACACTTTAATTATAAATTTTAAATCCTTTCTTTTTGCCCCAAAAATTCAACCTGATTCACAGAAGACATCATGACAACATCATTTCACTGAAGTGTGTGGATTGCAGTCAAATTTTTTATATATCTGCAGTTAAAAGTGTGATAGTAAATTGTTTCAAAAATTGAATTTATCAAAAGAAAAATAGGTGGATTCATACACAGGTCCCAAGTCATTGATTTCTGCTGAAACATATTGTCAAAACACAGTGTTTATTAATAGAGCAACTTGCAGCTGTATACAACAAAGCAACTATTTATGTTGTTCTCAGGCCCTCAGAAAAATTGTGGAAAAGAGCAGCCATAACCTGTCCCAAGCCATTACTCCAGAAAAGGCCAATCTGTTATTATTAGATGCTACTGCTGATATACCACCCATATTCTCATCAGTCTTCTAGAGCTGAGTAGTAGGTGGCCCCAGTTGTGGATATGTCCATGCCATGGCCTCCTGAGCAACCAGCTGCCTAGGCAAGGTCTTTCCCAGATCATACAGATGTGGAGGAATGCCTGTCTCTGTCCCTCAGGACCAATATGACTGGGAAGAATGGAAACAATTTTGTTATTGAGAGAACTTGGTGTATTTGCAGGTATACACACATGAACACTTTACCCTTAAAAGAGAAAATGTTAGCATCTCTTTAAAAAATCTCTTGTGTACTCCTTGAGTATCTCCTGTATTCTTCACATGAGCTAAAACTGTTAGTGTCAGTAACTCTTCTAACAACACAGACTGCCTGAGTTTTTCTAAAATGTGCTGTTATTCTTGTCAAATCTACATATAAATTTTTACATATAATCTTTTTTACATTGAATTTGTTTAGTAAGTAGATAACAGTACAAGCCCTTTTTCTACAACTATGTGCAGCCACAAAACCTAGAATAAATGATAAGATAGTATGAAAACATTGATTTGTGTTTCATGGTTTGTAAAATACAAACTGACATGTCTTCTTATTGTAACTGGAAAATCACTTTTGTTAACAAAAAAAAATTCTAATAACTGCATTGCCTCCTGCATATGAAGACTGACTTTCAACAAGGGAAAAGTATCAATAAGGAAGGCCCAAGATTTTGAAGGCAAAAGTTGAAGACTTTTTATTTTTTCATTTGATTTCAGTTGTCTGATCAATCACTCCCTGCAAACCAACTACCTCCTTTCATGTAAGGAAAGGGACCAGTAAAAAAAAGTGGCTTTCTGCTCAACAGAGAACTTGGACAAGTAGCAGGGAAGCAGAAGACAAGGACTTGGACATTTCTTTCCCTCCCCAGTAAATCAGTGCTACTGTCCAGCAGTGAGAATTTGAGCTGCATGCACACTGCAGTGAGTCATGTGTAGGGAAACCAGGGGATGGGACTTCCAGCTGCCTTGCAGGACTTTGGGGAGGGTAAATCCTTGCATGCTGAATGGGTCCCTACTATGAGTAACTACATTTTAGTGAAGAAAAAAAAAAAAGGAGATACTTTCTTCAGGTGCCATCAACATTCCACAAAAACATTGCATTAGTGGTTCAGTTTCAGCTCATCAAAAAACAGGCATTGCCTTTAATTTGCTCAGTTCCCTGCATACATAGCTGTAGATAATTCCTGGTGGTTTGGGGGTTTTTTTGCAATATTCAGTGTCATACCAGGCAGTTCATTTGAAACTCTGTATAGCCACTCATCTATGAAAACTGGCATATACAGTCCGTTTGGTGGGATCCGCAAAGCTATTCAGCTCATAGCAAGAATAGCCCATCTATCATGAAGACTTACCACATAGTTCTGGACCCCACTAACTGTGTTTGCTAAAACTTAACTGACCCTGCTGGTTTCTCATGTACTTGGCTCCCATGTTGTGCCTGCAATGAGACCTAAGCTTAGGTTTCTACAACCTGGAGCTGAATCCCACGCCTTCAAGCTGTCATTTAGGACTCAGTTCAGTTGCTTAGACTCTGATCTTGAGAGACTTCCAAGGTGCTGTGAGGTATCTCACATGGCCTTCAAAACATCCCAGCACTCCTGTGCCCTATTAGCCTGCCCCATCTAATTCCCTTGGCTGCCCTGAGAAATCCACTGGCATCACACATCAAGTGCTCATCAAATGGCACTAGATACCGAAGTTCACACACCTGACTCGAGCCCTCAGTTTGCACAGACATAGCCCTACATCAATGAGGCCCTTGTCTTAGCTGCAGGAGATGTTCAAAAGGGGAAATAATCAGCCAGATAGCATAATCTTGCTCATTAACTGATATTCTCTCAGCTTTGTGGCCCTTGCTCAAACAATGATTTCAAAACCACCCATTTTTTCCCCCATCAAAATAATTTAAAAAATGTTACTTTAACTGTAGTTTGATTTCTTAAATTGTCACCCCATGTTTTCAACCAGTAGTGCAGAAGGTCTCCATGTGCCAGCCATGTGCCTCCCCAGCAGCACAGGTCTGGGCTGGATGGCATCCCTCCCCAGGCTGCCACACTCAGTTCTCTGATGGGGAACTCATGAACCAGGGTGGAAAAGACAGGAAGGGAATTTCTCTCTCCTTATTCCATGTCTTCTCTGATTGAATCACAGACTTGGGAAGGCAGTGGTATGAGAGCAAGAAATGAACAAAAGCAGCAGATGATATGCAGCACACAGTTCAGACACTGAAGGATCCTGTCGTAAGTCACAAGGATTTGTTTCTCCTGAGTTGTCAGTGGCCCTTTAAGTAACCTAATCTGTTCTAGCTGTTGTTGAGATCGCTACTTTAAAACAAAAGGCTTTGTCAGATATAATCCTTCCAGTTTAAAATAGATACAAGTTCAACGAGTTCTATATTTTATTTCTTTAATCCATTTCCTTATGGCCAGCATTTATGAGAAAGCTTTAAACTTTTAAACTTGCAACTGATACGATTTCAAACATCACGGATGCCTGTCTGTTACACTAAAATAAGAACTGCTGCTCTGCAGCCATTGCTGGCACACAAACAAGCCCTTACTTCAGTCTCAAAACCAAATAAAAATATTTGAATAGAGTTAAAATAATGCAATATTTCTCATTATGCTATTTACAATCATACCAGTAGTCAAGGACCTGAAGTATATTTATTTACTTGAGGGGGTGACATTTTTTAGAATTCTATTATTTGGGACCTGAGAGGCTTTTATATAAATTTACTCAGCACGGTTTCCAAAGGTCTCATTATTTAAAGCCAGTGGTCTATACTTATGGGTGTCCTCAGTGGAATATTCACGATTTCCCACTGAATTTACGTATACGTCTTATTAGATTTATGAAACAAAAACCAAGTGTACAATGATAGACTTGGGCTTAAACACACATACACAAATGAGATCTAAGCAATAACTTGGAAAATTTTTCTAAATATCTGGTTTGAGCCCTTGGAATGAACACATTTGCGGTAACCCCTGTGTTCGGAAAATAGACACATGAGTGGAACAATCTACTAAGGGATCAAGAGGATTCTCTACCTGAGACCCCTAAATAAAAACTGGATCGCTCTTTGAAAACACACATCCCAGCTAAACTGTCTGCAATGCTGGAGATTTGCTCATCTCTTTGTTATATTCTGATTTCTTTAATCAAGTCCTGAAGAGGCTGCTATTGCTGTATTCTTATGTTGTGTTCAAATTAAAAGAGATGAGTCAAAATAGATCAAAGTAACTGATGGAGAAGTAGTCACAGCATCTCATTTAGGACTCCTCTTTTCCTTAAACAAAACTGATTTGGATCTTGTGTGGTAAATTGAGTTCCACACAATCAGTTGTTCCAGAAAGGTGGTTTTTTTCAGGATAACTCCGTCGTATTTGAAGTTCTTCCTCCTCCACCTCCTAGACATCAGTGAATCTCATCCTTTCCGTGGTCTTTATAATGCTCCTTTGTAGTTTCTTCTCTCCTGACTGGTTTTTCCTTTTGAATACCAAAATAACCAAATTGCCAACACCCTTGCTGTATTTAATAGAGGGGTGGCTGCTGGGAGTTGTTAAACACAAGGAAGTTTTGAGTGCCCATTGCCTTGCGAAATCAGGCCAAACTTTGTGTGCTAGAAAAGTCTGACATGAATTAACCACGTAAGATCTCAGAGAGTTGTCAAGTGTTGTCTGTCACTCCTTTCATGATTGAATGAACAAGGTTAGAAGTAACAAACTGATAGAGAAAATATGCTGTGGTTTCTTGACAACACAGGTATTTTCATCAGTAATTTAATTCCACTTGGAGCACTTTTACGGTGAGCAGAGGGTAAGGGAGTGCGGCTTGTTCAACCTGGAGAAGAGACAGCTGCTGAGGTACCCAAGAGCAGCCCCCAGTACCTACAGGGAGGCCAGCAAGGATATGGAGCCAGGTCCTACACAGTGGTGTGTGGCAGGAAAACAAGAGGTGGTGGCCTTAAGTTGAAAAAACGGTTGGTTCAGAGTGGCTACAAGGAAAAAAAAGTAAAATCACAACCGTCCCTTGGAATTTTTCAAGACACAACCAGATAAAGCATTAACAACCTGGTCTGAGTTTGTGTCACACCTGCCTTAGGCAGGAAGTAGGATGAGAGAGGCCTCCCGAGGTCTCTTCCTGTCTGAGTGATTCTGTGATTTGTATCTTTTAAGAGCACACGTTTCTAGGTTGTATGCATATATGAGCAACAATGTATGAGACATATCTACCTTTGTCTGAACTCACTGCAATGATTATCTCAGGACAGAGAGGATGATCTTGTATTTTTGTACAGGCAACATGAGGTCAGAAGAAAGCTATATACACATCATCTACATTTACTATTTTAGATGTGCAGCACAGGTGCAATTTAAAATAAAGTGAGGGACTTGTGATCTTTATATAATCTTGACAAAGATAGGTGCCTCCAGAAGGTGATCAGAGCATCTATTTTGGATTCATAAAGCTGTGATCAATGTCCCCTCAGTCTTCAGATTGTGAAGGTCATTGATTTGGATGTATATACGTATAGAGACATAGTCCTCTTACTCCTTTCACACAATCAGTAGCTATATATGGACACTTATTTTGATCAGACACTGGTGCTGAGATATAACATCTTCCTGTTGGCTGTTATATTTTCAGCTGTGTTGGAGATGTAATATGTTTATTTTGTACGTCGGTAATTTGTAGTTTGCATTCCAGGGTACTTTCTGCGTGTTGCTAGAGTTCTCTTTTTTATCCAAGATGCTTTGTAGAGTGGCCTGTTGAGAATTTAACTTTAGGATGAAGATACTTTTTAAAATTAAAAAGCAAAAAAGGCTTTACATGAACAGATAGGTTTAGAAAATAACTGGTATGTGCATACATTTGTTTAACCCCCTAATGTAAATATATACATTCTGAAATGTATTTTAGTCCTCTAAAGAACTAAGAGCAGCTTTCAAGATCACATGACAAGCAAAACATTTGTTAATCAGAAAAATTACAGCCTATTCATGCTTACTGTTTGATTACTTCCACTCTGAACTCAAAGATCCCATTGTTGATTGAACTAGTTATAGTAACTTCTATTTATTTTTACAACTAGCTATTATGAGTGCAAACTATCCTTATCTCCAAGTGATTGATAGGCACATTAAGAAGCTGTTCAACAGGTTGCTAGGTTTGAAGAAATGCTTAAATCATGATTAGTTATTCCTTATCAGTCAAGAATGGGAGCTAAGCTCAGATAAATACATGGTGACGAAAATTAGATTTTCAACATCAAGTGCTCTCTCACTGTTTTCTGTTTGCTATCATTAAGCAGCAGTGCTACAGTTTCCTTTCAGTTTTATTTAAGGAGCATTTGGACATTCTTGGCAAATGCAGTTGTCCTGTTAGTGTGCTTAGGAGAGCAAAAAATCTTGTTCGATGATAATGTGCATCAGGGCTTCTATGTAGCTTTAAAAAGTGGTGAACTGTGATTTATACTAATACATATTCATACTTTCTTCTATTAAAAATTTGAAATTAATGGCTGAACATTTTAAGTGTGTAAATTTGAGACTCAAATTCTCAAGAGGGGATTGATAGCTTTATTTGTGCTACTGCGAGCATTTCCTTCAGCCAAGGCCAGCTGTGCAACCTGAGGACAAAAAAAAAAAGGAAAGGCAGCTGTAGGAGCTCTCTGTAGTTTTATCAACATTGTGAATTAATCATCGAATGTATATGTGGGGGGTCTTAAATCATCTTGTCCGTGAGCTGCTTTACGCTGATGGCGTTGCCCTTGTTGCCCACGCAGAAGTAGCTCTGCAGCGTTTAACATCCTGCTTCGCAGAGACTGCTGAGATTTTTGGGCTGGAAGTCAGCTTCAAGAAGACAGAAGTTCTCTATCAGCCTGCACCTCAGGAACTCTTCCATCATGCCCATATCACCATTGGCGAAACAGAGCTCAAATCAGTCCAACAATTTAATTACCTGGGAAGCATCATCTCCTCGGACGGTAAGATTGATGTAGAAATAGACAACAGGTTAGCAAAGGCATACAGAGCCTTCAGTAAACTCCATAAAAGAGTTTGGCAAAACAAACACCTGAAGAAAAGTACAAAGATCAGTGTTTACAAAGCCATTGTATTGTCTACTCTTTTATATGGGTCTGAATCCTGGGTCATTTACCGCCACCACTTGCGTCTCTTAGAATGCTTCCATCAACGCTGCCTCCGTACAATCCTAAACATCCACTGGACGGATTATG